>MCGO01000215.1:0-63523 GCA_002104985.1 Rhizoclosmatium globosum
TGGTCCGCTATCGACTTGAAGACCCCAGTCAAGGGAATTGCTCGTTACGGTGCCTTTGATGAAACTAGACAGGAGGCTCAACCAGTCTACCACACTGAACGCTACGTTGCCCCCACTTACTTGTTTGTCGCTCCAGACTCAGACGAAAGAATCGATGCCCAATGGTGGAGAGGAACCAAGTTCTTTACTCTCAACCCTCCTTACCACAACCGGTAATTGTTTTGAGCAATAGTTTTTGGATTGGAGCTTCTGGAGAAGAGAAGGAGTCTTTGTGTGACCAATGCGAGCAAATTATGAGTGACGAGTGGAGTTACGAAATAATCTGACAGAGTGGGAGGGAGCGGGAGGGCGACGCAGGACGATAATGTAGTCGGAAAGATCGACAACGTCGAAAAGAATAGTAAGGGCGATTGGTGCGAGCAAAGAATTAGACGGGAGTGGGACGGAGGTAAAGAATGCGACGAAGAAAGAATTAGATAGAGTTGGATGATCGACGTAGTCGAAATGAATTTGAGACTGAGACGGACGAAAAAGAATCGTCTATAGCCTTAGAAACACTCTTTTATATAAGCAACTAACACAATTTTTATAGTGCCGACTGGAAGGGAAAGAAGGACCCAATCAACGAGTAAAGAATGGATTGTTTATTCACCTTCTATCAAACCTACAATCGATGCTTTCAATAAAGCTTCAATTTACCCGCTTCATCGATTTTTTTGGATGTTTTTACGATTGACACGAACATAGAGCGGCAAGCGTTTCCCCTTAATTTGACATACCGAATCATATTGAATCACCATTGTTGATTTGGTCAGCGCATTGTTTGAACCCGGCTCGGCTGTCAGGAGTTCCTGACAAGGTGTGGTTCAGGATTGAATCTTGGTTAAGGACCAGTAACGGAAGGGGTGTACTGGAATGTGGAGATGGGAGGAGGCGAAGACCCGGAAGGGGTTTGCTCCAAGTTCCTTCATGGAAATTCCCCTTTATTCATGGATTTCGTTGCTATTTGAGCAAAAAAGGTTTTTGCAAATAAAGACAGAAAAAGTTCCCTCAAAAAGACAGCAGTAGACTACAGGTCAGTAGGTCTTTCTTTGAGACGCCAAGAGACTATCCAAGTGCTCCACCCTGAGGCCGGGTCAAGACTTGGAGCTTGGTGTTAGTCCAAGGTCCCCAGCCCTAGCACTTGTAATGGCAGCCTGGGCAAGAAGGCGATTGCAAGCGGCGATGGAATGGCAAGCCACTGAAGACTGGGAAGACTCTCTCCCATGGGGTTCACTCCAAGCGTCGGAGCAGTATCCTTGGTAACCAGGCCAAGTATATCTCTATGGCAAGGATTGTTGGTGCCGGCGAGCATCTCAAGTCTTTTCCCCCCACTCTGGTAATGCAGGCCAGTAACTACACAGTATCCCTCGACTCCAGGCTAGAGGACGTCAAGACACGGGTCCCTGAAACGGATATACAGAGGTGTATGACCAAGACTCTAGGCGCAGGCGAGCAAGTCGGTGAATCTTTTGGAACTGGAACGAGAGCAAGACTCGACTGGACCACCCACTGGTGAAACCATGGCCGCAGGAAAGGATGAATGTTGAATCGCTACCGGCCGGAAAGGGCTCTACAGTGTTGTTACAAGCTTTAGGAATGATCCACTGGTTCCGAGAGTTGGTTACGTTGGTGCAAGCAGGTGTGCATTGACAAGAACTGCAAGATGTTCAAGTGTAAGGTGTGCGTGTGGTGGTGCCGTAAGTTCATATTTTAGTGTTGTTAAAGGTTTGTCATATTGTTGTATCACTATTCTTATCATTCACAGGTTTTATCGTTATGTTGTTTCATTGTTTACGTTTTTTATTTTAGATGCAGGTTAGCGCTACAAGAACCAAGACCGAATCTGGAGTTTTCCACCGTCAGGAAAGGAGGACAACCAGGAAGCATGGGAAAGGAGCGGATTCGAATCGATTTTGGCCAAGTCGAAGACACACCACAATCCACTCCCTTGCTCTGTTTCTTCGCAAGTCGCTCTTTTTGCCGGGATACAAGAGAGACGTCCAAGATTACTCGCAATGGCAACGTCCGGGGCCATACAGGAAATTGATTTCCTCTATGAAATTGGCGGTTGCGAGCGAACGGTTTGGTTCAAACAGAACGCTGCTGGACATGGACTCTCAAATCATGGTGCCAGCACTAAAAAGGGAAAAAAGACCCCGTCGTGACATTGGGGGCCTCACCTATAATGGGTAAAATAGTCGTGGACCTTAACTAGATGTTTAATGGTTATATGAATGATATTAGTGGTTCAACATTGTTGCCACTGGCACACTACAATGTGCATAGCCCCACAATAGGCTCAGCTTACATGCTGCAAATAATGGTCATTGTACCAACGTATATAATAAATACATTCGCTTTTTATTTTGAGAAGATAGACCCAGGTTTATCAAATTGAATTGATTGAGATTGAGAAACACAAACTAGAGGTGGAAACACCATATCAACACACCCAACAGCGTATACAGCGTAGAGAACGTGTAAGGATATTTAAAAATTAACCAATGAACAAGGGATGGTGTCACACTGTCATAGGATGGGTTGGTAAAGAATTGGCATCAGTTGAGTGATAAACCGACAGATGCAGGGTAATGACTGGCATGAAATCAAAATACACAAATAGAGTCGTTTTTAACGCTATGGAAGTGTTGATGGTCGCTATTGTAGGCGATAAGAGATGTGGTAGTCTCACAAGTTGAGGGCATCTGAGAGAGCCACTCACAAGAAAGAAAAAGGGAGATGTATCTTCCCTCTGAATGATTTCGGATCATTTCCGAAAAATTCGAGCCTCCCAAATCACAGTTGCCACTTTAGCCACCATATGCAATATTGCCTCTACTTCCATAACCAGTTCCTACCACTGGACTCACCTGAAGACCTTGACCTCGCAGTTAGAGATCTTCTACGCTCTCCTAATGATTATAATTGTTGTTGGAACCCCAGTTGCCCCTCAAAAGCTGTGATCAACCTCATCACACTTGGAAACTGCCGTAACTGTAAGTTTGCTAAGTTCTGCTCGGCAAGATGCCAATTGGATTCGTGGAATTCATACTCTCACCGCCGAGTTTGTTGGCTCATTGGAGTGATCAAACAGAATCCTGAATTGGAGATGGCACTTAAGGAAGTCTACTCTAAAGGCTCTATTCAAGAGTTTAAGTTACGTTGCTTATTCAAAGTTTGATTTACGAATTCAATAAACATAGTTTGTGGTATCACTTTCATATTGATGACCAATTTTGACACACTCAAACCAGGCTTGGGATTTTTTCGTTCCAACATCCCGAGATCTGTCCCCATGTGTCACAAAGGGATGAAAACATTTGAAGGTTAAATCAACGAAAAATACTCTCGTAAAAACAAGGACAATGACTGCATACTCCAAGTTTGATATAGCCAGAAAAAGCTTCTTGGCAGGAGACTACTGCTACCGCTGCGACCTTGCGGCTCACAGGTCGGCCAATTGCAATACACAAGAAGCCTTGGTACACCAATCTGTTAACGAGCAAGGCATATCACGATGCACCTATTGCTTTGGGTTATTCACTCGTGATTATGAAGTTGTACGTTGCCACCCGCTTTGTAACTCCTTTTTCTGCCATCCCAACGACTCCCACTGTAAGGCAAGGGCACTCAAGTCCCACGTCTCCATCTGCCGAGACCCAGGAGCAGTCGTACTTCGGACTGTGAACTTGACCTTTGAGCAAGGGTCCGACAGATCAAGAATGGATGGTTTTATTGAGTTCTTTGATAACGAGTTCTTTGTTCCTAAGGAACCTAGCTACTCACCAACCGAGCCAAGTTACGCGATCGACAGCCCATTCTCCATTGCCGAGGACTCCAATCCATTGGCCGTAGTAAGACAGTTACCTCTACAGGAGTTACCATCTCCTTGCTTGTCGTGTAACCAAGCCACGGCTTTTCCCCACCCACAAGGCTGTTGCCCCAGTTCTTCGGGTTCTTCGAGTTCTTCGGTTCAAACCCCCCGCCATTACACTTTGGGAATTGATACTCTCAGAGTTGAAGTTCCAAATGCGCGCAGGTCTAAGAGAAGAATCAACTACAATGAATCTGTCTCTAATGGTGCTAACACAAACATGGACAACATCGCCAACAATTGAGACTTCTGTACCCTCAGTTTCACCCCAAAATTAGCAGTTACACAAGACTACGTAATTCATTTATCCAAATTATACATTTATCCCCGTAGTAGAAATAAAAGAAGTACCAAATCATGTATTTCTAGATTTAGACAGAGTCAGAACAGCATCACACCTGTTCCTCCACCAAATAGACACTTGCGCAATCACACCGCCTATGGACGCTGCCAAAAGAGTCGGAAAATTACGAAATCCACCCCCAATTGTAAATACAAAAGCTGGGTTGTCCAATTGAAAAGTTACAGAAAAAGTATCATTCAAATGAACAACAACCAAAGAACCCAAGCTCAAGGTAGCAACCAGCGTACCAACACCACTCAACCTGAGAGCAACCGCTCTTGGCCTGAGAGACGTTGGTTGGACAACCAATCCAGTTCTGGTTCTACAAGTGGTCAAGGCAACAACCAACGACCAACTCCACCAGGAAACAATCCTGTTTCAACCAGAGGAGGTCGCTACTCGTCCTTTAGACAAGATGAGGATAGAGATTCAAGTGAGGAGTATACTGACTCACCTGAATTGATCGCGAAGGCGCACGCCGACTTCAACAAGAAACAGCGACTCCGAAAGGAAACCCTCCTACGTAACAAGTTCCCTACCAGAGGACGTGGTAGTCTTCGTGGCCGTTACTATAACGCCTTTAACACAAGTACGTGGATATTTCCCTTACTTGTATTTGGATTCTTGTACACTCTTATTGAGTTTGAGATCCAAATTAGCCCTACCATAGGCTATATTACCTACTCAATTGGTAGATGTGTTACTAAACCATACGTAACACCAACAGGAAATGATAGCCTCCTCGCCGGTATTAACGCGAACTTGCAAGCAAGAAGTGATGAAGCAACTCTTCAGAATTTGAAGGGCTTGGGATTCACGAGTATTAAAGCCCAGTCCAAAGAAGTTACGAGACTGGTTGCCGAAAGAGAAAGGGCCGAGCGAGAGCAGGCCATTCAAGGTCGAAACGAACGTATTAACCAGGAACGTAAGAGATACGTGGAGAATCATGTTAAACACAATGCACAAGTGATAAAGAGTAAGCACGCACATTGTGGTAATAAAATGGCTGATATAAAACAGAACGCCTCCAAATGGTCGACGAGATTAAAAACAACAACCGTCTCGCATTCTACACTGCGGATGACCAAATCAAGCGCAGTATGGCTTTGTATGCTAACTTTGATCTCAATTCTATCCCAGTGGATGAACAGGATGTGTTCACTGCACTGGAAAATGCGTTCAAGCTTTACAGCGCTAGGAAGGAAGGAGTTCAAATTGATCCAAATGGAAACCAAGTGGAACAGCCAACTCTTTCCACGCTCAGTGATGCTACCCTTGTCACTGACGATAGCAACGAGGAGTTGTTCGGTGATCAAACCAACTCTTCACCTTTTGCCACTGGTTCCCCAGAACGTCAGATTCTTCCAATGGGTGCTAGCCCTCGTTTTGTTAACACAATGCTTACGGATAATTCCAACTTTGACCAAGAATTTGAGTCCCTTATCAACATGCAAGAGGCATTGGAATAAGAACGACCTTGGGAGCCATACATTGCTTTACCTACATTTGATTATCAATCAGTTCCTTATCAAAATAAAAGAAGTAGTAGTAATCCCTGTTACTATGTTTATTCTTAGAAGCCTAATCGCAAACAATAGAAAAGGAAACACTTTCATAAAAACTACATATTTTTCTTTCCAGAAAACAGCAGTAGTTCTAGCAGTACTAGTCACAACTGTAGACGCCACTCCAAATGTCCAAGAGGATCACTCGAGCTCAAAGCAGCAATTCAAGGTAACACTATCCAACGTCATTGTTGCTATAGCAGCCACCTTGATAGCAAGTAGTATAACCATACTAATAATAAAACAACTAAACTACAGTCTTGTCCGTTGCACCATCAAGTTGTATGACAAGACCATCACTGTCTTCAACAACAAGTTTACGTTGCCAAATGAGGAACCACTCACACCCCAAGTCACTGCTGTCTTAGCAGACGCGTTGAGACTAGCTTACCAAGATCAATTCAGACCTTTCTTGGCAGACTACGACAAGGAACCATCAGCCCATGTTGTACTTGAAGAGGCACTGAGACTCTCATTGTTATTAGTAGATGGACAGGTCCTGAGCGTACAAGGATTCTCCACCTTTGAAGAGGCCTATACATTTGCAAGAGAAAGAGCACATGACACCATGTTGGAACAACAGGTTCAGACACGTTTGATCAGAGAGCGACTCCTTGGGGAACGTCTCATCGGGTCCTTCCCAGACAAGCCCACTGCAACAGCAACCCCATCACTTGCAAGTGGAAGCGCACCGTCTGCAGACTCTGATGACGAAGAGAATACGGTACCAGTGATTACCTCCTCTTACCATACTCCGTTGAGTAAGGGAGTCAAGTTTGCACCAACGCTCATCACCAACACATCAAGTGCGGTGAATGCATCCTCTCGACAGGGTGTTTCACAAGCTACAACAAACGCACCTGTTCCAGCTGCAACAGTACCTGGCGCTAGTCAAACAGTGAATGTGCCAGTTATCACACCTACGAACACCAGTGTTCCTCCAACTACACAGTTCTCTTCACAAACTGTTAGCTCAGGAATGTCTCAAAAGACTCTTACAACTGTACCACAAGTTATCCCAGCACCGTTACCAGCTGCTTACCAAGTTGTTGGAACAGCCAGACCATTGAATGAAAAAGATGTCATTGCCTCCATCACAACTGACTTACCATATCTGGAGAGTAAGAGTGCTGCTAGATGGTGGAATGAAGTTGCGGAAGCTCGCGATACTACTGTTGGGAATGGGCTTCCATTTATCTCAGATGTTGCATTCCTTAATGCACTAGGACGCGGAAACATCAATGGAGATCAGTCCGCCAAACAATTTAAAAAGGATCTTCAGAGAGCAACGTCATGGGATGATGCTCATGCAAGACTTACCTATTGGTTCCTTGACAACAAGAAGCTCCGCGAAATGGGTGCTGATATTGATGACTTCAAGTGGGCATCCACAGACCCAGACCTGGAAGCTGTCAACATTATTAGTATGAACAAGGCTCTTCCACAGGAGCACAGACGTACGTTGTTGGAGCTCAAGCGGGGTTACTTGAAGAATGCACCTAGCTGCCAGGCCAAGGATGATTTGTACGATGGAACAGAAGTCAAGGTTCCTAATCGTCAGACTATAACTAACTTTGAGGATGCAATTGTTTCTCTGGAAGACATTGCAAAAGCGCTCAAAACCTCAAAACGTCACACCAACAGAAATAGCGGTCAGGATATTGAAGCAATCCTTGACCAGTTCATTGCCAAACAAAAGCAAGAACAAGTTCGTGAACAAAGTGAGAACCGCAATCGTGATGTGCAGTATGATGCACAGCGTGACAACCGCAGAAGTGAAAGCAAGGACCGCCGCCTTACTACAAGTCTCTCTTCTGGTGAAAACCTTGAAGATCTGTACACTTTGCTGCAGCAGCATGGGGTTGAACGCAAACAGCTTCTTTGCTACAAGTGCGGAAAAACGGGTCACTTTGCCAGAGAATGTCCCTGGGCAAATGACATTGACCGCTTCTTCAAGAACGAAAAGTTGTTCAAGGAGTGGCTTAGCATCACCCAAAAGAAGGAGTTGAGTGAATTATCATCCCTTACAACAGATGATGTTACCAGTCTAACCACAATATTCAATACACAGATAAGGAACCCTGCCTCAGAAGAAATTGTAAGGGCTTTCTCTAAAGAATCTCTTGATCAACTTATCAATCATATAGATAACCGCCTCATGGATATCACATCAAAATATACTACACCAAAACTGGACTCAGAAAACCATAGAAAACTTCCAAAAAAAGAAGTCCTTGAAGATAAAATCAGTGAAAATAAAAGGGATTTAAACCCAGTTGTCATTAATGTCAATATTACAAGTCATACAGATAAAACTGCTGAAAGTCTGAAACAAAACATATCCGAAGATTCTGGGTGGGTAGACGAACCCAAGAAGCTCAGAACAGCCATGAAGCAACCTCATACAAGGAAACCCCGGAGGCGTCTAACTGTTCTGGACAGAGTTTCAAAGTTAGAATATAACCCTGAGGTACAGTCTGTCCACAAAAACAGAGTAGTGCAAATACCAACCTCAGATATACCAAAAACTATGAGAAGTCAATCGACAGCTAAGACTTCTATTCTCAAACAAACAGAGCGTGTCTACACTGTTGCACGCATATCAGGATGGATCCATGGTGTGTACATCAACCGCTTGATGCAGGACACAGGGAGTAATCATTCAGTAGTCACTATGACATTTTTGAACCAACTTAGTAATCCACCAAAGATAATTAAGCTGGACAGACCTGCGTTCAACAGGGGAATAGCAGGAAAGCAGAGAATCATTGGTTTTTGCTATATGAGATTATTACCAGGACAATATACCCCCCACAGCCTTGGTTATATGGCACGCTTTACAGTTGTCCAGGATATGCCTGAAGACATTATCATTGGAACCCCAGAGATGAAGGCCTTGAAAGCAGTTATCTCCTTTGAAGATGACATGTTCTACTGGAAATCTCCAAGTAGACCAAATGTTACAATGAAGACACCCCTGCACTCTTACATTGATTATGCTGAGTCTCTAACTGACAGAGAACCAGAGAAGAATACACCACAGGCCATACCACTGAACCTGTGTGAAACAATAATCCTTCAACCAAACCACACACATATGGTCAAAGTTGTTATGCAAACACCTATACCTCATGATTTAGTCACCTGTACAGCACATGCATCTGTTGGTTTGGGGGAGAAATCAATCCACGTTGCTACAACTATATATCAGATGAAGGACTTGATGCAAGGATCAGTCCCAATTGAAGTAACGTACATAGGTAAAAAACCACTTACGTTAAGACATGGAATAACAATAGCAAATATTGTTGAACCAAATGCAGGGACATTACCTGTTCTAGAAGTACCAAGCAGAATTGCAGAAGACGATAAATTAGCACAAGACTTCCTGATGTTAGTAAATGCCCATAATCCGGCTGATTTAGAATCTTTCTATGATAAGCTCTGTTCAACACATAGAGCAACAGAACAGCAACCGTCGCAAACCCTGACTGTAGAAGAAAATGATGCAATAATGGGCGTCACACCTAGACCTGGTTATAGTGATTCAGACGACACAGAAGATGAAGAATTCTTTGATTTTGTTGATGAGGAAACTTATGAGCTATATCAAGATGCTGACGGGAGCATCTCCTTAAAATCACTGACAGTAGAAGATATTCTGAATACACCAGATGATGATGAAATTTTTGATTTATACTATGACGCACAGTCTAACAATTTAGAAGTCCAGGGGCAATGGATACCTTTGCGCAAGGGTAAGAAGTATAGAAAACCTCGCGTCAAAAGAGATCGTGCACTGAATCCTAAAAATGCAACTTTTTCCAATGAATTTTACAGAAAATTCTCAAACAATCTAGAATCAGACAGCATACCCAATTATGGTTGGGAAAAAGATACATCAAAGGAGGACAAAATGGATTACTTTCCCCCAGAAAAGAATATCACGATTGAGGATATCTGGAATCAAATTCCAAAGGAACACATTGTACAGCTACATGGTGCTGATGCTTTAAAGAAGCTAAGAGCAATCATTGAGAAGTGGGCAGATATCTTCAGACCAGGGGTTATCACAGGCAACCAGTTTGCACCCCCACACACTATCCCACTCAAAGAAGGTGCAAAACCACCTCATACAAACCCTTACCCAGAAGGTATGGCTCGTGCTGAGATTATAAGATCCCACATCAAGGAAATGCTAGAGAATAATGTTATCCGTAGATCCCGATCACAATACGCAGCACCTGTAGTTTTGGCTAAAAAGTCAGATGGGAGCTGGAGATTTTGTGTTGATTATAGAAAGCTTAATGCAATCTCTATTATTGACAAATACCCTATCCCAAACATTGCACTTATCTTTGAAAAGTTAGCTGGTCACGCCTACTTCAGTTCTGTTGATCTCCTCAGTGGGTTTTGGCAAGTCCCTATTGCAGAAGAAGACAGACACAAAACAGCCTTTGTAAGTTCAGCGGGCCTTTATGAATGGAATTGTATGCCATTTGGCTTAGTCAATTCACCAAGTACATTCCAGAGAATGATTGATTTGGTGTTAGCAGGACTTAAATGGGTCCATTGCCTTGTATATATTGATGACGTTGTAATCTACAGTGAGGATCTAGATTCACATTTTGAGTATCTGGATATGGTCTTTGGACGTTTCTATGAATTCAACCTAAAGGTAAAACCAAAGAAGTGTAACCTTCTTTTCACATCACTACCATTTCTTGGACATGTTGTGTCAAAGGACGGCTTGAAGAAGGACCCTAAAAAGATGGCTGCACTTGAGAACTGGCCCAGACCCAAAAACGTTAAAGAATTACAACGCTTTATTGGATTTACTTCCTACTTCAGAAGGTTTTTGAGAAACTTCTCAGAAACTGCAAAACCTCTTTATGAACTCCTGCGAGCAGATCACCCATACATCTGGTCAGAAGAACGTGAAAAGGCATTTCAGATCTTGCGTAAACAACTGCAGGATGACAAACTATTGGTAGAACCAACACAGGACTCTCACCTTCTCATTGAATGTGATGCTTCAGGAACATCAATTGGTGCAGCACTTTATGTGTATAACCCCCAAAATGTGAAAGAACGACAACCTGTTGCTTTCATCTCAAGAACATTAACTTCAGTTGAACAACGCTACAGTAACACTGACCGTGAAGGTCTGGCAGTTGTATGGAGCGTAGATACTTTTGCAGGATACCTAATAAATAGACCTGTTCGTATTGAAACAGATCATATTGCACTATTACCATTATTCAAAAATGGAGAACTAACAGGTAGATTTGCTAGATGGTGTTATGCCCTTCAAGAGTATGACATCACACTGGTCCATGTTGCAGGATCATCACAAATTGTTGCAGACTCTCTTTCCAGAATAAATTTCCACCAGGACAACATTGAAAAGGAGGAAACAACGAGTGTCCATATAGGCACTCATTTTAAAACAGGGGAAAATGGTCATTCTGACCAAGGTGTTGGAACTGAAACCATTTACTCAAACCTGAAAACTTATATTGCTGCCTTTGAAGACAGAAAAGTGAGAGATGGTGCAATTATTGAGAAGCTTATCAAAAAAATTGGCAAACATATCATAAAATGGAATTCAGGGAATAAAGTTAACCCTATCCCTTCTGTCAAACAATTGGCCAAGGAGAAGCCTCAAAAAAGACAAATAATTGAAGGCCAGGAAACACTCCAAGATTATAGCCCCACTCTAAACATCACAAGTTGGAACGTAAATGGTCTGAGAGGTCTTCTCAGTAAATATGCTGATCAAAATAGTCTTTCTAAGAAATCAGAAGATCAGATGGTACTCTTAGAACACTTCATAGAGTCATTTAAGAGCAGTGTCATCTGCCTTCAGGAAACAAGACTTGGTGTGGACAATAAATCAAAGCGTTTGATTGAGAACTTGAGCAGACTCAAGAACTGGGGTTTTCAACTTAATGACCCCAGGACAGGTCACTATGGAGTACTTACAGTCTGGAGACACTTTGATGACCTTGAGTGCAATGCAGACAATGAATTGCCTGGAAATCCCCAGCATTCAGCAGAAGGAAGAATCACAAATGTTCATTTGCCAAATCTCACAATCATAAACACTTATCTCCCCAGTGGAAATAGAACATCCAACAGGCATGAGTATAAGCTTGAATTTCAGGAAGATCTCAAAGCACATTGTAATCGGTTGCGATCTACACGTGATGTAATTTTGGTTGGAGACTTCAATACCGTAAGAGACCACAGAGATATAATTGAAGGTTTAGAGCCTGACATAATCAACCAATTTCCCTCTACAACATCAGAAGAGGAGATGGCTTGGCTAAACTCGCTTCAAGAGTCATTCACTGATAGCTTCAGGGAAAAGCACTCTCAGACTGGAGCCACCTGGTTGGTTAGGGCACCAAACCAAGGACTATACCCTTTCTGGAGAATAGATTATATCTGGGTTGACAAACGAATCCCTGTAGATTCATATACTTCAAGAATTGAGGTTCCAAACAATGAACCCTTGAGTGATCACCTAAAACTTCAAATAAACATCAATTTTAATTATCTTCTGGAAGTGGCTGATGACCCACTTTTCCCCCATGGTTTAGAATTTGACAAACCAAACTGGGATCAGGATGACGACGGCAGATACACTTACCGCAGCTCTGCAGAGTATATCCAACTGATGGGCTTTTCAACACCCATTATTAGGGATCTTCAAGAAAAGGATCCTTACTTTGGCCCTATAAAGAGATTCCAGCAAACAGGTGTCATTCCGGAGGGAGCTGACACCAAGAGTATCATCACAGAAAGTAAGACTACAATTATAAGCAATGACTTATTATACAAGGTGTTGGGAGCATCTTCAACCTCCATCCGAAGGTTACCTGCAAGGATTGTCCTCTGTATACCAGATGGCATGCGCCGAGAAGTGTTACATTGTGCCCACGATGACTTATATTCCAGCCATGCTGGGTTTGGAAAAGTCCTGCCAAGGTTGCTTGAAAGATTTTGGTGGCCAAAGATGGCCTCAGACCTCAAGAACCATATTGACTCTTGTGAGACCTGTCAGAAATCAAAAGATAACGTTCGTAAGCATGGGTTCACCCATCCCATTCCCATAGGACATTACCCTTGGGAAACAATCTTATTAGATTTTGTTGGTCCTCTAAAACCAGATGCTGGTGGCAATGCCTATATTTTGGTACTACTTGATAGCTTTTCCAAATGGGCTGAGGCTATACCTATTCCAGACACAAAAGCCGAAACAACTGCAAAAGTGTTGGTGGAACAGGTATTTTGTCGCTATGGAATACCAATCTTCATACATACAGACAATGGTCCACCTTTCAATGGAAAACTGCTAGAATACCTGAGTAGAGCATTTGGGTTTGAAAAGACATTCACTGCTCCTTATAGACCAGAAGCAAATGGTCCTGTTGAGAGACTTATCAAAACCTTATCACAGAAACTTAGAGCGTATGTTGATAAAGTTGATCATGATGACTGGAGTGCATACCTGCCATATGTCCTTTTTGCATACCGAACACAAGTTCATGCCTCAATCAAGGAAACACCTTTCTATGTAATGTATGGAAGAGAAGCCAGAGTTCCAGCTGATCTCTTAGTAGGAGTAAGCCCGTTACAAGCACAAGCCGCAATTGAGAGTCAACAAAAACTTGACCTCCTTGAAACAAATGTTAGTTATGAGAGAATAGAGCCTGAAACTTTGGATTACAACATAGGAATAGCAAAATTTAGGCGCCTTGCCCCTTTTATGTGCAAGACACTTGGGAAGATGTTGTTTGGAGTAGAGACAGACATACCCCAACATGAGACATTAAAACGGCTCTTTGAGAGAGACGCCCTTGATGTCCTCTACCTTCAGTTTGATCCATTGTTGAATACTAAAAATGCACCACATGAACCTTTCCCCCCATGCTTTTACCTTAAGAATGGAGAAAGGATTGACAGGATTGGAAAAACGTACCTCCTAGATTGGAGTACAGGAGAACTTAAACTTAATAACCACCGAAAACCCCAAAGGCTTGTTACAGTTTTTGCACGAAAAGGAGTTGTCCAATTTGGGAGTGACAACCTCTATGAAATCGATGAGTCTTTTGATTTACCAGCTCTCTTTTGGGAAGAGATGCTACCCTTAGATTAGTGAGTCGCAAGAATAGGGTTGTCTATGTTAAAACCATTGTTGACTCAACAATGCCCCCTGGAGGATTGGTAATACCCAAAGAAATCCTCAAGAGAAAGCCAAAGAATGAATTGCGGACATATGTACTGAGGAGTAACTTCCTGCAGTCTCTACACCTTGAGTCGTATAATATTCAAGTCAACACAGAACTTACAAAGAAAGAAGTTGAGGCCATGAATGAAGCCATAAAGGAAAGGATCAGGGAAGGGCAATCTGTTGCCCAACAGTTCATAAGAGAACATGTTGCTGAAGTACAGACTAAGCTAATGGCCAAGTCAATAATAAATGATGTTGCCCCTCATGAGTTCAAGAAAGGAGATAGAGCTTGGCTTGCTGTTCCCCTCAAAAATGTTGCCCAGCAACTGGGTGTTGGTACCAAATTCCTATTTCGTTGGATAGGACCAGTGCGTGTAGTTGAACGCACCAGTGGAACAGCTGCATCAAGATACAAAGTTGTTGAAAACTTTGATAATATGGACCTAGTAACAAGAGACTGCCATGAAAGCAGACTTAGACCTTGGGTTGAAAGACTGCCAGTTGACAGCGCAGAAAATGCTGCAGAGCTTGCTGGAGATGATTATGCCACTGAGTACAAAAAATGGGCAGATGCAGTTTTGTATTCAAAACGACCAAACAGAGAACCAAAGAAAGCCCTGGGAATGCACCCGCTGCTTTTGCGCAAATGGGATCTAGAGTTTTCAGAAGAAGACATCACACGACCCTTACTCCTGATCCACTCAATTACAGGTGTGGAAGGATCAGTGAAAGAAGGCTTCCGTTATAAGACCCGCTGGATGGGCAGGGATGGAAAAGCTGCGGCAAAGAAGTTTGATTCTTGGCAGGATGAGATTGATATGCCTGTCCAGATGATCACTGACTTCTGGGAAGCTACAAAAGTGTCACAACCAGTTGTTTATAAGAAATACCAAACATGGTTGAAACGTGAAATTGCGCGCGCAGCAAAAACCACAAGTTTAGAGCCAGAAGAAGGAGAGGGCGCCTCAGAGGTTGAGGAACTGCCTAATGAGACCCAAGAGTGTAATAAGGAGCTCGTAGACAATTCAACCACATCAAAGGTCCCAACAGAATTGACACAGGAAAGGGTGTCAGAAGTTGAATCAGAAAATCTGACCCCTAGGGAAAAGCGTGCTATCAAATTTAGTCAGGTTAGAAAATGATCACTTTGGGTAAGACTGGAAAAAAAGATGCAACAAAACTCTCCCAAAAACAGATGAGATACATTCTAAGACATGGTCCCATCCTGACTGCCCTTGAGTCACCTTCAGTGGTTGATGAGCTTGTTGTTGCTATACTCAACAATGAGAAGCGTACAGTGTGTAACTACTGGCTATGCCCTGACAGAGATAATGAGACCACTATACTCCAGAAGTGTAGTAACTGTGAGCATGTACGCTATTGCTCCAGACAGTGTCAAAGAGCTGAATGGAAAGGAGATGGTCACAAAAGGTTGTGTCAACTCCTCAAGATAGTTAAGGAAAATGATGCACTTAAAGGAGACCTGGTTGTTTCTTTTATGTGTGGAAGACTAGAAGAATTCAAACGTAGATTTATCTTTGAATTCTAGAACAGGAACCAATAAAATGACTGTGTGAGAACCATGATTCTTTAAGTCAATCAAAGACTCTTCATGTGAAGCAAGGAGCCCTACCAGAGGCAATAGGAAGGTTAGAAGAGAAGGGATGTGCGAAGATGTATTTGAGTCATGGGTAAAGTACAAATGAGCATGGGAGGAGGACGCGGAAGTGGGACAAAGGGGAGAAAAAAACTGGGATACATGATTGACAAGGACTCAAGCAATTTGGAATCCAGCAAAGTCCCAAGGGTTCTACAAACAAGGATTTCCATACAAGTATCAAGTGTTCGTGCATAAGGCATTTCACAGTTCTGGGTTTCTGTGTTTTAGTGGGTGGAAGTCCCACACTGTTCACAAGATAGGAAGAGTTCTTGACCCAGGAGGGTTTGAAGAACTAATTAAGTTACAAATAGAACAAGTCCAAGTCTAGTGACCTTAGTCGATGGTACGACCAAGATTGATTTTTTAGGGGCCAATGTCAGGAGTTCCTGACAAGGTGTGGTTCAGGATTGAATCTTGGTTAAGGACCAGTAACGGAAGGGGTGTACTGGAATGTGGAGATGGGGAGGAGGCGAAGACCCGGAAGGGGTTTGCTCCAAGTTCCTTCATGGAAATTCCCCTTTATTCATGGATTTCGTTGCTATTTGAGCAAAAAAGGTTTTTGCAAATAAAGACAGAAAAAGTTCCCTCAAAAAGACAGCAGTAGACTACAGGTCAGTAGGTCTTTCTTCGAGACGCCAAGAGACTATCCAAGTGCTCCACCCTGAGGCCGGGTCAAGACTTGGAGCTTGGTGTCAGTCCAAGGTCCCCAGCCCTAGCACTTGTAATGGCAGCCTGGGCAAGAAGGCGATTGCAAGTGGCGATGGAACGGCAAGCCACTGAAGACTGGGAAGACTCTCTCCCATGGGGTTCACTCCAAGCGTCGGAGCAGTATCCTTGGTAACCAGGCCAAGTATATCTCCATGGCAAGGATTGTTGGTGCCGGCGAGCATCTCAAGTCTTTTCCCCCACTCTGGTAATGCAGGCCAGTAACTACACAGTATCCCTCGACTCCAGGCTAGAGGATGTCAAGACACGGGTCCCTGAAACGGATATACAGAGGTGTATGACCAAGACTCTAGGCGCAGGCGAGCAAGTCGGTGAATCTTTTGGAACTGGAACGAGAGCAAGACTCGACTGGACCACCCACTGGTGAAACCATGGCCGCAGGAAAGGATGAATGTTGAATCGCTACCGGCCGGAAAGGGCTCTACAGTGTTGTTACAAGCTTTAGGAATGATCCACTGGTTCCGAGAGTTGGTTATGTTGGTGCAAGCAGGTGTGCATTGACAAGAACTGCAAGATGTTCAAGTGTAAGGTGTGCGTGTGGTGGTGCCGTAAGTTCATATTTTAGTGTTGTTAAAGGTTTGTCATATTGTTGTATCACTTTTCTTATCATTCACAGGTTTTATCGTTATGTTGTTTCATTGTTTACGTTTTTTATTTTAGATGCAGGTTAGCGCTACAAGAACCAAGACCGAATCTGGAGTTTTCCACCGTCAGGAAAGGAGGACAACCAGGAAGCATGGGAAAGGAGCGGATTCGAATCGATTTTGGCCAAGTCGAAGACACACCACAATCCACTCCCTTGCTCTGTTTCTTCGCAAGTCGCTCTTTTTGCCGGGATACAAGAGAGACGTCCAAGATTACTCGCAATGGCAACGTCCGGGGCCATACAGGAAATTGATTTCCTCTATGAAATTGGCGGTTGCGAGCGAACGGTTTGGTTCAAACAGAACGCTGCTGGACATGGACTCTCAAATCATGGTGCCAGCACTAAAAAGGGAAAAAAGACCCCGTCGTGACAATGCAGAGCTTCTTCCTTGGCTCGGCCTAGCCCAGGATGTGCGGTGCTGATGATATGGAGATAGTATGCACGATCTGGTTTTCGAGACATTCGAAAACGAAAAACCTTATAGGTTGATAAATAAATACTTAGTAAATTGTCTTTATCGCTGCGGTGTGGCTTATATTGTACAATCGAACAAGCTGTGCTTATACATTCTTATTCACACGCAAAAACCTTCCAAAGTGAATAAACTTAAAACAGCCAGAAACCCAAATGAAAAATGATTACACCCTGCTCCTCCACCACAAATCAGTATTGTTTCGCGTATCCCCTCGCAGCTTGAGCTTCCACCAACCTCGCACTCATCCTCCTCTGTGGTTGTTGCTGCTGCTGTTGCTGTTGTTGAATCTGTTGTACAGGCTGTGGCGGCGGAGGAACCTGAAAGTTTTGCGACCCAAGCCCATTGGCAAGACTTGTTCTTGAGTTGACCAAATCTTCGACGTATCCTTCATTTCCATTTCCATTATATTCTCGCATCGTTGTTGAGTTGCGAGATAACGGTTGCTGCTGCTGCTGGGATGGATAGAATACTTGGGGTTGAGGGGGCACGACTCGGTTCGGCGTGGGAGCCCCTGTAGTTAGGGGTATTTGTGATTGGGCAGTTTGAGGCATTGGCGAGTCTTCCATTGGAGTTGAGTCACCATTTGACATTCCAACCTGAGGGAGAGGAGTCATTTAGAATCGGAGTGGGAAGAATGAGATGGGGCTTTAAATTACGTACTTTCCGAACAACCCAATCAAAAGTTTCTCCTTCTTCCGCAAATCCTGAGCTCATGTACAAATCTGAAAACAATTTTTTGAGGAAGGCGTAGTCGGGCTTATCGTCGAATCGGAGGCCGCGCACGTAGTTTAGATACACTTCAAATTCTCGTGGAAAGCCGCTGTAAGATTGGATCATTAGGAAAACCCCCCTACATTAGAAATATAAAAATAAAACATACGCGCAAAGAGTGGCTGGAGAGGTACTCAGTTTCTTGTCCCGTATCCGATCATACTTTTGCTTTTTCGTTGCAGCCTTCAGCCCTTGCCATGGCAAGCTACCCCGACAAAAGTACATGAGCAGGTATCCAATACTTTCTAAATCATCTCTTCGAGATTGTTCTATACAGAGAGGATGATCAACACCAACCATTCAAGAGAAAAATCAGGAAACTCACCAACTCCCAGATGCGTGTTGATACTCGCATATCGGGCTGTACCCGTCAAACTCTTGTTCTCCTTGTACGGAATATGCAGATGCGTCCTTGAATCGCGGTATTTTTTGGCGAGCCCGAAATCAATAACATGAACAAGATGTGCTGTACGTCCAAGACCCATCAGAAAATTATCCGGCTTGATATCACGATGTAGAAAGTTTTTCGTATGCATATATTCGATGCGGGATATCTGGCGGGTGAATGTGAGAGTCAATGTTGGGTTTTGTCAGATTGTGAAGCGACGAGAGGCCTCTGCGAGAGCTGACTCCTTAATATATAACTCGAGTACGATACGATATTGCTTTGTGTTTTGGCGTTCAGGCGTCTTGCTAGTTCTGTGATCCACGTATGTTGGTGGAGCCTCCCGCTTCCCACGCTCTTCTGCCTCTTCAGCCAGCCACCACGCTATCCCACACTCTGTTCTCTAACTGAGCTGTAAACAAACCATTTGATTCGCGAGGAGCAGGACGGTCTTGATGGAGAACTTTCTGCCACAGAAGTTGAACAAGTCCTCCAGACTGGGCCCAAGCAGGTCAATGACCATGCAGTAGTACTCTCCCTCGATGTTAAAGTGGTACATATTAGGCACGCCGACTGGTTCAAGTGAGGGCGGTTTAGTACGGGGAAAGCGAGGGATCAACATGAGACACGCACCTCCGCCACTCAGGCCTTTGTAAACACGCGCCTCAAATTCCAGTTGCGGATGCTTTGACTTTGTTGGTTCGAGTTTGATTGCGAGTTCCTGGCCCGTGCTGATGTTGGTTCCTGGTTCAAACAACGGTCACCCACGTTTAACCTCTGCGCTTAACGTTAACCGAACCAACCGTGGTAGATCTCGCCAAACGATCCAGAGCCTAATTTGCGGCCGATGCGGTACTTGTTGGCTACGCGGAGGTCCATCAGCTTGTGCGCCGTCTTGGACTCGCGGACATCGGTGGAAGACATTTCGTGGAAAGATTTTGGATGACAGGAACAGATTATCGATTTATTGGAACTATAGACGGAAAATACATAAATAATGTTGGATCCATTACAACCAGGCATCTCTGGGGGCGTGGCGGATGACTGGCTCTCATGGACCTTAGCAACTTCCGTGTAAGTTTCGATGTAAACGAAACAGTTCTATGGGAAGTCCTCCATCCTTCCAAACAAGAAAGAATAAAGATTGTTGTTCTCCCTAGTATGACCCTCTCTCGTATTAATCTCGAAACGAGGTGGGTAATGAGAAGGAGGTGGAATGACAATTTATAATATGTGGGAGAAGGAAGATTGTGAGGAGTGGAACAAAAGAGAGAAATGCGGTCTTAAGAAGAATGCGAGGAAGAGGTTCAAGAGGGGAAGGAATGAGAGGGAAGGGAGATAATGTACTAAACTGAACCTTTATTGCTTCTTTGACTGTTCGTTCACTTGCTCATAAATCCTGTTGAGCACAAAATCCTTCTTGCTTTCTGGGAAATCTACAGCGAATCCAGGCTTATACCAAGGGTCATCCACAGACCTCCAAGTACCCCAAATTCCCCACTGTCGATACCGAAGCTGACTCACAGGAATAACTCGATGCCGGGCCGTTCCGAACAAAGTTTCCGTTTCAAACATGAGTGTTTGCTCTTTCGCATCTTTTGGAATCCACATTCTGTTTACATATCCAGGTGAGATACAAGCAACGGCGAGCATTGGCATTGCCGCGACTCCACCAACTACAGTTCAGAGTTATAATTGACTCTTCAATGAATAAAACGAAACACTTACAGATAGATGCCATAGTGACTTTATCCACTACCAAAAAACCCCAAGTCAGAGGGAGACAAGCAACGCATCCAACTGCCGCAACCACAGAAAACATTCGAGCACCTTGAATTGCTTCGTTGAGAGGACCTGTATAGATGAGATGGACCTTTTCCCCAACACGTTGTGGAGCTTCGTACTTTGGACTTGACTGGTTGGAGGTATGCAGGATCGTTACATTTCGCTTTGATGAACTTAGGCGTATCGATGAGAAGAGGAGAGGAGTGCCGCAGGAGAAGCGGTGGTGACAGCTGAGACGAGTTGTGGATAGAAGCGACATTATTTGAGTAGAAAAAAGAGAAAGAAGGAGCAATAACTTTGTGTAATTGAATACCACCAAATTACAATCCATCAACCATCAACTCCAGTAAACTCTTCTGCCTCTTTTCAGGATTCAACAGATTCCCCACACTCCCCGTCCCACCACCACTCTTTTTCCCAGGAATATCAAACGGATCATAATCATGATTCTTGAACTTGTTCTTGACAACAGGATGACTCCAACTCCCGTCCTTACTAAAATGATCAATCCGTAACGTTTTGGAACCAGAATTCTCAGTCTCTCGCCACCCCAACGCACTCATGTACCGTTCCTCAATCTCTTGACAACTTACATCCGTCATACTTCGATGCTCTTGCACGCGTTTTAGGGTTTCAGGGGGTAGGATCTCAATCAAGTCTTGAATTGCAATCACGATTACTTCGAGACGATCTACCACGACGAAATGGAATGGACATGGGAGTGCATGTACATCTCCAGCTGGTTTCATGCTCATTCGTTTCGCGCTGAAGGATATTCCTCCATTAGCCTTAGCTTCCGCGGCTGCTGCCGCTTCCTCCTGCTCTTGCACGACTTTACTAGGTTTCATGGGCGGGAAGCTCATGCCATTACTCAAGTCCAACACCGTCGCGAGTTCACGTACGATTTCGTCGCCTGGTTTTAACTGTGCGTTTGCGTTTTGGCCACACGGGGAGAGTATGTATTTATGGCGCCTGTCAATGTTGTTCGTAGTTGGAACACCACAGTCGACTTTGATGAAGGAGACGAGGTGGAGGGCTCGGACTTTTCCTCGCATTATAAAGTACATGTTGGAACACATTTCACCGGCTCGGAGCATTACTTGATCTGCATCGAATTTACGTACGATGCTTGGAGCAATGAAGCGTTAAAAAATGGGTTGGGAACCCCAAATGAAACGGGAAACTCACCTTCTTTGACATAAACTCTGCAACACAAGCCGTTCCACCCCGAAAAACGCTGGTACTGTTGTGAAAAACTCGAATACCATTGAATCTAGTCCCCGTGCTTCCCGACTGATCGCTTGGAAATCTCCCTTCTCAACTCTCAAGAACTCTGTTCGCATTAGACAGGTTGCACGAACATGTCGAGTCTCATTAGCGACGCTGCTAAAGACTGAAGCGAATTCACCGACGGATCCACCGATTTGGACGCGTGTGGTGACGGACATTGGAGTGTCGGGGCGGAGCTGTTGGAGGCATTCGCCGGAGAGGATAATATACCAATATTTCGCTTGATGGCCTTCTCGGATAACTACTGTGCCGCGAGGATGTGTTTCGATCGAGCAGCAGTTGTAGAGTTTGTACCGAACCTGTCAGATATTTAATGAGGTTGGGCGGCAAGAATGGTGAACTTACCACCGGACTGAGCTTCGCAAAACATTTGTACTTTCCGAGAATGCTGTCCAATACGTCAAGTTCCTTGTCGTTCCTGCTCCCGACATTCATTTGATAAAATCTTCGAACTTGTGCTGCACCAATGAGGTCGATTTTGTCTGTTTCGCACGCAGTATACGTACTTCATTCGTCTCGTCTTCTGGTTTCAAAATGTCTTCTAAGACGCTCTTTTTGATGCGGTTCTGTTTGAAAGCACTGTACAGAGCCAAATCCCATCGAATATCCACAACTCGAAGATCATCAGGAACGTCGATATCGTTTGAATTCACTGTAGCGATGCTTTTCCTTGGTTTGGCGGCTCCAGCAGGAGGTGTAACAGCTTTGCTCATAGCTGTTGACAGTTTGCGACTTCGATCAACTGCAGTCTCAGTTCCAGGTTTCTTCCCTTTCGCTGACGGTACACGCACAGCCCCGGCAACTCTCGGAGCTGCTCCATTTTGTCTCATCAACGACCCAGAAAGAGGCCTCCCCGAAACACGTTTTAACCCGACCCAGGCTTCGCATCCGTCGACGCGGCCACACCTGCACCACCAGTCCCACTAACAATCGGCTTCTTATCCGAAAACGTAACCCCCTTCACACCCCCAGCAACCATCCCCTTCCCCCTAAAACGCCTCCATGCGGCCCCCCAAACCCAGCACCCCCACTCGCAACAACCGCAGCCCGTAACCTCCGATCCCGTGCACTATTCCCAACATAATCACCAACCTCATCGCCAGCAAACAGACTCGGCAAAAACAGCCCGCGCATCCGTTTCTCATAGTCATCCACAACCTCCTTCTCCACAACCATCGTAACAGCGCGAACGTGTTCTTCAACGCGGAACGGGACGTGTGCGCTGCGCGGGCGGGTGATGTAGTCGAGTTCGGCGGGGGGTTCAGGGTCTGTGGGGGGTAGGTGCGGTTTGCGTTTGAGTTTTAGTTGGGCGAGGCGGTAGAGGTGGTCTTCCCAGACGGTTGTGGTTTTGGGTTTGGAGGGGAGAAGGGGGTTTGGGGAAGGTGGAGGGGTGTGGTGCGGTGTAGTGGGTTGAGGGTTTTGGGGGTTGGACGCGGTGGGTGTGGTGGATGCGGAAGGAGTTTGGGAAGAGGTTGTCGCGTGGGGTTATGGTTACTTTTTTGGGTGTGTGGGTTGAGGGGTGTGAGGATTTGCTGGTTTGAAGGCGGACGCGGGATTTTGGCTTTAGGGGTTCGGGGATTTTTGAGGGTATGGCTGGAGTTGTTGGAGGGGCAGGTGCCGCGATGGCGCTTAACGTTCTGATGGAGAGGCTGCTATCAAGGAGAGTGGATTTCGGGTCAACGTCTTCAAACTCGTCATTCAAATCGTCACTTTCGGTCACCGATTCTCTTGACGCAATACGTGGAACTTTTTCAGGTTTCTTCCATGCCTCAGATCTTCCCAGTCGTGATGGTACTGGACTTGGATCTGGATGGTTTCCAAATCGAATCGGCTTTAAGTATCCCATTCTTGCATCCTTTCCAAATCTCTTCCAGTTAATTGGCTCAATCGTTTCAACAGTAGAAACGCTTGCTGCTTGCTTGTTCGTCAACTTAGTTGAACCTAATTGATGCGACTTTGTGCTCGGTTGCTGAATAGTCATGGATTTCACAAGCATCAAGTCAGTATAAAAGCTCTTTCTTTGCGAGTGCTGAGAGAGGGCATTGTCGAGATGTGATTGTGGGTTATGCACGTATGTGCTAGTTGATGTCAGGACACGCTGTCTTGAGCCCAGTGGTTCCGATTCCTTTGGTTTCTTTGAAAGCGGTTGGGTCTTAGTGGGCGGGCGAGAGCAAATTGCTTTCTTGGCAGTTGTGGCAGACTTAAGTGCTGCAGTTGGAAGAATCAAACGTTGATTGTACGAAAAGACATGATTGCGATAGTAATAGGAATCACTCAGATCAATGCGGACATCTTCGACACTGCTAGTGGTGGTCGACATAGTTAGTGGAGATTGATTGTTTGCGAACAATGGAATGGCATCAATGGCCTAAAGAGTGACTCCAAATGCACTGAAGTTAGTAAAACAATGAACATTTGAATAACCAAGAAGTTAGCATTTCTAATCTTTCGTTTTGAATTTTCCGACGCTGATGGAGATTGAAAGATATGGTGGAGTTACGTAAGGTACCAAACGCTTCCAGGGGTTCTGTATGCATGAAACCGTCTGGATTCGTCCCATCCAAAAGATCTAGCCAGGAGGGAAGCCTGGTGGCGGAGTTTTAAGTCGCCCTTAAAATGTCTTGTCCCTGAGCACTTCCTTCTCTCAGGCAAATTTTTACCGGGAAAAGGAAACTGATTGGGGAATGCCTTCGTCGACAGCCAGCAACGGAACCAGAGCAACGGCACCAGCCACCGAGTCCGAAAGCGGGACCGAAGAGAGCAGCGATATTAGAAGCGATGGAGACTATGAAGGGGGATTGCCAAGTCAGAGTGAGACAAGGCCAAGCAACGTTGTCGTTCAAGTTGTCGAGCTTCAGCCTGGGACAATAACCTCCGAACAAGACACAGTTCCAGCGACATCCTCCGACCAGCAACCTCAGGAACCATTAAATCAAACACAGACCGGACCAGGACCAGGACCAGGCGCTTCCCTGTCGCTGGATCACAAATGGATCCTCTGCAACCTTGTCTTTGCCGAGGGTTCGCATCTCTACGACCACATTGTCGATGATCACGTTGGTCGCAGAGCATCAAAGTTCCAGCAACCCTCGGCTCTCTTGGATTGTATGTGGCAAGGCTGTCCTCACGGTACACGGCCCTTTGTGAAGCGGTGCGTTCAAATTTCCTTGGCTGGTGTCTCATTGTTCTGCTGAGACCCATCACAAACGCTCCCATGTGATTGTTATTATGCTTTTGCACTGAGAGATGCTCTGATGCAGATGGGGCCACTCTGATTGCATTTAAAAATTCCTAACCCAACTGAACCACAATGCTGACGTATCTTTCTACAATAGTGACAACCTCGTCTCTCACTGTCGTATGCATGTTCCCACAAAACCATACGAGTGTCAAACGTGCGGCAGAACATTCAAATGGTGTGTTTGAACCTTTGATGATGCATCTCCTAAACAAAAAAAAACACAGGCCGCACGATCTTAAGAAGCATTGCTTGAGAAAGGGTCACCCATACGTAGAAGAGAAAAAACCGAATCCAAATCCGTCTGTTGTTAATCGTGAACTCCATATAAAACCGGTGTTGGCCAAAGTTCAGTCACCAACGGAGATTCCTCATCAGCAAAACAGTTCCCAGTCATGCCTTTGGCCTTCCACAGTCGACGCAAACTTTCCATGTCTCAAGAGTTTTACGGAGGCTGATTCCTTTATGGATCACCTCATCAATGAACATCAAAGTAAGCTATTTTGAGATATTGTACTGATTTAAACTCAATTTTTTACATTTAGCCGAATCATTTAACTGCCTTTGGCGGGGATGTCCAGTCAAGCTTGAATTCCTGTCCAAAGATGATCTTTTGACCCATTGCAAGTCGCACATCACATTCCAGCCCCACCATGTCTGTTCCATATGCAGAGTCGCTTTTCGATGGTATGTATTTTGAGACCGTAAACTATCACTCAACTGTTTCAAACCAGGCCGCAAGATCTACAAAAACATATTTTAAGGCTGAAGCATTTTACAAAGGCTCCTGAACGTGACACAAAGCTTGAGACGGATTTATCGGCTGGTCCATCGACAACAAACATAAGATCGCATCCCGCACCTGAGCCTCCGACGTTGCAATCTTCGTTGAAGTTAGAAACTTCTGGTGGTTTGGAGTCAACCTCTTCGAGTCAAATGCTGCCATCCATGGCTTCGTTTCCAAAGAACCAATCGCCGCAATCTCGCAAATCTCTGTTAAACCAAAACCACCCTACTATTCAATACCCCCATTCCCACTACTCTCCTCCTCGCCCAGCACAACCTTACAATTCTCAGCCGACCCCTCCCCAATACGCTCAACGACCTCTAGCACCTCCGCCACACAAACATCCATCAAGCCACCCAGTTCCTCAGTATCCATCACCGCATCATCCAACTCAACAGCATTCAACTTATACGTCGCATTATCCATCACCTCAGCAGTATCCTCAACCCACAGCTTCGCATATTCCGGTACACGGACAGCCGTTAACCCCGTATCAAAGGTCTCCAATGCAGCACGTTTATTCGCCAGATCATTCACAGTATTCTCCGCAACATTTAAATCACCATCGTCCAAACTATGAACCTTATCCGCTACCCCAACGACCTCAACCCCGAGGTTACGTCGATGATGGTTATGCACACTATCCACCGCGATCACCACACTCGATTCAATATGCTCCTCGTCCACATGAGTACCCTCCTGGTCAGTATGCACCTCGCCCGTATGATTTCCCACCTGGACCACCACCACAGCCTTACACTGCTCCTCCAAGACCCAGCTATCCCTATCCACCTTATCAACCACCACCCCAAGAATATTATCCTCATGGCCCTCCACCTCCACCCCAGTCTTTATCACAACACTATGCGCCCCATCACCACACCACACCCATGCCCTCACCAATGCCAAGACTGGGAGAACAACATCCATATCCAAACTATCCACCGCAGCAACAAATGGGCCCGCCTCCACAACATCGGCCGCTCCATCAAGGATTCCGATCTCCAAACGAACATTTCGCGAGTCCTCGGCATCATCCATACGCGAGACCTGTCGATGCCCATCAAATTCCTCCGCATCCTTATCACCCTCAACATCTTGCCCCTGATTTAAATGGCGAAACTGTAGGTGCGGAAAGACCCGGAATGTCTGTGAATAACCTGTTACTGTAATTTTTGTTATTTGCTTTCTTGCATATAAACATTTTTGAATAAATATGACTCAATTTAAATGGTACGATGCTGACGTAAATTGAGTTTTGAGTGTTTTGAGTGGATGTCAATGGTTTGCCCCATCTTACCCACTAATCATTAGAGTCTTCCATCTATTTCAAGAGACAGTGGGCAATGGTCATTCGCAATTTTTTTACAATACAGTGGCAGTTCAGCTCAGCCCAAAAACTTGCACTTACCCCGAAAACGATAAACTGCTGGACCTCGGCTTCCCGTCTACTCCCACATAGTCCCATCAACAACACTTACCAATAACCAATGCCTCGCCCCATCAAGAGCTCTGACGATCAACCGTCCATCTTCCCTTGCCTCTGGAGTGTCTCCAAAGACTTGAACGGCACTACACGGTGTCCCTGTACCTTCACAGATCCCGATGCTCTATATGTCCACCTTTCCGAAGGTAATGAAACATACAACCAAATGTCGAATGAACCGCTTTGTTTGCTCACTTGGCGCAATACAACAGATCACATTGGCAGAAAGGCACTGGGCACTCTTCAACTAACCTGTCGCTGGATTGGATGCCTCCATCAGAACCGCCACTTCTCAAAACGAGATAACGTTGTCAGTCATGGTGAGTACCAATATTTGCCTTTCAAATGAAGAGGGCATAACATCCTCCGATCTCCTCAACATCCGATCTCCCAGTTTCGGGTTTTCACTTTACTAACTGGTTACAATCACACCAGCGAGGAGCCATGTCCACTTCCGTGCAAACATATGTGTCGATTGTGGCTCACAATTCAAGTGGCCTCAGGATTTGAAGGTTTTGCCACACTCACAATACCAAAACAACTTGCACTGAACCTGACAAAAATAGAAACACTGCATCAAATTGGAACATACATATATTGTTCCAGAGTCGAAAGGAAAACCAGGGCCCTCTCCTGTGTATGTTGAGGAAACTGAGGACGGCGGACATTCCATTGTTCGATATGGACCATCACTCAACGGTGGCCGACAAAAGACTTACCAACGATGTTCTGCACCAGAAGGATCTATGAACAGTGCTTCTGTTACGCATGGTTTGGTTACAAGTAATCCCAATGACAAATGCCAAGGCAATACTACTCAAACTGAGGTTACCGTTTCAGTCACCAAAATCGAAGCAGAACCAAAGATCGTTGTCGAACCAATCAAATTATCTCCGTCTCTGCCTGAACGGCTTCCTGGGATTCAAGCTTTGATGGCAAAGGAAGAGTTTAACAACTCTAGCCGCACCAATACAACCATACAATATCAGACTCATCCATCAATGCAAGCTGGTGCGTATTTTAATGAAGGAATCGTCGATTACGATCATTCGAGGTCGTACCTTCCGTCGCCAAAGTCTGAACACCATCGACGTATGAACACCCCGAATCAACATCTCGAGTCTTGGAATAAGCCGCCAGTATACGTTCCTACCATGCATCAACAGCGTTATGATCACGGAGGATACCAACATCAACGTAATCCGTTGTTCCAAGAAACCAATTACCAAACGGCGTATGCGAATCACGAAGCTTATGGAGCCTCAAACAAACACGGCACTGCTCCAAGTCATGTTCATCCACATGTGCAGCATGTGTCTTACTCTTCACACTGGTATCACTTTGCCAGACAACCATATCCGCCTTCATTTGAAGACGGAGTTCAATCTAACGCTCACGAGGAGTACTATAGCCGCCAACAACAACATCATCACGCAACTGCTCCGATGACTGTATCATCTCCATTACATAATCCAAGGCATGGAGGACATCACGACGTTTATCCTTTTCAGAATGAGGACAGTAGGGCAGGATATCATATTCCTCAGTATATTAATGCGCAGAGATGTTAGCAACAGTTCTTTTTTTTCTATTTTCATTTCAGTGGCGTTGCAATAATATAGTAATGCATTACGTCATCTTGCCTTTTGGATGAAATGGAAGGAACACTTCACCTATTCTTTGTCTGCCCACCAATCAAATGTTGGTATTGGCATTAGCATTGTTCTGAACCATTCTCATCGCTGGTACGTAATAGAGACAGTGTGCGATAGATAGTTCATTGGACCACTTCATCTGAGCGGCCATCCTATTTCCTACCCATTCTTTCGTTTCTGCCCCATTCTGTGATCAAGTTGGAAGGTCGCGGAGAGGGTCTGAAAATTTTCGAGCCTTTGTCTCTGCCAATCCAACACCAAAGGCTAGAGGAAAAAAGCACCCCTCAGCTTTGTTACTCAACTTCTGTCGTCAGCAAACAACTCTCACTATGCCACGGCCTATTAAAACCTCCGATGATCTTCCGATAGTGTTCCTGTGTCTGTGGAACGTGGGGACTGAGCAGGGCAACCCGAAGAGATGCTCACTCCAGTTCGACGATCCTGATGCTTTGTACGTTCATCTATCAGAAGGTGAGCTCAGAAAAGAAGAGGTTATCGCTCATTGTACTAACTCTGTTTCCCTTCACCTGATTTTCAAGATCACATCGGCCGTAAAGCCCTGGGCACACTTCAGCTCACTTGTGACTGGATCGGGTGTCTCCATCAAGGGCGAGCCTTTTCAAAGAGAGATAACGTTGTATCCCATTGTCGCTCTCATGTCCACTTCAGGGCCAATATCTGTAAGGTACGCCTTGGCTCTACATTTTGTCTCGCCACCATCCATACAACAAACCATAACGCCATTTCGTTATCTAGGACTGCGGATCACAATTTAAATGGCCTCAAGATCTTAAGGTGAGGAAACATTGTTAAACAAGGTTTTGGAAGTTAAAACTTCGATATGTTCAACAGAAGCACTGTTTGCGCCAAGGCCACGAATATATCGTTCCAGAAAGTAAAGGAAAACCTGGTCCGTCACCAGTTTATGTCGTTGACGCACAAGATGGAAGTGGTCCAGCTTTAGTCAGATTTGGCCCATCTCTGAACGGAGGACGTCAAAAGACTTACCAGCGATTTCCTACTGGTAACGCCGCTGTGGCAAAAGCAAGTACTACAACTTTAAGTCTGACAAGAGACAACGATGATGAATCAAGTGATTTAAGCGGAAGTTCAAGTTCATCTGCTACTTTGAAAAAGGAAGACTCGGATATCAAGCCTGAGGGTCCAAGACTACCCGCCTTTGCTTCTTTGCTACCAGCGCACGCCTCGGTTGGTCCACCGACTTTGCAGAGAGCTGTAGCTGCACCACCAAGACCCTTGGCACCAAAACCACAATCATCAGTTTCACCTGTTCGTCCAGCTCAGATTACGTTCAATCATGGGCATCTTCAATCTCAGCCACCTCCTCAGCAACATTATGGATCACACCAAGTTCAAGAGCATTTCTATCCTGCTCCACCACACCAACCAAAGAACATACATCGCTATTATGAGCATCATCAACAACCAGGTCCCTTTTCGTATCCTCAAAACCTTAACTACCGTCCAGAACATTCTGGCCATCATTCATTATATCATCATAATAACAATCACGGAATGTATCCACGAGCACCACAGCCAGCAGAAATGCAACATTACCAACCTCAACCTCCCACGCACTACCACCCCGCTCCTTCAGTTCGCACGATCCATGGACCTGGTTCCCACCAATGGGGACATTATAATCCACACCAACCTTCTCTCCCACACCCTCATTCCCAAGACCAATGGCACCATTCTTTTCAGTTCTCTCGGCCACACCCAGAACCATACCAAACTCAATCGCATCACTCCTACGTGGCACACCGTGGACAAGATCAAAGAAACTTTGTTCATCAACACGTTATAACACCAGCAAACACAATTTCGCCTTTGTCGGATAAACCATCGGAATCTCCTGAGAGACAGGTACCCACTCATCTTCGTGATTGTACACTTGAATCAACGGGATTTCATGTTCAGACAGGTGGAAGGTCGCAAGTTGATTTGTGGTCGTGATATTCTGGGCAGGGGTGGGGTTTTAAGCTCATATCTCTTTTGTTTTATGTTAGGTTGAATAATACGTATTTATTGTTTCTCCTTTGAATTGGCGTCGATGGTTCAATTTTGAGAACTTCGCCGACACGTCCACGAAACAGCTTCGGGAAAGGGTTGTCGGCAGGGTTGTCGGGTTCCTCATTATACTTATATGCGTTATACTGTACATAGGTTCCTCATGGGTGTTGCCTAAATTTGTCATCTCAGCGCAGAAAGGAGATGAGTAGTCCCGTTCTCAAATGAGGATAATTAACTTGAAGCTTTAATTGCAATATAATAGCATATACAAATCGAGTTAGTCTCTTATTAAAGGAGCGTAGGTACGCAAAGCTCGTGAACTGAGGGAATTCGGAAACGCAGGTTAGATTATACAAGGCTTTACCCATTTAATTCAAGGCTCGTGTTCATTCAATCTCCTTTACCCTTTCTTCCAATCTTTACATGAATTCACTGAGCTACGAAGCAGACACCACCACCTCCATGTTGCCGTTACTGTCACCAATCGCTCCAACTGTTCCCACTTCAACGCCCAAACAACCCGCAACACCTTCCTACAGCTGCCTTTGGCAAGTCTCATCACAAGTACCCTGCTTCGAAGTCTTTGAAGTCGAAGACCCGCAAGCCTTCTACACACATCTCGCTGAAACACACGTTGGTCGTAAAGCGTCTGTTGACCATCCTCTTTCACTCAACTGTCTCTGGCTCAACTGTTCACACGCGGACAGACCATTTAGTAAACGGGATCATATTGTGTCGCATTGTAGAGCGCATGTTAGTTTCAGGGCGAATCAGTGTGACGAGTGTTCAGCAACATTCAAATGGTAAGGGGCAATCTCCATTTATTATGTGGCCATAATAAGAAATCTAACAACGCCGTTTGATTCGATATTAGGCCGCATGATCTGAAGAAGCATTGTTTGAAGAAAGGTCATAAGTTTAGCGGCGATGTGCTGGATGGATCAAAACACTCAAAGTCAAGCGACGACCTTTCTGTTGACACTCAAACACTCAAAAAAATCCCACCTCTCAGAAAACGGCCTTCAAAACCCCCGAAGTCTGTTCGAGGTGCTGGTTCTGAGTCCGCTCCAAAGTCAGTCTTGAAGGTTTCTCCACCTCGTACCGCTTTTCCAACGCCTGTTTCCCAGACCCCGCGTCACCGCGGCAAGATGCCTGAAGATCCTGAAACTGAAAACCAGACCTTGGAAATCCATCAAATATTAAGTCCTGAGGGAGTCGCAACCGAAAATTCTACAACTATATCGAATATTGGTGGTACATCTTCAATTAACACTGGAGGATCCTCACGTCATCCAGATTCCCAAGGTGGCTCAACCACTTCATGTCTCAACCAATCCTCGCTTCCAGTGAATCAAAGGAAATTAGCATCTGACAGCATATTCGGTTCTACCGCGTCATCACTGTACGGCGCTGAAACGCTATTATTCTCAGTGCCCTACAAACCAAACATTATGTTCATATACCCTATGCATGCTCCTCAATTGGGACAAATGAATTTGCCATTTCCATCAGCTGTTGGAGCGTTCGGGTCGTTTGACACTTCGACCTATGCTCCAGTCTTTTCAGCGATGGACGGCCAAAACATGCAAATATTTTTACAACAGTCGGTCAATTTTGCTTCTGGTGTTCCAACAAAACCTCCAGTGTTGACGGACTCAGTGTTGGTTCCTCCGGTTTCACTACCGCAACTGGATAGTCAACAAAATCAACAGCTTTCGGATAATAGCTTTGAATTGATGCAAGATCCAGAGTCGTTTTTAGAGATGTCAATAGATTGAATTGGTTTTTGGGTTTGTCCTCAGTGTCTGTGTCGTGTAATAAATCTCATTGTAGTGTATGCCAATTGATCTTTATGCTCATAATTCTCTCTATACAACAGATATTAATATAATGATTTTGATCAAACGGCTTTCCGCCACCAAGTGATTGCGACCAAAAAAGAACACGCTCAAAAAACATGTCAAGCTCTCCTTTCGACTTTCCGGCATCCTTCACCACTGCAAGCCAACTGGATCCTCTATACCCACTCGCGGGACTCCATTCGGACTCTATGCTGGACATGATGTAAGTTGTTGATTGGGGCGTTTGGCGTTGAAAGGGAGCATAAATTGACACGTGTCTCACAGGTCGCTTCCGTGGATGCCGTCCATGCTCAACCTCGAATCCAATCCAGGAAAGCGGAAGAGAGACGGCGGCGATGTCTCCTCCGAGTTGCTGCCAAAGCGTCTTTCTCTCGATCAATCAATAATGTTGGATACGATAACAACTTCCAATTTACGTTTTTCGACTTCGGCTGCTTCGGAAAGTCCCAGGGCTGATACAGAATCTGTGTCATCGCCTTTCTTGTTCTCTTCGGTGGATGTTTCGCCCTCGACTTTGATGGGTACAAGTCCTGCCAGGATGGAGGAAACAGATCTCTCAATGTTGAATCAATTTGCGGCATCACTCAACAAGAATGATGAGGAACCTGCTACTGCGTTTATATTACCATTGAAGAATGTGGATACTGTGGATACTGCCAGTCTTGCGCTCGAGTTGCTTGGGAAGGGTTCGCCAGAGTTCGAACTGTTTGTCCAGTATCAGAAGCACCAGCGTATGCAGGAAAACTTGTTTTTAGCGAGACTTGTCAAGGAAAAGGAGGCTGAGGATGAAGCGAATGGGTTTAACTTCTTGGTGTGATTTAAGGGGGTTATATCTCTAGTAGTGGCTGCCGGTGTTCGTTTCAACCTGTTGTAATTATTATACCACGGAGAGTATATTGTTCGTTTTTTAGAAATAGATTTGTTAGATTGGGAGTTGATTTGAAAACGAGTACCAGGTCCTAGGTCCAAAAAACAATGACAGAAACCGGACCTTCTCCACAGCCGTTCGCCTGTCTGTGGACCATCCAGCCTGATACACCATGTTTAAAGACGTTCACGGATGCAGATAAACTGAACGAACATTTATCGCTGGAACATGTAGGGCACAAGAAGGATGGAACCTTGAATCTCAGATGCTCATGGATTTCGTGTCCAATGAAGGAACGGGAGTTTGCGAAACGAGCCTTACTGTTCAATCACATAAAGTCACATATTGCACATAAAGCATTCCGGTGTGATAGCTGTGATTCCGAGTTCAAATGGTTTGGTTCTTTGTATTGGATTCCTGTACCTGTATGACGTCTCCTAACTGAACCTGACCAGGTCGCATGATCTTAAGAAGCATCAAAAGAAACATCATCAACTTTCGACATCTTCCATGTCTCCCGCGCCTCAGGGAAGTTCGAGCAGCGAAGATGTGCCAGTGCCTGCACCCATCCCACCGAATTACACCAAAAGTCAAGTTGAGGTTGTGGAACAACCAACGAATGGATCAATACCTTTAAGAAACCTTGTTGATAGCCGAGAATCATCCCCTATTATTGGAGCAACGCCAAGTTCGCTGTTTTCAGCACCTATACCCACCACAACGCCCTCATCCTCTTCAGTTCTCTCAACAACGTCGAATCACGCGAATTATCGAGAATCACATGGACTGCAATTTCTATTGCCATTGAGTACGATCACTGCAAATCAGAACCAACCATTTGCGCCGCCACCTGTTGACGAAGAGGAGCGTTTATTCACGGAAAGCATGGCCACGAAACTCGGACCGCAGCAATTTCAGCGATATCTCAGTTTTAAGCATCATCAAAAGATTGAGGAATCGTTATTTTTGGAGCGGCTGTTGAGGGAACGGAGGGAGAGGGAGCTTGCAAATGCATCGCTTCCACCACCTTCACTGTAGATATATTTCCACAACCATACACAACACACAGTACAATAGAAACTACATTAATCGACTTCCGTTGTGGCTGTGACGATAACAAAAATTTTCCCGCCAGCAAGACCAGTCTCCTTCACCAAAACCCCCAATTTACCGCACACCTTCAATGGACACAGTCCCTGCCACGACCCGCTTCCCCTGTCTGTGGGGGTGTCCCAAGACCAAAGAGCCGTGCCTCCTCAACTTTGACGATGCAGAGACCTTCAAAGCGCACATTGAGCAAGACCATATTGGATCCAAAAAGAGTGGAACGCAGATGCGCACGCTTCAGTGTCGATGGGTTGGATGTGCACGCAGTGAGAAGGTGTTTGATAAGCGTGCGCATTTGTTGAATCATTTGACCAGTCACTTTACGTTTAAGGTTCGTTTGGTGTTTGTTGTTGTTTGGTGTTTGGGTGTGATTGAGTGAGTGAATGTGACTGATTGATTGATACGATAACAGAGCTTTGAGTGTGTTCAATGTCTGACGCAGTTCAAGTGGGCGCACGATCTGCGGAAACACGTGGCCAAGGTGCACGGTGGAAGCGTGGGTGACGGAGCCGGTGCTGTCAAACCCCCGCCAAAAGCATCAGCTGTCAAAGCCAGAAAGACGTCCGATTCCGCTCAATCAAAACAAATCAATCTCGTTCCACATTCAAATGATGCTCTCAATGCTTTGTTGTCGGTGTCTCCCTCGCTTGCTCCAGGTTCTGAAACAGTCTTGAACGCCTCATCTCTTCTATTGATGGAGTCCCCGCTATTGACTGCAACTTCGAATTCATGCTCTTCGTCGTCGTTTGAATCTGCCTTGACTCCGCCGCAAGAGAGTTCTCAGTCTTCAGCTTTGGGGGAAATGGGGGCAACCCAAAAGCAACAACCATCCTTCTCAACTCAATTGAACCTCTGCGACATTTCTGCATCCACTCCATCACAAATGTCGCATTATATCCCATCTGATCCATTCTTTGGGGCCTTTTCGGTTATGTCAAATAACGGGCCATCGCCGGAGAGGCTCATGAAACTGAATCCGATGCAGTATCAAGCATATTGTAATTTCAGGCAGCATCAGCGATTACAGGAGGAACTCTTTTTGGAACACCTAATGTTGAGTCAATAACAGTAGCTCATGAAAGTGATTGTTTATTGTTGCTATTATAAACATGGTATGATAGGTATCGTTGCCTGTAAAGTCAAATAAATATGTGCTTTCGCTGTAGACGTTTGCCTTGCAGGGATTTATTCACTAGTTCAAGGATTTAACTTCAAGCTTTCATCGGATCATTGCAACTGCATTAATTTCACTCATTCGAAAGGTTCGAGTCGATGAAGGTGCCAAATTATGGTGGATAAGTGGCAGTGCTCAGCTTCTGAGCCACACAGTCCGACGTGTTCAGGAAGCCACCACAGCCACTCTCGAAAATGTGTCTCTGATCTAATAAAAGAGAGAACTCGGTTGGTGAACGAAACGAGATCTGTTCGCGATGTCACAATCGCCTCTAAGTCCACTTTGTTCGCAAAACAAGAAAGATAGGAACCCAAACACTGAAGAGCTGTTACTACCAAGTCCGTATATGAAAAGAAGGATATATCAACGTAGTTCTTTAACGCAGAAAACGTCTCGTTCAACACCTTCAAGGGAACCAGCATTTCGACGGAAATCTCCTCGCGGCACAACATCTGATGAGAACACACAAGATACACTTGCTGAATTGATCTTCATATTACGTGAGATTGACATACCGTCTGTTGAAGCTGTGCAGACGTTTGGAGATATCCTTGGTGTTTGGAAAAACAATGAATTTGGGGAAGCGAAGGACGGAGATTTGTTTTAGATAATATTTACATAGACAGAAATCATAGAAATAAAATATTATATATTACATGAGAATAACGGCATGGTTGAGAGTCTAAAACCCATCTGCTCTCGACAATTCTCACCCACTGTCGATCTCTGGAAATGCACTTCCTCACCACGCACCGTTCAACCACTCATCAGAGTATGGCAAGCAATAGTTCTGGCTCACTTCCTACAACCGGATGGACGTACTCGTATACATGGGGAAACTCCGACTATGCAACATTTTCAGCTTTCTTGGTTTACCAGTTGTACTTTACCCTCACCCTCCTACTCGACTTTGTCCTCAAGTTCAAACGAAAACCGATATGGTACGTGATCGGGGGAGCCATCGTGTCCAACATCTGTGCCTCCATATCGGGAGTCTTCTTCCTCGACTGTATGATGTTCAATCTCACACCTGACCCGGAAGTCTGTTTCTCGCAGTTACACGCGTACTACTTGTTTGAACTGTTTTGTTTCTTGTTTTCGTATTATTTGCTCTGTTATCGAAAGTATATCGTTGTTCCGTCGGAACTGTTTAATCGAACAGGCGCGGTAGACTTTTTCGTGATGCTTGTTTGTATCGCGGGGAGTCTTGCGTTGAATGTTGTTTGTATATATGGGGATATCAATTATTGCTTTGCGCAGGATATATACCAGGCGGCGGCGTGTGGCTTGTCGTTTTTGTATTTTGAGATTTGGTTTTTAGTGGAGGTTGCAGGGAAAACATTTTTGGATTCAAGGGGCGGAGGTAGGAAGGGAGTCAGGCAAAAGCTTGAGATTTTTCAGTTGAGTATGTTGACGGGGAGTACGGCGGCGATATATTTGATTGGAAGTATAAGTTACAAGACGTGGGGTGGGAATTTTTACACCAATTCGATGTGGAATATGTAAGCTTATTTTTATGGACAGCGTAGTTTGTAATCGATTTTAATAGGGGCTGGTGTGTGTTGCCTTTGGTTTGTATTCAGTCAGTCATGTCACGAAGATTCCTCGACATGTTCAAAGACGTTGGACTCGTAAACCAAGATTCCTACAGAGAAGCAGCAGCGACTGGTGCTGGGCCTGTACTGAGTGGAATGTCAGTTGGGTGTGCAAGTGGAACCACTAGTGTTGCCAATAACCTCACTGGAAACCCTGCGGGAAACTCTCACGGAAACTTGACGAGTCCAACTGAGAGTATGAACAACATTACTTTTATCAAACAGTCAACTACGGTCATGGCACGAGCGAGCACCACCAAAAGTGCTATGCTGTCTGTGAATAACAACACACGGATAAGAAGAGGATCAACAGAAACAATGGGTATTCGCAAATAATACATAACCTTTATTTTCTTTCCTTTCTCTTTTCCCTTATCAAATTGAAAAAAGAGCCATGGAACTGGGCGCTGACCAACTTGGCAACGCTTTGACATCGACTTCTGCCTCCCAGAGCCTTCTCATTCCTCCAACGACAACATGGAACTCCAACGCTTCTTCAGCATCTCTAAATCAGATACACGGCGGGAATCAGCTTTCAAAACCATCAACTGAAGCACAGCCTCAACCACAAGTTCCATCCAACTTTGTGTGTTTATGGGCTGTCAAACCGGGATATCCGTGTATGCTCAACTTCACGGATCCAGGTGAGGACTCCTATTCCTGCCTGTCAAAACTGAATTAGACACTTACTGACTCTTCTTTCGTTCAGATGTCTTTTATTCCCATTTGGCGGAGGCTCACGTTGGCCGCAAATCGCATGGAAACTTGACGCTTCGATGCTTATGGATGGGCTGTAACCATGCCGATCGGCCATTCAGGTTTTGTTATAACTGAACATACACGTTTATGTTTCTGACTTATTTATGCAGCAAACGAGATCATATTGTTTCTCATTGTAGGGCTCATGTTCCGTTTAAGGCGAATGTTTGCAGCGATTGTGGAGCTCAGTTTAAATGGTACGTGTCAGTGTTGTGATGGTGGGGTTTCTATTTCTGCTGCGGAGTATTTGGGAATGATTGCTTTGGAATCACACGAACGACTCATGAAAACTGGATTGGATTGGCGAATGGCCGTCTCGTCTTCGTTCTGAAGTTGATGATCCTTAACTAACTACTTGCTTTCTGTTATTAGGCCGCAGGATTTAAAAAAACAGTACGTCCAACATGCTCCTATTACATTATATCATGCTAACAGTATCATCAACAGTTGCACCAAGCAAGGGCATACTTATGTTGATCCAGCCACTGCCCAGGGAAATCGGCCAGGACCAGCCACACTTGTCCAAGATAAAGACACTGGCCACACACTTGTTCGCGAAGGACCTCGACTAACAGGAGGTGTGCGTAAAGCTGGTAGAAGAACGCTTCATGTGGGACATGTTACTGCTCCGAATATCCAACAGGCTTCTTCTATGCAGTCCACTGTATTGCCGTCATCAAGAATGCAAACATCCCCGAACATGATGAATCCGGCGTTAGAGGCTTTACTTTCACTTTCGCAACAGTCCGTACATGGTCAGCAGCATGGGGGATACGCGACACCTGATGGCCAGTTTCCTCAATCTTCAGCAGACCAACAACAGCTTGAATTAGATCGCCAAAAAATGATTTTGAATCAACGGCAACAGCAACTTGATCAACAGCGTCGGCAACAACAGCTCCAGAATCAAATTCAACAGTTTCAACAACAATCTTCGGGATCAACTTTCATAACACAGTCTCCTGCGTTTACAAATAATCCATCAATACAAAACTCACACACAAACTCACTTCATTCACTTCTAAATACCCCACTCCCACCCCAACCCCTCTCGGCTTATGTACCAAGCCCTAACTTCTTGAGCCCAAATTCACTGCAACAGCAACCCCAATTCAAGCGACCTGCCCCACTAAGCATGGGCCTTGCTGACAATGTCAACTCATCCCTAACAGCAGCCGTCAACCGTGTCACAAATCGACCCCAACGCTCAACTTCATCCCATCAACTCCTCCAACAACCGACACGCACACCTGACATCAATCAGTCAACGACAAGAGCCATCCACGCCCTCCTCATGCCTTCCCCCAACTTCAACACATCCCGACCACACCCATATGCACGGCCACCCGTCGCGACAAGTCTTTTGGAAACAGCGAGTCCCATTGTTCCGTTCCCATCGTTCGACGAAGCAGGATTCGTTGGTGGCCTTGCCGCTGGAAGTCCGTTTGTCAGGCTACAACAAGACTCAATCGCGCGACAGATGCATGACCGACGGATTCGTATGAATAGTGGTGGGTTCATGAGTCAAGCTCCTGTGCAGTTTTTGGATCGATTCGGGAAGCATCAACAGGTGGGAGGGTTTTCGGGAAGCCCAAGTGGTGGGTTTGGGTCGGTGGGTACGAGTGGTGGGAGTGATGAAGTGTATGCAGATCTTGCACAGTTTGATGGTGTGATTCAGAGCTTGGGTGGTACTGGGATGTCTATGCAAGGTCTATCGATGCAGAGTTTAGGGGATGAACAGAACCTCTTGAGTCAGGCGTATGGAATGATAAACAGTGGATCTGGAAATGAGTTTGGTCGCCCTGACGATGGGGCGTTGTTTTAGCTTGCATTTATTTTCATGATGTGTTTTTAAACTTTAATTTGGATAATTCGACTTTTGGATATCATATTCTGGTTAGTTATTAGAATAAGTTGTTGGGCTCTTTTGGTCCAAAGTCTGTTGAAGTGTATTTTGCGTTGAGATCGCCAAAGGATTGTACTTTCTGAACCGTCGAATCAAGAGATACAACGTTGTCCATTGATAAGATGAGTTGTTCGACACTCTTCATACGCCGACCCTGCTTGAGGATGATAACATTGCTGGAAGGTATAAATGAAGAGGCTTGTAGAAAGCCTTTGGACTTGTCTTGCAGAGAATTCGAGTTTGTGGATTGCTTTACATTTGTTGGTAGAGATTCATGCTGATTAGTTGAGTTTTCAGCGGCAGTATAGTCAGAACTAGAGGTGGGATTAGCAATTATATTATAAACCAGAACAGATCGTACATGCAAGAGGGCTCTCTGCTATTGTGATCGAATGTCATTCAAAGGTGTGAGGTGGAATGAATATCAGTTTCAGATGTCTTCAGTTTTCAACAACCAGAGACACAACTTCCATGTTGCATCTTAATGAAACAAATGCTATTTTCCATAACGATTGGCCATACGGTGGTAGCTGTAAATAGAATAGTTCTCTTTCACGATCAACAAATATTTGAAAACTATCCACCAAAAAACCAAATCAATGTCGTTCCGCTCAGCTTTCCGCTGTGCATCGCAGTTTGCAAAGTCAACTCCGACAGGATCATCATCAAGATTTGCAGCTTCTTCATTCACCGCAAATGCCTCAAAACCGACATTCGCATCATTTGGATCCAGCGCACCTTTCTCATCAACTCCAAATGCATCGTCTTTCAACACCGGAACACCAAACTCAAAACCTTCTTTCGATTCAACACCATTAAGGACTTCACCAATCTCGGTACGTTTCTTTTTTGGAGAAAGGGCAGACGATTTGGATACTGTCAAACTGAAAAAGTGCAAACGAAAACTGACAATCATAATCATCAGTCTCTTGCGTCAACGGCTTCAGTAGATTCTGGAATTACGGCAATTGGCCAATTCCGAGCTCGCGGGCTGCATATGTTCACTTGGGTTTTTGAGGATGACGATCGGTGAGTAAAAGCTATCACTTATCCCTATCCTCCTTTTTCAATCCCTTTCCCTCCCTACTGAATGAGCGAATCATTGATCCCATCTTCCCTTTTCCACAGAGTATAACACTTGTTTCTTCACCCCTCCTTCTTTCCTTTCTCTTCCAAACACAAACTTATACACGCTTCAACCACAAAAAAGGAAATAAGAAGCTGATTGAGGGAGGGAAAGAAAGGACATTTGTTTTTGTTTTGTAATTCGTTTTATGATGGGAATTTCGAGAATACCAGTTTTACCCACAACCCTTTTTACCTTTTTCTCTGCTCGCTTCTTTTCCCTCCCCTTTCTTTCACTTCGCGAACAAGTTCTGATTTTTTCCTCCTTGAAAGCTAGCAGGTAACTTCTCTCCTTCCCTTTCGTGTGTTCAGCGTTTCAGCGATGTTTTTATCAGCTCAACTGTCGTATTCCCTACTAACTGCATCTATTTAATACAGATAATCCCACATAATAGGCGCTGTGTCATCTGTGGTGATTTTGTTGGTAGGCGTTGGTGTATAATGATGTACGATGCATTCATAAATCAACGAATAAATTCATTACCTGTACTTACTTCTTTCTTCTTCTTTAACCTCTTAAATTTTAAAGTGACCTTGCCGCTGCTCAGCAAAATTCATTTGGAGATCAATCAATGTTAATTAAAGTGAAGACCAGAAGCCATGTGTCCACCAAATGAATGCAATTTGCACAAGGGATTATCGCGTACTGTGCGTGCTATCAACGTTGTGAAGCTCCGTTGGGTCTCGCGAATGTCACAGCAAAGCATTCGTGGCTGACAACTTTGGTGTCATAATAAACATAAATTCAAGGCCGTAAATGCCTTCAAGTGAAATTATGAAAGTAACTACATCTTAAAATCTTAATCTGAGATCTCCTCGTGGCTGCACTTTTGCTTCTATGAGCCATCTCGTCACATTTGGTAAACAGAAGCCGGCACCTCACGTTTAAGACAACAGCGAGCATATAATGAAAAATGCAGTATCCGTGCCAAAGATCTAATTCAGTAAGTTCTCAAAAAATTTAATTTGTGGCTTGTCTGGGGATTGCCGCTTTTTCATTGCCAGCCCTTCTTCACTCTCCGCCTGAGAAAACTTTTTTCTGTTATCGAGTTGGGTGGCATCATATGAAGTGGAACCTGACTGTAGTCACGGCAGCGGCGATCGCTGTATACGTTGTGTCTGCTCAACAAACTGTCAACTTCTCGGATCTGAGTTGAGTTTTTAGATTTGGAGGCACACTCTAGGTTTTGATTGACACTGGTTGCTGACACTTTTCAATTCGGTGTTTAGACTCGATCATAAATGCATTGACGGCAGCGATGGGTCCGTTGGCTATGTACTTCGATGGTGATACAGTGCCAGATGGAGGTGCTGATTTAGCTAACTTTTGATTGCAGCCAACTCGAATCAAGGTGCTTGGATTGAAAAGTATATCTTCACGGATGGGAAGAGTCATGACGGCGTACAGTGGCATGAATCGTTGAGTATTTTATGACGAAAGGTTTTGTGCTTACGCGGGGTTTAGGGGAATGTATTGGGACTTGTTTTACCAGTATATGCAATTGAGTCCCAACGATACGTATGTCGATTGGGTCGACGGATATATGCAGACTTCGATTGGGTTGAATGCAGATTACTTGGTACATTTAACTTTCAACTTTATCGAAACTAAATAGTATTCAATAGGACGGAAACTCAGTCGCAACAATCAGCACCGGTCGTTGGAATGACGACATTGCCTGGTGGGGCCTTGCCATCATGACCGCCGCCGAAGCAACAAACGGTCTCGGAAAAGTAAACCCAAAAGTACTTGTCGAAAACGGCGCCGGAAACCCACTCTACCTCTCCGTCGCAAACAACACCTACTACGAAATGTTCTACAGTTGGGACGACACGTGCGGCGGAGGAATATTTTGGAGCATCAACCACTCCTTCAACCCAGACCATCCCAACCAGCAATACTACAAATCCGCGATCACAAACGCCCAGCACATGGAACTGGGCGCGCGCTTGTACCGAATGACAAAGGACCCTTCCTACATCGTTGCCTTTGACCGCGTCAACACGTGGATCAAGAATACACCTGGCCTCTTTGATCCAAAAACCTTCTCCCTTACAGACGGAATCGATAACCGCTACTGTGCACCCACAGACTTTGATAAAGTCACAGGCGCGATTATATACAGGAGTTATCACACCGGTACAATTATAAGCGCGCTTTCGATCATGTATGGGGCCACAGGGTCTCAGCAGTACCTTGACGAAGCGCATTCGCATTTCGCGTGGCTGGATAGGACGTTTACGAGGGACGGTGGTGTTTTGTATGATCCTAGTGACGCTACTAAGCCGGATGCGTTTCTGTGGCATGTGTATAAGGGGCTTGCGGATTTGTATACGGCGACGACGGATGCGACTGTGAAGGCGAGGGTTACGGTTATTCTGCAGATGTCGGCTGTTGATTTGTTTGGGACTTGTGATGCTGCGTGGAATTGTATGAGGAAGCTTGATGTGAGCGTTGGGCATACGCTGTTGGATGGGACGAGTGTGCGGGATCAGTTTTCGGTTGTGGCTGTTTTGGAGGCTGTTGCAGTTGTTGCTGGTGTGAATGTGAAGACAAAGGTTGTGCAGGCGCCGCTTGCAACTGCGACGGTTGGGAGTGATAGCGGTGGCGGGAAAGGTGGGAATACGTTGTTGTATGTTGGGGTTGGGGTAGGAGCCGCGGCGGTTTTGATTATTGCTGTAATTGGTGTGTTGGTTTGGAAGCGAAAGAAGGCAGCTGTGGATGCAAAGGGACGTTTTGGTGGGGATGTGAAGAGAAGAGAATATGAGGATGGTGAAGTGTACACTCGCGGACAGGAATATCGGAGACAAGATGGTGCAAAGCAAGTTCCGCGTGGATTACCGCAGTATTCTGATAAACAGCAGTATGGAGCGAATCCAGTGTACAACAATGCTCGCAAGAATTCTGAGGGTAGAATTGTAGACGTTCCTATTCAAGGTGGTCCACAATACCAGCACTCTCCACGTCCGAAATCTCCTGGCAGAATTGTTGTGCAAGACGGCATGCAAGGACCATATCAACAAGAACCTAACCACCAAGCCACATTCCAACAACCACAATTTCAACAAAATCCATACCAACAAGGCCCATCACAACAATCTCAAGGTCCCCGTAGCAACTCTCGTGCACGATCTGAAACGCCTGGTAGAGTCGCAGCGTAATAACCACGACCAAGTATCCTACCCAATTATTATTTCTTTCTACCCCTTTCATTTTATCGTTAAACAGCCAGAAAAAGGATCGTGCGGGCACTCCTTCATCCAAGAATTAGTTTTTTGTAAAGTCAAAAGTAGGATAGTTGCGGGCACTCCGAACAAAAGAATAAAGACAATACATTTATCCTCTATTCTCATGGACATAAACAGCGATATTCCAAGACTCGTTTGACTTTTGGTCTGTTTCCTCGAATATTCCGTGTAATTTAAATCCATGACGTTCGTAGAACCGTCTGTGTTGTTGTTTGATGAGAGTTGGGGACAAACTCCAGGAACAGGATACGTACCGCAAAGATGTATTCCCGTCCCAACAATCAAGGACGATTGGAATCCCTGAATTCGCATTCAAAATGCATTGGATCATTTGACTCCCAAAGGAGGGTGTATCAGGCTTCGATGAAGATCCAATCAGAGACGGCTCAAGCATTAGTTTTGAGAGGAAGAGTGACTGTTTGTCTTTCGGTGTTAAGTGTTAGTTTGGAACCGAGACGAATCAGACTTGAGTGCTTTGTACCAATATGAACCAGTTTCCACGTCTCAACGAGATGTTTGGGAAGTGGCTCGAGGAAGACGGATCCAATGGAGCCAAGCGATGAGTGAGTAAATACAAAGGCATGGTTCTGTACGATGTATCCGTTTGTTTCCACAGAAGAGAGCACAATTTGCTGAAGAGAGTTTCGTTGGATGAGCCAGTCTTGAATGCGGTGTGAAAGAGATGTGATGAATTCAGCATCTGTAGTGGGACTTATTGTTAACATTTTTGAGTAAGTTTGCCTTTCATTGTGCAAAACAAACTAATTTTTTTGAAGTCCACAGTCTCCACACAAGGAAAAGAAGCTTGAATAGAAGAATAGAGTTTAAAAAGAATTTATGGAACGTTTTATCATTATACCTTCAATTACGACCGTAGTAACCCATCACCTTCTAAAACCAACAAATCAAAGAGAATAATGTGAGCAGTGTGGGATTCGAACCCACGCCTCCGGAGAGACCACGGCCTTAACGTGGCACCTTGGACCGCTCGGTCAACTGCCCACCTGATAAAATTGGGGTGTGCGTGGGACCGATAGTCATCAAAATTGCTTATTTGATTGATTTCCCCGAGCCATTATGACATTCAATGCTGTTATTCACTGGCTGAACTATTTCCATGCGCTTTTTATTTATTTACTCTAGTTTTTTGGGTGTTGAAGTTCAGTCTGGTAGCCATGAAAGGAACCTCTATCCATGAGAAAAGAAAAGGGTTATCTATTGGTTGTATACATCATTATACTCCTTTATTGGATGCAAGGAGTTCTCCATACTTTGAATAAGTTTATTTTGTTCACTTCAAACGAAAGCAAATGTTCTCCTCAGTTCCTGTGACATCGCTCACACAAATCCGACGAGGGGGCACCAACGCAGGACCCTCGAACAAGTCTACAACTCGCTGTCAAAAGTGTCTCCAGTTTGTGCGTGTCACCTTTCTCCCTTGTACCTCCTCGACTCCTTCCACCTCTGCAATGTGCATCCAACTTTAACTCAATTCTCCAACCCAAAAACACAGGGCCACTTCTCATTCGAATGCAAAGGCGAAAAAGCATTTGCCTCGCGGCCATCGCGCTCAAAGCTGCTCGCAAAGGCCGTGAAGAGCGGCGCCAACGAGTCCCGTTTCGACGACGACGACGACGACGCTTCGAAAGTGGAAGACAGAAACGGACTTGCGAATCGGATTCTGGAACGGAAGGAGAAGGAACGGCGGAAGAGTAAGAACAAGAACAAGAGAAAGAACAAGAAGAGGAGGCCGGATGCATCGGATTCGGATTCAGACTCAGACTCAAGTAGTAGTTCGAGTAGTTCGAGTAGTTCAAGTGACTCTAGTGACAGTAGTGCTTCGGACAGTGACAGTGACAGTGGCTCTAGCTCATCGAGTTCATCTAGCTCAAGTTCATCCAGTGATTCAGATGACGGAAAGAAGAGAAAGAGAAGTAAATCATCTTCATCAAAGAGAAATTCGAAATAAAACACTCTGTATTATACTTTACTTTCTCGCTTCTTTTTTTGGTTTTGTTTGAGTGGGTTGTTTGTCTTGTTCTCTTCGCTTTCGTACCTTTGCCAAAAACGTATGTGACCACCTACCTGCCATCACCCATCACCACGACCACAGCCATCACTGCGTCATCGTATCTATCCAACCGTGTCGAGTACCATCTGATCATCAGCCATGATTGCCGTGGACTGGATGCGATGGATGCGATGATGCTGTCTGTTGCGACATCCCTCCTCCAACCCCTCCTCAGCATTTGACACTAACCCTCACTCTTCGAAAACAGACATCTAAAAATGACCAAGAACCCCCAGTTGATCCCAGGAGTCGCCACGCTCTCCCGCTCTGCCGCCTACAAGGCCAAGGGTCTCTTCAACCGCAAGAAGGCCTCCCCAGCCAAGACCGAGCCAAAGCCAACCACCGTCGTCAAGCCAATCGGTGGAGCAAAGAACGGAAAGACCCGTACCGTCTCCCTCGTCAAGACCTCCAAATTCTACCCAGCCGAAGACGCCCCAGTCCCACGTCTCTCCCGCAAGGTCAACCGCCCATCCACCACCCGTGCTTCCATCACCCCTGGAACTGTCTTGATCTTGATTGCCGGTCGTTTCGCTGGAAAGCGTGTCGTCTACTTGAAGACCTTGCCTTCTGGTTTGTTGTTGGTTACTGGTCCATTCAAGATCAACGGTGTTCCATTGCGTCGTGTTAACCAGGCTTACGCTATCGCTACCTCTGCTAAGGTGGATGTCTCCAAGGTTGTTGTTCCAGAGATTGTCAACGACGCTGCTTTCAAGGCTACCCGTGAGGTTAAGCAGAAGGCTACTGAGGCTGCTTTGTTCGACATTGCTGCCAAGCGCCCAGTTGCTGAGGAGCGTGTTGCTGCCCAGAAGGCTGTTGATGCTGCCATCCTTGCTGAGGTCAAGAAGACTCCTTTGTTGAAGGCTTACTTGAACGCTTCCTTCTCTCTCACCAAGGGACAGAAGCCACACTTGATGAAGTTCTAAACTGGATTAGTTTGTTGGGATCTTAAAAGGTGGCGGTAATCATCCCTCCTCCCTCTTTCCTCTTTCTCTATTTAGTTTATGTTTTTCTTTAAAGGGCTACTGATTGTTTTAGTCAGCCATCCTACCTCTCTTTACCCCTTCTGCATGCGCCTCGGTTCGCCCGTAATAAAATACACGACCGCTTTTGTAAAAGGGATTGTTGATTGCCCACCTTGCTTTTCCTCCTTTTTTCTCTGTTCATGTATTTGGATCTGAGAAAGGGAATTGCATATTGCGGATATACACATCTCCTTTTCTATACCTGCTTCTTTTTAGAGTACTTGTTTACAAGGAAATGGAGAAGCAGAAGAATGAGACTTGAGGGTTTTCAGTGTCTGTTCTTTTTCGAGGCACCACTGAAATTGGGATACCTCATGTCTCCATTTTGAGTATGGAAAATGGATGTTTGATGTCCGCCAATATGTTTTTAATTTGTACCAACCAATCGAATGAGCGAGTTCCAACAATCCGACCAACCACCACCACCGAAAGTGACAGTGACGCAATCGGCCCGCCACCGCTTCCAAGCCGCCGTGCACAAAACAACCGCGGTTCTCGCACTTTCGCAACCACCAAAAACCGAGTCAAAGCGAGAACACGTGCGCAACTCTGCTCCGGGCCTCACTCTGCCCGCACCTTCTCCCTCAATCCAACACAACCACAAAACTGCCCCACACATTTCAATCGTTGACTTTACCCACGCTGACATCCACTCAACTGTCGTATCCTCAGAATCCCTGTCTGCCGCTCTCGACACCCCGTCTCCCTTCTCGTCAGACCCAACCGCAATCAGATGGATCAACGTGTCCGGCCTAACAACATCCTCAATGTCTGCCCTCCAATCGAAACTGAACCTCCATCCTCTCGCTGTGGTACCATTCTCCTCCCCCTTTCAACATAAACCAAAAACCCGGAAATAACTCTTGGTAAAATGTATACAGGAAGACGTGTTCCACCTCCCGCAACGTATAAAGACGGACTCGTATGACTCGCACACGTACATTTCGCTCTTGATGCCGATTTTGACCATTGGGAGTGTAGAGAGTGCAAGTGTGCCGCAGAATTTGCCGGTGTTGATTCAGGGGCATAATGAGGTTATTGATCGAGTTACTGGTTCGTGTTTGTGTTGTTTTTGTTGGTGGAAGGAGGTGCGTTGAGTTTGGATGGGAAAGGGAGAAGTTGCGAGGGGAAGTGAATCAAGTAGTGTTGTCTTCACGAGGGCAAAGAGCAGCGGAGTGAGTGCATATCTTGGCAAACTAGAACTGAAGACTTGATTTGACCAATTCCGAATACGAGGAGAGCATGAACTAACATATTATTTGAATACCAGACAAACGGAGCAACATTTCACAAGCTTTTCCGAGGCCTACAGTTCATCTCGAAGAATGCAGCATCTTTCTGTGTGGGAATATCGTCGTTTCCGTGTTCCAAGGGTCCGGGCGACAAGTCACTGACCGTGTCATGGAGGTTTTGTACGGCGCTTCCTCAAGTTCTACAACTCCTGCCGTGACTGGTGGAAAGAATAAGGAGTTGGGTGAATTTGTGGAACATTGTCGGGCTTGTGGTGTAAAAGAACGGTTTACTGTCTTGCGAAAGTCTGGTACGGTTTCTGATCCCTTTCGAGCGGACTTTGACTTTTGACATCGTAAAACAGGCGACCCTGGTCTCCTCGTTCATGCAATCGTTGACGGAATCGTGGACCACTTTTTCGAAGTCGTTGAGTTTTACGAGGAACAGATTAATCGTGTTCATGATAGTGTTGTTGGAGCCCCGAAAGTCTCTTACACAAAGAGTACGTCCCTTAACGCACATAATTATTTCAAGCCACAATATTCATCAAACCACCAACATATAGCACTCCACCTCGTCCTCAAAGAACTCACAATCATTCGTCGAAAACTCGCGCCAACTGAAAACCTCTTGACAGCGTTGAAGGAAACATCCCCAGAAAACCCATTCTCCCCACTCACAAAGACGTATTTCGGGGACGTGTTGGATCACTGTCTTACGATCCTTGAAGAGCTGGAGGCGATGGAACAGTCTGCTACGTCGTTACTTGATCTGACGTTTAATATGATATCGCATCAGACGAATGAGAGTATGAAGTTGTTGTCCGTAGTAAGTTTCGTGTTTCTGCCGACTACGTTTGTGGCGGGTGTGTATGGGTAAGTTTTTACCCTTGTTTCCCCCACCTCAAGAAACTCTAATTTTTTGTTCCGTAGAATGAACTTTGATTATTTCCCGGAATTGCATTATGATCTTGGGTTTTGGTATTTCTGGATTTGGACGACTGTGATTGTTGTTGTGACGATGATTGGGTCATGGAAGATGGGGTTGTTGGAGCGTGCATAAGGGAAAAAAGGGGTGATTGGAGTCTGGAAGTGGTGCAGAGACATAATTATGGGTTGTATTTTTATGCATATCAAATTCATTTGAACGATAGATAAAACTGGATATTAACAAACGATGTATGTTTAAATAAAGAAGAGTGCAGCTCATTAGAATACCCGAGTGACATTTACACTTTCTTCACATCAGTAAAGTTGACACAAAGTACAACCCGTCCTAGCCCACGAAATCAATAATGGGAAATGGGTCTTCAAAAGAAGGTAACCTATGAATGACGGCACTTCCAGTTGTTAAAGTCTTTGATTGCATAGTAAACATCTCAGTGGCGGCAGTGAAGCAAGTCCCGAGCAACACTGACAGTCCGATCTCAATACCAATAGACCAATGTGAGAACTCTTTTCAAGATACTATCTCTTGATAAACTGTTAGTGACAACTTGTTCTCGTCAGCCAATCAACCTTCAACTGTCACGCATTTTGTCTCTTTGCATCCGAGCCAAAACAATGAATCAGGTAACCTTTCCTCTCTCCTCTTTGCATCCATCGTAGCCTGACCCAATACCGAGCAACAGTTGTGCCAACACATTATGAACACACGTTCCCTCTCAGTGTAAGGTAGAACGCCACATGGATTTAAAAGACTATGAACTCGTTGAGATCGACAAAGGAACAAGAGGCCGCGAACTCAAAGCGAAGGTTGCTTTCGATTCGATATCATAAAAGTTGTTTATACCACTTTGAAAACAGATACGGGAAGCATTCGACCTCGACAACAGTTTCAATATTATGGTGTTCTACAACGAGTCTTTGTTGTCAGGAGTTATATTGCGGCAGATGCTTACGGATCGCGGACGTATTGATGCGATTATCGAGCGCGTTCAGTATCCCTCGAAACAGACAGTTTTTGAATTCGCAAATTACGCTGTACTCACTGTCTTTGATGTTGGGTCTAAGGCGCAGTTCGGATATGGTATTCGAGTGTTTGAATTTACTGTCGAACACTTGACCAAACAGGTTTTGTCGCTCTCATGTTTCCAAAAATTCCAAATCACTAATACCGGTTGAATTAAAATATAGATTGAACAGAAACTTGACGTCTCGTCGCATGGGTATAAGCTCTCTGCAGCTCTCTCTGTATCTGGAAACCGAATCCCGTTGACAATGACAGTCTTCGAGATCTTTGTATATCTGGATACGAACTGTATCTTGAGCGTGTTTCCAGTAAGTTCATGATACTATGATACGGACGCCTGCACCGCAACGTGAACTCATTGCTCCGATGGCCGATATGGGTGAAACGTTTGACGTAATGATATCTTACAGGTATTTCAACTGTTTCTGTTTCTTTTACCATTGACCATTTTCTTTATGGTTACAAAGTTGGTCCACTGAAGATCAAGTGGCAGGTCTCTGTGCTGTATCCGTTCCAAATACCCTGATATTCGATTATGGTGGGACAAGGAGCAAATGAAAACCAATATTTACGATGGAATGACGTTCGGGTTGACGCGTTCCAGCGCTTTGATTGTCTGTCTCTCGCCCAAATATTTGGTGTGTCTTACATGGCCTTTCTGATCGAAACTCACATTATTCCAAAAACGACATTAATAGGTTTCTCCGAATTGCGTACGCGAACTTGAATATGCTGCTGACTCAGGAATCCCTATTATCCCTGTTTACATGTTTGGCGACATGACAATCGAGCAAGTGAAATCCTACAAACGCGAACCATCGACTGCGAAGCCCTTCCTTCTCACTGCTGGAATATTATACGGTGACTTCAAAGGCGCGGTTAAGGGTAATGATCCCACTTGGTCCTCAGCATTAGAGACTGTATTCCGCCAGATTGAATCGAAAGTCCCGAAATACATGCCCAAATCTGTCGTTGGATTTGTATCAAAGTTGCAAGAATGGTTGAACCCGTTTGATTCTAAGAACGTTGTTGCGGATTATGCAAAGGAGTTTGTGGGTGGAACCGAGGGTGGGCTGTGGACTTGGTGTATCAGTGGGCAACTCGAATGGATGGAGTCAACATTATTTGGTTGAATGGAGGCGCGGGGACGGGGAAGTCGTTGATTTCGTATGCCGTTTCTCAAAGTGTCCGGAAGACGTTGTGCTCGCGTTTCAGTTTTATTGCTCGTTTGGTGATAGTTGGCGGAATGACCCTGTAATGGTTGTTTCGAATATGGTGTGGTCTCTTTCTGAGCGGTTTCCTGAGTTCAAGGCGTATGTGGAATCTGAAATGGAAGCGGATGCGGCGGCTGTTGAACAAGGCGATGCAAGCATCCTTACAAGCCCGGTCAAGGCGTTTGAAACCTTGGTTCTTGGTGGATTCAATCAAGTTCAGAATTGTGGAAAACAGTGTTGATGGTGATCGATGCCATTGATGAGTTGAAGTATGAAACACGACAAGTGCTTTTGACTATATTGACGGAATTTGGTCCAAAGCTTCCTTCATTTGTCAAAATATTTTTGACGGGCCGACCTGAAAAGGATATCTACGATTGCCTTACGGAGCTGAGTTCATATGAACTGTCGCCAACGAATGAAAACAATTTAATTGACGTTCAGATTGTTGTAAAACAACGGTTGAAGGAGCTTTGGAACATTGAAACCTTTGAACTTCCAGCTGCCGCTCTGGTAGCCATGGATCTCATTGTCAGCAAATCTGAAGGGCTATTGATATTTGTCAAGGTTGTATTCAGTTCTTACAATCTTCTAAATATGGTCCTGATGAAGCTGTGAAAGCCATCCAAGAATTTTCCGAGGGACCTGATGACGTTTATGCCGCAATTGCAGCGAATATAGTACATGAATTCGATATCGATGTGTTTAAGGCCCTGTTTGGCGCGATTCTGTTTCTAAGTTCCTCTCGACTTGAATTCTTTAAGTATATTGACAAATACGTTGTATAACGAGACAGTGATGTTTGTGATAAGGTGAGCCATTAATCGTTTTGATATTTGTTTTTGATTGACTTCAAACAGATGCGCTCCGTCCTCAAAATTTCAGCCAACAGAATATCAGTGATTCACAAGAGTGTCAAAGATTATTTCTCAAACCCTGCGCGATGCAAACAAAATTTCTTGATCAGCGAATCTGAATCAAACTACGCTCTTGCAACCAGCTGTTTGGATATATTGGGGTCGTTCCTTACCACTCAAGATGTCAGCCGCCACAAACAAGTCGTCTACTCGCTCGCCCAAAAAGCATGGTTCGGCATCAAAGAAAAGCTCTCCACTGCAACTTCTTATGCTCTAGAGAACTGGTCGCATCACATTGATACCAACAACCCTCCTCCCAATATAGCCGACTTTTCTAAAAAATTCGGATTCCTTGCGTTAGCCGCATCGATTCTTTGAACAATGACGCGATTTTCGAACTGCTTGTGGAGAATGGGGCATCAGTCAAGGCTCTTGTCGATTGGGATTTCACAACGTATGGGCGTCTTACGTTGCTCATGTATTCAGCACAGAATGGAGATATTAAAAGTGTTTCACGGCTTGCACGGCTTGTTTCGAATGGGGCCCGTGTCGACGTTGCGAATGAGAAAGGGTGGACGCCGTTGATATTTGCAGCAAGAAACGGACATACTGAAACGGTTGGGTTCTTGCTTTCGAAGGGAGCTGTTGTAGACCTTTCAACAAAGAATGGTTGGACGGCTCTCATGCATGCGGCTTTGTATGGGCAGTTGGGACTGTGGAATTGTTGATTGCGAATGGGGCCAATGTAAATTCTGTTAGTAGGACTGGGTGGATGCCTTTGATGTTTGCAGCAAAGAACGGAAATGTTCAAGTGATTCAGATTCTGCTGTCGAACGGTGCTTTTTCTGATCGGGCAACAAAGGACAAGTGAGGCCTTTGACGCTTGCAGTTTCAAATGGGCACACAGAGGCTATTTCCCTTCTAATTTCAAACGGTGCGAATGTGGATGAACCAGACAAGGACGGATTAACACCACTCATTCTTGCTGTCGAAAAGAGTGATGAAAAGATTGTTGATGTATTACTATCAAAAGGCGCCGCTGTGGACAGTGTCAGCAACAACGGAATGACAGCCCTACTGATTGCAGCGCAGATTGGAAACGCCGAGATTATTCGCTTCCTGCTCTCTAAAGGAGCCTCAATTGACAAGCCCTGCAAAAATGGATTAACGCCTCTGATGTATGCTGCTCAAAAAGGATACACTGAAATCTGTTCAATGCTTTTATCAAGTGGTGCAGTTGTAGATTCCATGGACAACTATGAAATGACACCTCTCTTGCATGCAGCTCAATTCGGAAATACTGACACGTGTTCCCTTTTACTCAAGCATGGAGCTTCCGTGCATTCCACAAATCGAAACGGAATGTCACCGTTACTATTCGCGGTATTAACGGGATCCACAAAAACAGCTGCTCTGTTTATTTCAAATGGCGCCACTGTGAATGCTGCCAATAAGAACGAGATGTCGCCGCTGTTCTATGCAGCTTCCAAGGGCTATAAAGAAACAGTGATACTCTTGGTTTCAAATGGAGCTACTGTGGATGCAATCAACAAGAATGGATGGACAGCATTAATGAAAGCGGCTGAAATTGGAGACTATGATATCGTTCAGATACTTCTTAATGCTGGAGCCTCGATAAATGCTCTTGACAGCAAAGGGTGGTCGTCGCTGACTTACGCTGCACTTAATGGAAGCCTTGAGACGGTCTCACTATTATTATCCAATGGCGCGATAATTGATTCTTTCTGTAAGGAAGGAAATACTCCACTTATGTATGCAGCCGAGAAAGGACATCTTGATGTCGTTGCTCTATTGCTATCGAAAAATGCTGCAGTGAATATTGCAAACAATAGTGGAAAGACATCTCTGATGTTGGCTGCGTCAAAGGGCCATCTTAAGGTTGTTGAATCGTTGACGTCCAGTGGAGCTTCCATGAATGCGGCAGACAACGACGGAAACTCGACTCTGTTGCTTGCTTCTGAAGGTGGATATGCAGACACCGTTGCTTTCCTTATTGCAAAAGGATCTACGGTGAACGCTTACAACTTAAAAGGATGTACACCGTTGATGTCAGCTGCCCAATCAAATAGCACAAAAGTCATCATGCTTTTATTGGAGAATGGAGCTGATGTGAATGCGGAAGACCACCATGGATGGACTGCACTATCACTGGCAGCGATTAAAAACTACACCGAAACAGTTTCGATGTTAATATCTAATGGAGCTATGGTGGATACTGCAGACAAGAAAGGATGGACACCTTTAATGCTCGCAGCACTGAAGGGACACGTAGACACAATGGACTTTTTAATATCAACGGGTGCAAAATTGGATGCAACGAATGCCAAAGGTTGTACACCGCTTATTTACGCAGCAAAGTACGGAAGCGCAGAGGTTCTGGCTCTTCTTCTTTCGAAAGGGGCCAATGTGAATGCATGTGATAAAAATGGGTCGTCGTCTTTAATGTACTCAGCAGAAGATGGAAATGTAGAGAAAGTTGGTCTTTTGCTTACAAAGGGAGCTTGTCTAGATTTTGTGAATTACCAAGGTGGAACTGCCGTCAGTTTGGCAAGAGCAATGGGTCATACTAAAGTAGTCGAACTGTTGGAGCAATACGCAATTCAAGAAGAATAGTAACAAAAATAAACGAGTACTACTAAACGTAAAAGGTGAACGTGTGCATAAGTGCACATTGCTTGTGTTTCAATTTTGTTTGTTGGCTTTGAATTCTGTGTGGTTGAACTTTGCGGGGCGTTACAAAAAAATTCAGAGCGTTATTGGGCGGGTTCAAAATTCATCAGAGCAACTGAAGTAGCAAAGGCCACAGCATGCTTGTATTTGCACTCCTTAGCCTCCTGTCTATATGTGCATTCGCTGAACCCTTGGATGTCACTGATAAAGGTAAACACTTCAATTCTTCCGTTTTTCTAGCCACTTATGCTTCATCAAAATAACTCGTGCCCCATCTTCACCTCTAGCGGCCGTCCTGAACGCCTACAAAATGGCAATGTGGCCGTTAAAGATGTTCTTCAAAGACAACTCGCCCGGTCTCGGTGCATGGCAAGAAACTTACTCAGCCTCAAAGACGTTAATTCAATGGCATGAGAGGTATTTTTTAGAAAGACACCTTATATAGATCGTTACTGATATTCATCAGTGGAATTTATTGGGGCTTCTTTTATGATTACTTTGGACTCACGGGGGATAGTCAGTTTAATGATTGGGTGGATGATCAGATGCAGCAAGCTGTTGGACCAAATGTTGGGTTTCTAGATGAGATTACGAAGAAGACTGGGCGATGGAATGACGGTTTGTGGAGTTTTTTTCATTCATGAAATAATTTACTAAGTCGGTATGTGATAGATATTGGATGGTGGGCGCTTGGTGTGATGTCTGCAGCTGAATCGACAAAAGATGGTATTCTGGCCCCGAAAAATCCCATTGAGGGGCAGAATCCACGGTATATTGATGTCGTCAATACGACCTTTATTCAGATGTATGAACAGTGGGATGACTCGTGTGGAGGAGGGATGTTTTGTGAGTGATTCCTGTGTGAGTGTACATACTCTAAAAATCAAGCAGGGAGTCGTGATAGAACAACTCCAAAAGTCAACGATGCTTACTACAAGTCTTCGATTACAAACGCGCAGCATGTGGACATGGGCGCCAGATTGTACGCTTATACCAAGAACGAAATGTATCGTGAATACGTTGATCGTGTTTACACTTGGATGTTGAGTTCAACATTGATTGATCCGGTCACTTACGCTGTTGCCGATGGTCTTGACAGCCGTGCTTGTGCAATTGATAGAACGCTGGTATGTATCCCAACCTACAACAGTTAAATTATGTAAACCTTTTCTCAGTTTTCATACCACTCTGGAGAGCTTATGTCAGGCCTTGCTACAATGTACAAAGCAACGGGAAACCAGCGATATCTTGACGAAGCGCATAAACACTTCAAGCACGTTGCCTCACATTTCACGTTCGAAAATGTTCTGTACGATCCCATGCGTGGACCTGCTCCGATTATGCCAAACGGTTTCATGTGGCCAGTCTACAGAGGAATTGGAGTCTTGTACTCGATTACAACAGACGATTCCATCAAAGCTCAGATCCGTACAATAATGGCCGCAAGTGCTGCGTTCAATTTCCAGCCCTGTAATTCAATTTGGTACTGCATTCGTGACTTGGATCCTAGTGAGTCTTCATAAAGGTTGAATTTGCTTTAACGTTCTCAATCGCAACTTCGAAACATTTTCCAGGCACCGATCGTACTCTATGGAACGGAACATCTCCGCGTGATCAATTCGAAGTTGTTGCCATTCTAAACGCCCTAGTCGTCATCACAGGTGCGCCAGTGATCCAACATGTTCAAGACAAAACTCCTATCGTCACTGGAGATGGATTAACGAAAGCTGCTACTGGAGCAAACACAAAACTCGCACTGTATCTTGGAATTGGATTCGGTTGTGTCGCACTTATCCTTGCCATCTTGATTGTGGTTTTGGTTGTGAAACGCAATAAGGCGTTGAGGCAGCAGGTGGCGTATTCAGAAAGGGAAATGTATACGAGCTCGTCAAGGGAGAAGTTGGTTGAAGGTCCAAGAAGTGGTAGCAAGAATAATATGGGGCGTGGAGTTCCTCGACGAAATGATGCTGGAAGCAATGATTACATGGATGGCGGTCGCAATGCGGAAGGAACGAAGGTTGGGATATGAGGACGCCTACTGGAAGCACTGGAGGCCATTCTCAAGGGTCAGGCCGAAGCCAATCTTCACGCTCAAGATACTGATGCACGATCAAAAGATCAACAGTAGATTCAATTTAAGAATAGATGGCTTGACAATAAAACGCGGGCGTGGTTGTCATGTACCCCTATTTCTCAACAATTCTTATGTTACTATTGAACTAAGAATCATTCGACTTGCTCTCGGCGACTTGTTTTAATTGAGTGTCTTCGGGATTCTTGAAGAACCAAAAACGTGAACATCTCCACCGCAGAACACAATCATCAACCCTCATTTTCGCAATGCTTCCCCTTCTCCCCATTGCCGCATTGATCGCACTGACCAATGGCCAAGGATTAGACGTGACTGATAAAGGTAAAGCCTCGCATACAGCTTTGATTGGTTGATGGTGAGTAATACTTGTGTCTGAATCAGGAGCCGTTCTCGCGGCAGCCAAGGCAGCCATGGGACCCCTTCAGCAGTATTTTAATGGACCAAATGTGGAAGGAAAAGGATCGTGGGCCGAGAATCCAGGTACACTTGATCAAGTGTCAAGAATCCAGCTGTCAAAGCCCGTCATTAACCCTCGTCTTTGCAGGAGGTCGCTGGGTTGTTCAATGGCACGAGTCAGGTGCGTGGAGGAAGGGAGTGTATGCTTAGATCGGCAGCCAACAAGTTGGATTAGGAATGTATCAAGATCTGTTCTACCAATACGCTCTTGCTACCGGCGATGGAAGCAACAACGGATTCGCTGATGGAAACATGTATGCTTCGGCTGCTGGCAATGGTGATTTCCTGTGAGTGGACACGTTGAACCTTGAACCAGCCCTAACTCGATCTCAGAGGCGGCTTCAAGGCGACCGACGTGCAAGATCAACGCTGGAATGACGATATTATGTGGTGGGCCTTGTCGAGTGAGTAATCCGAGGCGTTTCTGTCGAGATTGTGGCTGACGGGCAGCTTGACAGGTATCTCTGGAGCTGAGGCTACTGGCAACGCGGATCTCAGATCGTTTGCTTCAACAACCCTCGATCAAGTTTGGATGAGTTGGGACGACAAATGTGGTGGCGGGATTTACTGGTATGGAACTTGATTCGTGTCCTGACTCCTGGCAACTCCTGACCTTTGGCATTACAGGAGCAGAGATCGCGAACCTGGATCCCAAAATCCTTACATGAAGAGTACAATCACAAATGTTCAAGTTATGGATTTGGCCGTCAGACTGGGGCAACCCAACAAATCAACCCAAATTTGGAACTGGCTCAAGTCCGCAAACCTAGTTGTCGACAACGGAAATGGAGGATACATTATTTTCGACAGACTTTACACGAACGATTGCGGAAACGTTGCTCAAGACGTGTATTCATACCATGCGGGAGAAGCAATGACAGCTTTGGCCCTTCAGGGCGAAATTGAAGAAGCTACAAAGGTGTTCAAGGGTCTGAAGGATATCTTTGTCGGTGGTGATGGTATCTTGGGACCCAATTGTAACGTTATGGCGTGCAACAAGAACCCGTCTGGATATTCTTGGCCAGTCTACAAGGGAATGGCTTACTTGTACCGAGCAACCAGTGACGCAAGCACCAAGAGTTCCATCGCCGCGATTCTCAAGGCAACAGCAACAAACGTTCTCGGACACTGCTCTTCGAACTGGGATTGTATGCGTGACTTTGGGGCTGGTGAGTTGACACAAATTTGCAAATTTGAGTTTTGCCAAAAATCTTAATTTTTTTCTCTTTACCCAAAATCAGGTGCTGCGTTCACTCTCATCAGTCCTGATGGAAAGAATGTTCGTGATCAGTTCGAGGCTGTCGCTTTGTTGAATGCGATCATCGTTGTTAATGGTGGTGGAGGGTTTGGACCATCAACTGCCAAACCAGCTGGCAATGTCACAGCCTCCGCTACTGCAAGCACTTCAAATGTCACTTCTTCAACTCTTACTGCAAGCTCTTCTATCCGCTTCAACACTGCTGTTGCTGCTGTTTCGACAACTACAGCTGCGGCACTCGCGGACTCAGGAAGCTCTAATAATGCTGGTGCAATCGCTGGTGGAGTCGTCGGAGGACTTGCTGGTTTATGTGCTATCGCTGCTGCAGTTTACTACTTTTATTCAAAACGTGCCGTCAACACCAAGGCAACCTTTGAGCCATCCGAAAACTCTCAATTCGTAACCTCTAACGCTTAATTTTTTTTCTGTTCTCAGTGTTCTTTCTCCTCAAAGACGCGTATTTTTTTGATTTATTTCGAGGATGTTCCTCTTTTTATATTTCCCTTTGGCGCCGAAAGTTGGTTCAAGAGATAACTTCGGAACACTAAGTTGTGGCTATTGCACGTTGACAATTACCAACAATGCTTTCAGAGTAAATGAAGATTCCCATTGCTGGACAATTGTGGATTTCCAAAGCACCCTGAAAATGGTTTCCCAACAACAAACTTGAAACATGAAGACACCACCAATCCATCCTCGCCATCAAAAAGTGTGGCATCGCTTCTACTGAAATTGAAACGACGACGATGCCAATATGACATAGCGAGTCTTGGCAACCATTCCCACGGTACTTTTAGGTCCCTTATTTACGACAACCTTCCCATGCTATCATTAGCTTTTCATCATACCTTGTTAATATTTAGATTAACGAATCAACTATAGTGAAACGTTCCCGCTGTTGATTGCGAGTCGATTCCTTTCGCATTCTCTGTCAGAGGAAAAACACCGAACATCTCCAAGTCCACGCCTCAAATGCACTTGATCAAGACGCTTCTTCCGCTCATGGCTGTGAACATGGTCAATGCACAGCTGGATGTAACCGATAAAGGTACGGATCGCTAGATTAGAGCCTTGAATAGCTGTTGTTCTTCGTTGACTGTGTCTTACTCAACAGGCGCAGTCCTAGCCGCTGCCAAAGCTGCAATGGGACCATTGCAACAATACTTTGTTGATCCTAATATTGAAGGAAAGGGATCATGGAAGGAAAACCCAGGTGCATTTTTGATTATTCTAGGGGCAAGCGAGGCTTTGATGTTGAAGTTGTTAACCTTCGTTCTCGAACCTTCAACAATCAATAGACGGCGATGGGTTGTTCAATGGCACGAATCAGGTATTTTACTTGTTTCTAGCCATATATTTTGACGCTAATTTTTGAGTAAGGAATGTATCAAGACTTGTTTTTTCAATATGCTCTGGCGTCCGGGGACGGAAGTAACAACGGATTTGCCACTAACAATATGTATGCTTCTGCTGCATCTGGAAATGGAGGCGATTTCTTGTAAGTCAGACTGATTATGATAAGGTATACCGTAACCCTAAACAAAATTAGGGGTGGCTTTTCTCCGAACGAGTCTCAAGATGGTCGATGGAACGATGATATTGCGTGGTGGGCTTTGTCAAGTGTGTTCAGCCAGCAAACAAGAGAAAAAATTTGTTTTTGACACGTTTTGACAGGTATCTCTGGAGCTGAAGCTACTGGGAACGCAGACTTGCGGGCGTTTGCTTCCACAACGTTTGATCAAGTTTGGATGAGTTGGGACGATCAGTGCGGTGGTGGCATTTACTGGTTCGTTATTTGGATTATCGTTGTTGGAATGCTAACTGCATAAATGTAGGAGCAGAAACCGTCAACCTGGATCTACTAATCCGTATCTCAAGAGCTCAATCACGAACGTGCAAATGATTGACCTTGGTTCTCGTCTTGGCCACGCAGACAAAGCGATGCAAATTTGGAACTGGATGAAGTCGGCTGGCCTTGTGATTGAGAACGGAGGCGGTTACGTGATTTTAGACCGTGTTACACGAATGACTGTGGAGCCGTGTCGAACGATGTGTTCTCGTATCATGCTGGAGAAGCCATGGCTGGTTTATCGTTGATGGGACAAGTTGACGAAGCCATTAAAGTCTTCAACGGACTGAAGGCCAACTTTGTTGGCGGAGATGGAATTCTCGGCCCCAATTGTGACGTATTGGGTTGCAGCAAGAATCCATCAGGATACAACTGGCCAGTTTTCAAAGGACTTGGATATTTATACCGCGCCACTAGTGATTCTGGTGTCCGAAACTCAATCGCATCCATTCTGAAAGCCACAGCTGCTAGTACTCTGAGCCATTGTAACACAAATAACTGGGACTGTATGCGTAATTTCGGGGCAGGTGAGTTTGCTGGGATCTCAAGATTTGGTTAAAAGTGTTCGTCCAGGTGCGGGCTTTACACTCCTCAGCCCTGATGGAAAGAACGTACGTGATCAATTCGAAGCAGTTTCTTTGTTGACTGCCATCATCATTGTGAACGGAGGAGGAGGTTTCGGTCCTTCTGTGCCAAAACCTGCTGTTTCCACAACCGCCGTAGTCGTGAATGCTACAAATGCAGTCCCTTCAAGAAGCTCTGAACAGACGACATCTTTTGTATCTACTTCGATCGCAACTTCCACCTTCAATTCGACATCAGCTTCGACATTCCGCACTTCTACGTAATCATTACTGCAACGGCAGTAGCTCCTGCGATTACGACAACAACACAAGCAACAGATTCTGGCAACTCTGTTAACGGGGAGCCATTGCGGGGGTGTAGTTGGTGGACTTGGGGCTTTAGCTGCAATCTCTGCCCTGGATATTACTTCTACTCTAAAAAGACTTCGGTGGCGAAGGAGGGACCATTCGCACCCTCTGAGACATCACAATTCATGTCTTCTGCCTAATTCGTCGGTCAGTCCTGTTAAATTCATTTTTTGCTCTGCGAATATACGCGTGTTTTAGTTGATTACTTTGAGGTTGAAACACATTGATCAGTATGAAGATAAACCTTTCTCCTCCTTTTCTTTTCATTACGTACAGAGTTGAATTCACTGCTTTGCTTCTTGACTCTTTGTTTTATTGACCGGGCAAACTGGCTGCCGAAAAACACTTTCACAAAAAGACTCCTCCATGCGATCGATCCTAATCATCTTGGCAGTCCTTTCTTGCGCAGTCGTCAACGCACAACTGGATGTAACTGACAAGGGTAAGTAGGATTTCTTGTCTATTCTACTGCATTTCAATTGTTGTAGTGTTGTGGCTGATTGGTGTCTTGCTTTCTTATGTTCTTAGGTGCTGTCCTTGCCGCTGCCAAAGCTGCCATGGGACCATTGCAGCAGTACTTTGTTGATCCTAATATTGAAGGAAAGGGATCATGGAAGGAGAACCCAGGTGCGTTTTTGATTGATGCGTCCAGCAAAGACAATATTCTGACGTGGTAGAACATCAACAGATGGTCGATGGGTGGTTCAATGGCACGAATCAGGTAAACATACAGTCGATTATATGGTTATCCATAGCTCTGGGATATTGATTACTCTTTAAATATACAGGAATGTATCAAGACTTGTTTTTTCAGTACTCTCTTGCTTCTGGAGATGGAAGTAACAACGGATTCGCGACTAACAATATGTATGCTTCTGCTGCATCTGGAAATGGAGGCGATTTCTTGTAAGTCAGACTGATTATGATAGGTATACCGTAACCCTAAACAAAATTAGGGGTGGCTTTTCTCCGAACGAGTCTCAAGATGGTCGATGGAACGATGATATTGCGTGGTGGGCTTTGTCAAGTGTGTTCAGCCAGCAAACCAAGAAAAAAATTTGTTTTTGACACGTTTTGACAGGTATCTCTGGAGCTGAAGCTACTGGGAACGCAGACTTGCGGGCGTTTGCTTCCACAACGTTTGATCAAGTTTGGATGAGTTGGGACGATCAGTGCGGTGGTGGCATTTACTGGTTCGTTATTTGGATTATCGTTGTTGGAATGCTAACTGCAT
>MCGO01000216.1:0-63052 GCA_002104985.1 Rhizoclosmatium globosum
GAACTTGACGGTCGGACAATAATGATACCCAAAATGCTGGATCAAACGTGGGAGCTTCGAAAGATTCGGTTTGACATTGATGAAAGGATTCGAAATGAGTTGAGTCATTTGGAGAAGGATTTGACAATGACGAAGGGAGAAATGGCGACCAAAGTATCAAACAAAATCTGGATTCGCGGTATCCATCACAGTGAGTCCGTTCAACTCTCGGCTGGACCGGTTGAACCATGATATTGATGAACTAAGGGCATTGACTGCGAAACTGCAAGGGGAGATAAGTGGAAAGCTGTACAGTGGATATGGAGAGTTTTCGAACATAAGTTCAGGAGTAAATTATCACAAGCCGCAACTGTTTGCGCCAACGCGTAGTGGACCAGATCCTAATTTAGAGAGGATAGCCGATAATGCAGAAAGTAAACGACCGAGTTCAGAACCAGAAAAGGAGGAATATAACATATATTCTAAATAAAGCATATATACAGTATATGAAAGTTGAACAACATAACGATTTGGTAAGAGCTGAGGATCGCGGTCATATTGGAAGGTGGGTTTGAGTGCTGATTTAGATGAAGAAACAAATAGTTGGATAGAAGTATGGAGTGTAATGTAGAAAGCATCATAAATCAAACCAACGTATAAATAGAAAGAAACGGAAGCAGCACACAAGACCGGGTATTTAATGAAGTTCTATGGAGCAGTGCAATCATGGAGGAACATGAGAATAGCCACTCCATCCCGACTTAACGGGCAGTAACAGCTGGAACCTCATCAAATACCGAAAGACCGAGGAACTTGAGAGAAGAAGGATAGTGTGCAAAAGGGGGAGTGTCGTGTAGATGAAAAACAAGCAGGATTCATACCAGCGCGAAAAACAAGATTCCTTTCAATGGAACCTGGAGATCCAAGAAAGAGACTCCGCTTTCTCAATGTCTCTTCTCCTGAACACTCCGCCGTGCCATCATGGTGTTGTAGAAGCGGTACCTCCAAAAGGCCCTTTTGCTCACTACGACCAAGTCTCAAAGCACGGTGTCATCGGTACCAGTATAGAATCGTGGTGATAGAAGGAAACATGGTGAGGGTGCTCGTAAACCAGTGAGTGGATCCTGACAATTCTGTGTGGTTGAGTCAATGAATAGTTCAATAGGTGGGCGAAGACAAAGAGTACATCTGGTTCTTACCGTTACCGGGGAGAAGATGTGATTGGTCGCCTTTGATGGATAGTATTAGAGAGACTTATCGGCACTTGGATGACTGTGTTTGGTTCGACGTTAATAAAAATTAAGGACTCGCAGGACGACAGTCTGATGCTGATGCCGGAAGGTATTTGACGCGTCTATTTAAGGCGATCTAAACCTGCGACGCTGATGATGGCTGGAGAAATGGATAAGGCGGATGGTGGCGAGGAGGGAAGTTGTTGATTGGGATCGAAACGTGTTTTGGGGGAAAGGCTTTGTCGCAAAGCGCCGGGCGCTTCCTTTTTTCCCTCAGAATGCGCGTTTGTTTACCTGCGCAAAAAAGCGCAAAAAAGGCAGCCAATCAGAATGCGCGTGGAGATGGCTGGGAAAGATTTCTTGCTGTTTGGGCAAAAAACAGGAATTGTCAGGTTTTTTCCTTTAAATAGTGGACGTACCACCCCTTCTCGACTTCCATGAAACTGGCTCCTCTCTCCTCTTCTTCCCTGGTCTGGACTGGTACCGACCCTCGGCTCTTCGCAAGTTCTCCAGACTGGTACCATGACTCAAGCTCGGCTTCGGACTTCTGGTTCTCTCCATACCTACTCGGCTTGGCCTCGGACCATCGGACCCCTTCAAGTGCACGTACCCAAGACCATCCCGCATCAACATCAGACTGTGGTCCCGTCTCCAGGATACTGAGTGGATCAATTGCGTAGGGTCCCTCAGCTCCGCCTCCAGGGTTCACGTGTTGCACTGAGGTGGTGGGCAACACTCGGTGCTGACACGTGAAGAATGCGGATTTGTGAACTGGGCAGAAGTGGGTTCGGCCCACGCTGTCCTTTCTTCGCCGAGCCCTACCACAACCAACTTGGCAAGATCGGGATCTTAGACAATGGAAATTACAGGTTTATGTTTATTGAATGTTTGATATTATTATTGAATTTTCCACAACATCAGCGTGGTTCCCCGCCTCCAGGACCACCATTGTTGATGGGATGGATCAACTTTGGCTCCGACTCCAGGGTCCTTGTGTCGCACTGAGGGGTAGGCTACACTCAGTGCAGATGCTTGGAAGAACGGGATGCCTGAGGACTTGACGGTTGCCTATAAGGCACCTCTTTCCCTTGCTGAGCTCGACCACACCCCTTACTTGGCTTCAGCATCAAGATCTGGATTGCTACAAATTATGATTCTTTTAAACTTTGCCTTAATAAACAATCGACTTCATTCGCATTTTAATTATGAAATTTAAAATGAAACAACTTAAAAATGTTTGCCATTTCAAACGAAGCTGCATACTACTGAAACAATAAACGGCCCACAAAAACAGGCGCGCGGTTCATGGGATTCGCAGTGACGACACGTTTATCCAAGATTGTGTAGATTGTGCCCAAGTAAGACCCCACAGGAAGCGCAGCTGCGCACACTCCTTGCATGAATACGTCAGCTTCAATCGCGGTCAAGCGACTCGCAACAGCCATCGCCTGTTCAGTTGTGTTTGGAGCGACGAGGACACTCCCAAATGCGCCGCCTCCCACTTGAGCACATGATTGGACAATGTCGGATTGAAGCGATGCAAGAGAGACAAGGCCAGGAGAGAGAAAAGGTGGGCGAAGGGCCCCGTTCGCCAAAGCGTTGTTTGCAGAGGCAACGAAGGCGAGACAGGCGGTCAGGTTCCATGCAAAGAGAATACCAGGATCATCTTCAGTAATGGTGAGTAACTTGAGGTGCTTCTTCACGGCATTCAGAGTTTGGGCTGAAACGTGGTTGGATGGGGTGATCATTTCACGGTAACCAGTTTCCGTTTTTTTCAAGTTAGACAGATGCATCACCATATGAAATCTCTATATTTTAGAATAATGTATACTCATTATGAAAAGTCCGATCGATCGATGCATGTAGTTTGAGCAATGAAACATACAGTAACCTAACCTTCATCGCAATTTATGAATACCATGTACATGTTTATTATACTTGTTATATTTACGTTGGTTGATTGATTGATGTAATCAAATGCGCCTTCCAGCACCTGTATTTTTAGAACATCCGCCACATCAGAAAACCTGCCCTCAATTACTCTTCACCACGAGAAGAAAAAACGCATGTCCACCTCACGTACAACGCCCTCTTCTCGTTCAAGAAACACAAGCACCCATCCAACGACATCGCATGCACCGACTCCAACCAGTACCTCAACAACCCCAACCACAATGTTCACACCTCGGTCTAACACTGGTCCAATCGTGATCATGAATCATCCACCTATTACCACAACACGAATCCAAACGCAACCTTTACCACCAAACTTTGTCTACATCTCTCGAACCCCTTCCAGACCAATCCTAAACCCACCTTCCCACCCGTCTCAACAACACCGATCCCGCTTCGAACCGCCACAATCAAACAGTCAAGAAGAAAACGATCCATACGCGGACCTCCCAAACCTCGTCCCAAGCACGCCTCCCACAGAAACTGAACGGGAAAGCGTTCAACTCTTACGGCTTTTACAGCTGCTACAAAGAATCCAGAGGCTTGAAGACGAAGAGCGGGAGTATCGTGAACAGGTTGACGGGTTTCGACGCGCTTTGGGGGAGGTGGAACGGATTGTTGCTGGTGTTGAGAGGAGTATTGGAGGTGGTGAGGAAGGAGAGGAGGAGGAAGAGGTTCAAGTTGTTCAAGATGTCTTAGGACCGTGGAGGGATATGGGAAATCCGTTCTTGAGAGGTGGTAGCAGTGTGCGAGTGTTGGAGATTGGGGCGGATGGGGAAGTTCGGTTTCCTGGAATGGAGGAGCGGGATGGACGGACTTCCAGGCTTGGAATGAGTTTTATGGGCGCAGGAAGGGTTCCGTTTGAGGCTGTGGATAGTGACGGGGAGATGATTGGGATTCCGATGCATTCATCAATGTTTGGACGGGGGATGTATGACGATCATGTTGAGGTTGAGGAGTCGGAAGATGGTATTGACATGGATCATTTTAATACGGCAATGAGTGCTTTGAGACTGATTTACCAGAATCGGAGGAATCATGGTCATGTTCGGGGACATTTTGATGAAGACGAGGATGAGGATGATGCAGACAGGGATTGGAGTGTAGAAGGGAGAAGGGAAGTTGTTGCTTCTCGAAATGGTGCCCCACTGTTTTTTGAGGATGGGTATGCCAGTGTTCTCGAGAACTGGTGAGTAGCTTCCTAAGATTTCTAACGTCTTGGAAATGATAAGAATTCTAATTTTATGTGTAGGATGATGACACTGCCTATTCTGGATCGTAATGGAGTTCCCGTTGAATCGCCCATGGAAGCCATGGATAACGGAGTCGGATTTGCAACACCAGAGGGTGATGGTGGAATGGGACTTTTATGGCGTGGCTATGATGCAAATGGCGATGTCCGTGTTAATAGTGATGGGGAAGAGTATGTTGAAATCATTGAAGTCAACACAGGAGCTGCAGAAGGAGGCAGGTGCCGTGGAGGAAGAGGTTGTTCAGGCTGCAAAGATGAAGAAAAGAAGGAGGCAGAGATCAAGTATTCAGGGATGCGGAGTGGGTTACTGACATCTGCCAGTATGAGTGATGGAGTTAGGGGTAGTTGTACGCACGGAACTCAAGTGGGAAGGTAGAGCAAGATAAACCGACTATTCTCTATTCTCTATTGCATTCATTAAGTATTAATAAGTGTCAAGTGGAAGTAGAACACCAATTTTTCCAACACAAAGCCCTGCCACAAAAACCAACAACACCAACACCAAATGGATTCGAACGAGTCCTTCTTCTCGCGCCTTGCCCACCGCCTCGGCATCATCGACCGCCGCTACGACACATCGCCGCAGAGCAAGGGCGGGCGGGTTCGACTTGCGCAGGAGGAACAGCGCACGATTGCGCTCAACGACTCGGTGCGCAACCAGGTCAAGGACTTCAGCGACAACAAAATATCAACAACAAAAGTATGTTTGGTTCCCTCGTTTAATTAGCGTTAACTCGCAGGGACAGTACACCGTCGTCACCTTCCTCTTCAAGTTCCTCTATGAACAGTTCTCAAAGTACGCAAACTTGTTCTTCCTGTTCATTGGCTGTATCCAGGTACGCTGTTTCCAGTGTCACGGCGGCGTCTAACAGTCCCGACCAGCAAATCCCGGGTCTCTCGCCCGTAAACAGACTTGGAACCCTCCTTCCCCTCTCAATCGTTATCCTCGCATCAGCCGCAAAGGAAGTCGCCGAAGACTCAAAACGTGCGAAGCAAGATGCGATCGTAAATGCAACTAAAGTAAAGACTCTCCATGGCTCTCAGTTTGTCGACAAGAAGTGGAAAGACGTTGTCGTGGGTGACATCGTCAGGTTCGTCTCAAACCATCCACATCAACACGTAACTCAATCGTATCTCTTGTTACAGAGTCGAAAACGGACAGTTCTTTCCCGCTGATTTGATCCTGTTATCCAGTTCTGAACCTGATGCTCTGTGCTATATTGAGACCAGTAACTTGGACGGGTAATTGACCTCATCCTCCAGCACATCAGAAGCTCTTACTCAAATTGCTTCCAAACAATCAGTGAAACGAACCTCAAAATCCGTCAAGGAATCCCTGAAACTGCCCACCTCCTCGACCCAGACTCAGTCTCCCTCCTATCTGGTGAAATCAAATCAGAACTTCCAAACAACTCTCTCTACACGTACGAAGGAACAATCACATTTGATGGTGGAAAGACTGTTCCGTTGGACCCAGGACAGTTGTTGTTGCGTGGAGCCATGTTGAGGAATACTCGTTGGATTTATGGTATCGTCGTGTTTACTGGGCATGAGACAAAGTTGATGCGAAATGCAACGTGAGTTTGTTTTTGGTGATTACGTGGAGTGCGAGTGGAGCGAGAGGACGAAGCAAACCGTCGTTTGGCGAAGTGAAGTGTTCACTGAAAAGAAAGCATATCTTGGGTGCAGCGAATCATTCCCTTCGCAGTAAAGAGGAGGCACCTACTTTTTGCGGATTGAGTGATGGAATCAAGTTCAACTCATAACCAACAACATTACAGTGCCGCTCCTATCAAGAGTACCAAGGTGGAACGTTCAGTCAACAAGCAAATCATTTTCTTGTTTATTACTCTCATGGCATTGAGTATCCTTTGCTCACTTGGAGCTTTGTTGCGTACTGTGAGTACTTCTTATTTGTCATACCTAACCATTAAACCACGGCTTTATTAGTTGTCTTCCAACTTTGAAAGTGACGTTCTTCTTATTCAGAGAAGTTTCGCTGTTGCAGACTTCTTCTGGAATATTTTGACCTTCATGATTCTCTTCAACAACTTGATTCCACTCAGGTATGTATCACCGTCTATCAAATAACCAATTTTTACTAATTCCAAAATACTGTCAGTTTGATTGTCACCATGGAATTCGTGAAATACTACATTGCCTCTCTTATCAACGCTGACCTTGATATGTACTACGAAGTCAACGACACCCCTGCTACAGCGCGTACTTCTTCCCTCGTCGAAGAACTTGGTCAAGTCGATTTCATTTTCTCCGACAAAACTGGAACCTTGACTTGCAACATTATGGAGTTCAAAATGTGTTCTATCGCTGGAATTGCATATGCTGAGACTGTACCTGAAGACAAGAAGGCTGTTGTTGATGACCGTGGGGTGTTGAGTGGATATCACGACTTCAAGACGTTGCTTCGTAACGCAGAGGTTCACGAAACGGCCGGAGTTATTGCTGACTTTTGTACATTGTTGAGTGTTTGTCACACGGTTATTCCAGAGCGTGATGAATCAGACCCCAAGAATATTATTTATCAGGCGAGTTCGCCGGATGAAGGTGCACTTGTCAAGGGTGTGCAGTTGTTGGGATATACTTTCACAGTACGTCGTTTTTGCTTCGTTGTTGGTTCGACTAACTTGAGGTTTTCAGACTCGTCGACCGAAGTCTGTGTCGGTGGAACATTCTGGATACACGCATGAATACGAGGTTCTTAATATCTGTGAATTCAACTCAACGAGAAAGAGAATGAGTGCTGTGATTCGTATGCCCGATGGATCTATCAAACTTTATATTAAGGGAGCTGATACTGTCATCTTTGAGCGATTGGCTAAACGCGGAAACCCATACGTTGATTCGACTATGATTCATTTGGAGGTAGATTTTCACCCTTCACAGTTATCGTATTCTGAAACTAAACATGATGACCGTAGGACTACGCAAACGAAGGTCTCCGTACCCTCTGTCTCGCCTACCGTGACATCTCCGAATCCGAATACCAAGAATGGTCCCGTATCTACGACCGCGCCGCAACGACAATCAACAACCGTTCCGAAGCCCTTGATGACGCTGCCGAACTTATCGAAAAGGACTTGATCCTCCTCGGTGCAACCGCCATCGAAGACAAACTCCAAGACGGCGTGCCCGACACAATCCATACCCTCGCCAACGCGGGAATCAAACTCTGGGTTTTGACGGGAGATCGTCAGGAAACTGCGATTAACATTGGGTTCAGTTGTAAACTCCTCACAGAGGAAATGACGATTCTGGTGTGTAACGAGTCCACACACCTCGACACGAAAATGTTCTTGATGGAGAAGTTGGATTATTTCCGGAAAGCTGTTGCGGCTGCTGAAGCGGAGGCTGCTGCGTCACGGAAGGAAAAGTATAGTGGGTTTGGGAAGGAAGTTTGGGAGTTGATTGATCGAGGTGGAGAGTGGCTTGCGAGTCAGAATGGGGCTGTGGGGATGTTCAGAAAGATTGTTAGTGGAGAAGTTAAGGGAATTGACAAAGATAAGGTGTTGGATCTTGAGGTAAGGCTTATTGTTTTAAAGAGGTTTTGGGGTTGCTGATTAGGTTTTAGCCTTTCGCGCTTGTAATTGATGGACGGACTTTGGATTTCGCATTGGAACCTGATGTGAAGTTGATTTTCCTGGAATTGGCGTGCCTTTGTAAGGCTGTCGTCTGTTGCCGTGTCTCTCCACTTCAAAAGGCTCTTGTCGTTTCACTCGTAAAGCAAAACGTTGACGGTGCAATCACTTTGGCAATCGGAGACGGAGCAAATGATGTTGGAATGATCCAAGCTGCGCATGTAGGAGTTGGTATTTCCGGAATGGAGGGTTTGCAGGCGGCAAGAAGTGCCGATGTTGCTATCGCTCAATTCCGATACTTGGAGAAGTTATTGCTTGTTCATGGAGGTTGGGCTTATGATCGGTTGAGTAAGCTTGTCTTGTACTGTTTCTACAAGAACATTACTTTGTACTTGATTCAGTTCTGGTTTGCGTTTGATAATGGATTCTCTGGACAGGTTTGTCCCGTTTTCTTAACTTCAAGAGTTTACTAACTCGTCAACAGACTATTTTCGAGTCTTGGATGCAATCTTGTTACAACGTCATGTTCACATTGTGTCAACCAGTCGCCTTGGGTATTTTCGATCAATATGTCAACTCTAGAATGTTGATCAAGTATCCACAACTGTATCGACTGGGTCAACGCTCCGAATTCTACAACAACAAGACATTCATCTTCTGGGTTGCAAACTCTTTCTTGCACTCGTTTATGATTTACTGGTTTATGAAAGTGACTTCCTCTGAATCACAAATGCTTGCTGATGGTCGAGTGGTGAACATTTGGCTCGTTGGAATGAACTTGTACACTATCGATATCATTCTCGTCACACTGAAAGCCGCAATTACTGTAAACACTTGGACATGGTTCACACGTCTAGCTGTGTTGGGAAGTTTGGTTGCTTGGATGACACTGTTCCCGTTGTATGCTTGGCTCGCTCCAATGATTAATCTGTCACCAGAGTTGTACGGAATTCCAGGAACAATGTACTCGAGTTGGACATTCTGGTTCTCGATTCTTGTTGTTCCTGTGATGCCACTTATTCGTGACTTTGTCTGGAAATAGTTGAGTTGACGATTCTTTGGTTGTTTGAGACTGTTTCGGCTAACTTTTATGTGAAGCTATAAGCGATCATACTGGCCTCGGTCGTACCACATCATTCAAGAAATGCAGGCATTCAATATCCAGGATTACCGACCGCGCATGGATTGGTTCAAGAAAGCCGTGTACAAGGCTCGTCAGATTCAACGATTGAAGAGGAGTCGTGGTTTCGCCTTCTCACAGACAGAGACTGGACAGGCCAACTTGATTCGAAATTACGATACGACAATCAAGAAGCCAAGGTTTGTTTTTTGTTTCAGTTTGTGCTGGTTGTATTGGTTTACTAATGTGGTTTTTTCGTTTGCAGTGGTTTATAGATTTGAGGTTGGAGAGAGGGATGATGGGGTTTCGTTTCTTGAAGATAGTGATTATAGTAAAGTTATTCGTTCTGATAGACTACTTTTGAATACGGCGAGATTGACGTGGCGGGCGGAAGTTCGGAAAATCCCTGTTATTATTTACCCACGAGCAAAAAGAGAGGATAAAATGGTAACGTTGACCACAAGTCGAAACTGCCCAAGTTCTATCGCATTTGATTCATCACTCTTCGAATGCACATGTACTAAATCCTTTATCGGCACTAGAAAGTCACGCTTCAGTCCAAGTCGGGAAAGGTGATCAAGAAGGACCTCGATGTCGGTGTTTCCGCCGCGGAAGCAACCGTGTCCGATCTTTCTCGCGCAATCTTCAAAGCCTGTGAGTTTGAACAAGTGGCGGATTCGGAGGGAAAGAAGCGCTAAGCATTCGTTGTTAGATCCAAAGTGGGATGTGACTCGACAGCGTCTTTCGGATTCAAATGGAAAGGCGCTTGATAAGCAGAAGTCGTTGAAGGAACAGGGAATCAACGATGGCGATGTTGTCATCTTCAAGGTTGCTTTTACACGCTACACTCACACCCTGACATTGGTTAAACTCTTCTGGTTCGCAGGACCTCGGACCTCAAATTGGATGGACTACCGTCTTTATCCTCGAGTACCTCGGCCCAATCCTCATTCACGCCTTCTTTTTCTACAACCAGAAGCTGATTTACGGTTCAACTGCTCCAAAATCAACTGCTCAGACGTACGATATCCTTCTACAAACTTGTTCAATCGATTACTGAATATTCATGCAATAGTTGGACCTTCTACTGTGTTGTCTTGCACTTCTTGAAGCGTGAATATGAGACGCTCTTTGTGCACAGGTTCTCCAACGACACTATGCCTTTGACGAACCTCCCAAAGAACTGTGCTCACGTAATTTTATTCGATATTGTTGGAAAAAGCTTTTGGTCTGATGATTGCTATCCTTAGTACTGGGTTCTTGGTGGTCTCATGCTTGCTTGGCCAATCTACGCGCCAGGATATTCCGGCCTTTGGACTATTCCAGATGAATTCTTCATTTCAGTAATTGGACTCTGGCTGGTGAGCTTTTATGATATTTCCTTGCATTGGCTTAACTTCCGACTCAATTTAGTACGCCGAAGTCTCCAACTTTGTGACCCACTCGATTCTGGCTGGATTGCGTCCTCCTGGCTCTCGCGCTCGCGCTATTCCGTTTGGTTACGGATTCAACTTGGTTTCGTGCCCAAACTACACGGTAAGAATCTTGGATTTTGTGCCTCATATAATTATGCTTATGACTTAAATAGTATGAAATTTTGGGTTGGATCGCCGTCACTATTCTCAGTGGATCTCTCGCGTCTCTGTTCTTTACTATTGTTGGAGCTGTACAAGTATGTCGAAAAATCATCTCCTGGTATTTCCTTACTCATTCATGTTTTAGATGTACTTTTGGGCTGTCAAGAAGCATCAGCGTTACTTGAAAGAGTTTGGCGATAAGTACCCCAAGGACCGCAAGATTCTTGTTCCATATGTGCTCTAAGCTGAAATAAAATACACATTAAAATGAAGCATCCATCCCTGTACAGTGCTGGACAGTCTTTGAAAGTATTTAGGGTGGCATTTGCAGAGTGGTGGAAAGGTAAAGTCAGGCTCGTCACAAACGCTAATAAAGAAGAACAACCTAAAGATATTGTCGGTGATTCTGAGGGGTACATCATAACTGTGTTTTGAAACACGAGGAAAATCTAGGCTTCGTTACAGCGCGTTCAATGGAACATTAACCTCTCGATGAGAATAAGAAATAGTTAACCTTTCTAAAAATATGTCTAATATGTCTTTATATGTGAGAAGAGAGAAACGATTTTGATTTACTCCTAATCTGTGCTCCACTTGTTCAGCTGCAAGCATCATTGTTAGAAAATTAAAAATTCAGATATTGTCTCACCACATCATCCACAGATAGCGCAAGTGAAGGTTGCAGAAGACTAAGTGGATCCGTTAGTTCCTTCGCCAAAACCTCTGCTTCCCACACATTGCTGAATTCATTGATTCGCAATGTTAGTTCAGATACATCCGATCGCAGATAGCCTGTGCATCGGCTGAAAGTCGCTATAGTATGAATAAGAAATCATTGTTGTCAAAACATCTGAAACCCGACATCAATTTAGAGGACTCCCATGGAAAATAGTGCAGCCGCCAATAAGGAAAATCTTGAGTCCATTATAGATTGATTCTCGGGTATTGCAAAAGTTGGAAACTACGGAGACAAGAGAAATTTGGAAATGGCATTGCTATGTTACTTCAATTACTGATTTCTTTTGAATTTGATACAAGGATCTTGTTTCAGTGTTGTTTCTCACATAACTACTGAAAATCTAAGGGGTTACTTCTCATCGCTTCCAGTATTACCAACCCCTGAAAGAAGTTTGTCCGTGTAAGAAGTGAAGATCCTCGACAAAAAAAAGTGTTGCTCTAATTTGGCGGAACGGAAAGAAGCTTTGGGCTGCTGCATGGACAAGAATTCCACCATCACATATGGCAGTCACTTCTCCAGCCCACTCAGTTGCTTCCTTTTCAATTGTTTTTGGAATTTATTTCAATTCTTTCTTTCAGGGTTTGTTGATTTTACAAGCCACGAGGAAAGGAACCCCTCAGATTCCAGGTTGTTATGATGGGCCGCCCAAAAAACAAAACTCCCTGTATCAAAACCAAAAGGAATCAAGTTGATCGAAACCTAGGCAGCAATGGGATAGATACGCTAAGTTTGGAGGCAGTGACATATTGGTCACGTTTCAAGGACCAGAACCACAAACTTATCATTCATTTGAACAACAGTTCTTTCAAGTAAGAGTCCGAATTCTTGACTATTAACCGTGATACTAAAAGGGATTTAATCAGAAGTCTAATCTACATTCTCTCACTACAATAACTACTTATGAATGGCTGATGAACTATGTGCACTTGCTGAGTTACCAACCAAGCACAACTCTCCCCGAAACTTGGTCAAGTTTTCAAGCTTATAGATATGATCATTATGGACTTGTTGTTTGTGCGCTGTTTGGCATTAGAGTTTGTGATGAGCCTGGTAATAATTGACAAGCCCATTTCAAGTTGGACTACTGTACTAACCCGCTGCACAGGATTCTTACCTCACCAGCTTGCAGACTTGGTTACGATATCAACAAGTTTGAGAAGAAACGGGGATTGGGATTTACTAAAACATTGTATCCTATCGAATGTTTGATTGGATCAAAATGTGAACGAAGTTAAACCTTGCAGTGCAGGCTATAGGATAATGAAGATATGTTGGAGTAACTACGACGCATTCAACCATTTACTGCTTTCAAGCCGTTATGTTTTAGTGAAAGATGGGATAACATCACCCGTGTTTATTGTATCAACTAATAACACAAAGTAAACTTATTAAGCAATAATCTCATCAACCATAAAGATACCCTCCTTCTCCAAAGCCTCCAGGATAGGGTTGTTGATTTCGGCATCCATAGGCGCAATAACACCACGTCTCTTCAAAACACCATCCAAAATGAGTTGAGTAGCAATACCACATGGAACACCGACAGTAGTAGCCATAGCCGAGTCTCCGTTGGGGACACCGAACCAAAGTCCAGTTGAAGTCCGAATCTCCTTCTTTCCGTTAGGGTACTCCACCCCGAATCTGTGCTGCAGCATGACCATGTCACGTTCACCTGGTGCGTACATCATCTTGTCTTCAAGGGTAGCACAGAGAGTGTCGAGCATAGTTCCACGGAGGTGCACGTTGGTTTCTGAGAACATTCCGAGCCACTTCATACCAAAGATGATACGTTCGCCGTCATCACCAGAAAGGTTTGCAGTTTTTCTGACAGCAGCTTCGAGGGCGTCGACAGAGGTGAAGTTGACACCGACGGCCTGGGAGAGGAGGGCGCGCCATTGGATAGGGGCGGCAGTTGAAGCCAAGTGAGGGACTTCCTTGTCGTCCAAGAATCCAAGCTTCACGAGAGCGTTAATGAATTTAGGGAAACCTGCGTATCGGAGGGTTCCACGGATGACAGTCTTGGCTTCTGGGATGTGGTAGCGTTCGTTGTAAGGAGTAGAGTCACGGTTAGGGTATCCCTCGAAGGCAAAGGCTGGGTAGATTGGAATTGGTTTGGCACTGTTCATGAGTTCTGGGCCTGGAATGTCGAGGATCTTTCCGTCCTGGACACACTTGGCGTTGTTTCTAAGGGCAAGGAGGACACCGCGAGACGACCAGGAGAACTTGTAACCAAGAGGGTTGTTTGAGCACTCTGGGGCAGGAAGACCGCCACAGTAGGAGGTGAAAGAGGTGATCTTTCCGCCGAGTGCGTGGACTTCGTCGATTGTCTTGATTGCGTACAAGTGGTCGATTCCAGGATCCACACCAATCTCGTTCATGACAGTAATGCCAGCGTCCTTTGCGGCCTGGTCGTACTCCATCATTGCGGGCGAGATGTACGAGGTAGTCACGACGTGCTTTCGGTGTTTGACGGCCGCTTTGATGACACGCGCGTGGTGCGTGTATGGAATCAAACTTGGGTTGGATGGAGGGTGGTTGGTTGGTTGGTTGGTTGGTTGTTTGGAAGTTAAGCTCACCTAATGACAACATCGTGTTTCGCAACGGCAGCTTCGAGGGCGGCATCATCGTTGACATCAAGGGCAATTGCTGATGCGTTTGGGCGGCCCGCAATCAGGTTGGTGACATTGGCGACTCGACGGGCAGCTGATTTACCACAGAGATAAGAGAAGATAAGAACCGGAACACTCAAGGGCCTTACCAACTGTGATCTTGTTCTCAGGACGCTTAAGAAGGTAGCTGAGACACGGGTCGGCAACAAAGCCTGAACCAAGAAGGAGAATTGAGGGCATTGGTTGGTGGTGGTGGTTGTTTGAGATGCTTTTCGAAAACGAGCGGGACAAATGCAAACATCACTTCCGGTTGTTCCTTCCGGATCTCCACTTGCCACCTTGGTATTCGCAAATCTTATTTTTTGTCATTGTCCAACTATTCAATCTTTGTTCCTGAAGCTCTTTCTCTGCTGAAGACTGAGAGACATCGAGCGAAATGGCACAACACGTTATACACCCTTTGTTAGCAACTCAAGAAACGCTCTTCATTCATTCGTTCAAAATATGCACAATTTCAAGCGAATCACTCCTCAATCAAACCAGAACGAACCTTCCAAGCTGGAATAACAACAACCAACACCGCCGAACTATACACATATTCAACTGACGCCTCATTCCCATAATACATATACTCATGCAGATTGATATTCTTTGCCTCTCCAAACCAAACTACATTATCTCCACTTTGCTTCACCTGCACACCTCCAAGTGTATTTGTCAAAAAATCGAGTTTGGCCTCGTATTGGTTCGAGTTACCACCATGTACGAATTTGTTTCCAACAAAGTATACCGGTCCTTCATTGTTACTGAATCCTCCGTACACGGGTTTAAGGAATACTTGTAGATCACACGCGACAGCTGATTGGAATAGCTGCATGTCGGTTCCCTTTAACATGTGCAAGATTGGGTGACGGAGTGATGGGTCTGGATTAGCTGGGATTTGGTACGCATGTTCACAGTGGAACAAGAAGATGGCGCCGTTTTCAAAGAATTTCGGGTTCGCGATGGACGCCTTCAAGTGGGAGTAAAACAAATTGTCTTGCGGTGTCAAGTCGGTGAACAGGAACTGCGTTGGAGCTGTTTTGAACAGATTATACGTCAATGTAATGCGATGGCCGGACTGGACAGGAGAAATTTCATGAGGACAGTCCGAAAGACTCTTGCGCCGCTTGGAACGTAAACAACAATCAATTTTCGTCCATCTTCTTTGGAGAGCGCAATGGCTTGCTTCCATGATTCCATAAACTCGTCTTTTACCCCTGCATTCAGCCTGCGTAACATCAGAGACAAGGAGTATGCTGAAATCATAATGATGATAGCCTTTTTGGCTTTTTTCATTGCAACCATATCATCAGGGTGCAGTGGTTTTGAGACAGTAGTTGGGAGTCCTTCTGTAGCATCAAGTTCTGTGGTAGGGATTGGTTCCAATCTGTCATCATCGAAATCTTCACCCTCTCCGCAACATTGGTCCATGTATACGACGAGATCATAATACCCCAGCATTTCCCAAAGATCTCTAGAAACTTTTGTATCCCCAGCTTCTTGCGAATACAAAATCATGATTTCATGCTCTTCAAGGTGATTTGACAAGCACAAAGGACCGTTTGGGTTCTTTCAAGCTGTTTTAACAGGTTCTGGCTGAAAGTTTTGTCTGCGGAAGACTCGGACTTTGCTGACAGCTCTAAATAACGCTTTGTTTCAAGTAAATTCTTTGGAACAGCTTCATTGCCACGTGCATACCTTATATATAGGAAGCTTTAGTATGATGCCCATTAAAAAACAAAACATACCATTTGGCCAAAGCATTTTGCGCCCACGAATCCCCAGCTTCAGCAGCCATCTTATAATATAAAAACGCTTCACCAATATTCTTTTCAACTCCTTTTCCCTCTGCCAACATAGTCGCGTACTTTCTCTGTCCCTCACTGGAACCTGCATCCGCAGCCATCTTGTACCATCGTGCAGGTTATACGAAATCTCTTGACGTCGGGCAACCAAGGCGCGACCAGGATCAGAAGTGACGATATTGATAGCAGATGCGGACTTCCTCGCATTATGGGCAAGCTGGACCACGTCATCTGCATCCAAGTGATGTTAAAACAACTATTAACGTACAAGCAGCGCGTGTCAATCACCTTCCAAGTGAAGCAAAGGCGGTGGTGGCGCAGTGGCCAGTGCGCGTCCGCCGTGGATTGCGACATTTTGATCGTGTGAAATTGAAGGAGCGCCGCGTGTCAAGTCGAGGCCACGTGCGCACGTTGAAAGAAAGAAGGATTCGGAGTTGGTTTGGTCGAGTTGCCTCTGAAACATGGCCGCGAGTGTGGCGTCTCGAGGCACTTCAATCGACGAAATGATGGCGATTTGGTGCCTGGAATGTGCTTTGGATGGGTGCTTGCACTGCCGGATCGTGGTATTGTTGTCAGACTGTTTTTGAGTGTTTTGAGTGTGTTCCAACGTGCCCAATTAACGAATGATAAAACACTGCCCCGAACTTAACCATCAGAATTAATAATTTAAACATTCTCTTGCAATGCTGGCATATTGAGATTACTAAGATTTATTCAACTCGATTCATTTTGGAGCTTTCTCAGCTTGTTCACTCAGATACCACCTCAGATAAGATGAACTAATCTTGTCTGCAAAGTTTTCTGAACCCTTTCCTTCCAACTCAGGATTCGCGACAACTCCAATCAGATAGATGTCTAGTTCACATAGCCCATTCTCCTTCCGAAGCTTATTGACTGCCAAACAGCCTTGCTCAGTTTCGCCACTAGCAACAATAACTTGCATATCAGGTTCGTTTCGCGTTGGTCCAAAGTCATCAAGAATTCCTTCAATACGATATTGGAGGTTCGGCTTCAGGGATAAGGAACGAAATTAGTGTCTGAAACAAAGTCGAATATCACGCCCGATTCCATTCTCGCAACTCCAGGGCCAGATGGATTTGCAAATATCACTCCTCGCTCAAAGTAAGTCCGCAACAACACCCACCTTGAAAAGCCTCAAAAACTCTTCTACCGCTTTAATACGAGCATCTAAGGACTCCATAAACTCGTGATTTGCTTTCTTGAGTAGCCGTTGAGGGGTATTGGCAAAGTCTACATAAATAGGACGAATCAATGCTCCACAACCAACCAACTCTTTTACGCACCGTAAACTCCACAAATCAGTCTCTCTTTCGCAAGAAGTGCAGCCATAGACAATAGAATCAAATGCCCTTGATGCAAATGATCAAACGTCCCACCAAGCACAACCGTCTTTGGATCCACCACATTCGTAACAGGAACATACTTGAACGCATGTGACGCTTCGAAGCGAGACATCGAAGGCAACGCCACTTTGACGTACTTCAAATGCCTCAATTCCAACGGTGCTTCGTCGTCCTCGCCGATCACGTAATCAGCGCCTTCTGCGGCACGCGCTACATCACTGACTCCGCTGACTAAGACGCGCACGTGGCGGAGTGGATCGCTGATGACATAAGCGGCGGTGTAGATTGATGAAACCATCGCGTGCATTGAGTCAAGCCCGGGTTGCTGTGGGATGACAATCGTTACTTTGCTGACTGAAGCGTCTTGGATGCAGTGGCGGACGAGGGCTGGTGGGTTGGTGCATGAGGGGGAGACCACAATGACGACGTGCATTCTAACTGTTTACACAAATAAATGCGATATTACACATTTATGCCTTTTGATGTTTCCGAACGTAACAGAAATTCTTCCCATTTACAGCGAAACTAGCTTGTCCTCCTTTCCGTGGCCGTTGATAAATAAACCCTGCCTCGTTCATCATTCGGTTCTGTTCCTGGATCGATAATGTCGGAGAAGGAAACGAGAGCATCACTTTCCCGATATTCGTATGTGGTAAAATCAGAACCAAGTCCAAAAGGATTTCTCGATCATGATAGACCAACGAGAGTGACTTGACGTGTTTTGCGACAGCAAGAACGGATGAAATACTAAGAGTCGCTTTGACATTTCCCACATATTCCAATTTTAGACAGTGGAGCCGAGGACATGAGGACAACAGCGGGAGAATAATACTATCACCCAAGCAAGTGATTTCCGATGGATTCAAGGCTTCCAACGCCAATTGCACTAGGTCAATCTCATCGGCTTTCGTGTTCTTTCGTATAGGCCCAAGGTGAATCCCTACTACGTTCTTGCCAGCACAGGAAACTCGTTTCGACCATTCACTTAACGCCAATGATCCCAGGGCACCAAACATCAAGCACAGATTCCGAGAAGACACATCGCAAAACATCTCAATCTGATCAAGAGGAAAGTCTTCAGCAATCTCGAAACGGGTTACACCGTTGAATCGTGATATCAGAGTCCCCAACGCTGCAATAGCTTTCTTGTGTTGCAGTAATATCGGTATAGTACGTTTAGAAAGCTTCATATCTGGCCAAGAGTAGATGCCGCTGGTGCTGTTGAGCAGTTTCCCAGCTTTGACAATGATATCGACGTACTCAGTGAGTACAGGCATGACTCTACAGAAGCGAATCATATCATGAGTGGTAAGGTGTTTCAGGATCTCATCTAACAGTTCGACTGGAAGTGAAAGGATTGATATCACAGTCATTTTTGATGAAAGAACAGCCATAACAGTTTTAATTTGAGTCCGCAATAGGATATTTACTTCATAGTCCTCATATTCTTCTTTACTTCCATTTCTTGGCACTGCAACGATACCAGCCAGTTTGCTCATGTTTTGGCCACCTGTTCTCATACCCTGCCTCTTCCATCAATTTCCTCAGTTCCCAAACTTTCAAATCCCTGTCAAGACCCGGAAGCATTAACTTTTGAACATTTGTACTCGGCAGCATGCGAATCAAGTCTAAGAGCATTTTCTTGTTGAGGTGTGCCACGGAAATCTCTTTCAAAGACTTCATATTCGCAAGGATCGATGATATGCATATGGAATTACAGAAGATATTTTCCAAATGTAGGCGATAGACTCGGGTACATGAATACAACGCTGGGAGTATGATATCGTCACCAAACCAAGTGATATCCAACGGATCCAACACAACCAAAGCCTCCCGCACTCTCTCAATATCATCGACCGTAATATTGCTCAAAATATGTCCAAGATAAATCTCAACCACAGTCTTTCCAGAACGTGAGATATGCTTTGCCAACTCGTAATACGCAGAGGAGTCCACCGGTCCAAACATCACCATAACTTTCTTGGAAGAGACATTGCACATATTCTCAATCTGGTCAAGAGGGAAGCCCATGGGAATGTCGAAACATGTTGTACCATTGAATCGAGATATCAGAGTCCCTAATGCTTCCACGGCCGCACAATGTTCAACAATGACTGGTATAGATCGCATGTAAAGTGTCATGTTTGGCCAAACGTCGTTTAGATGGTTGGACAGGAGTCTCCCGGCTGTTATGATGGTTTCGGCGTATTCATTCAGCACACGCACTGCTCGGCAAAAGCGAATTGTGTCATGTGCATTTAGGTACAGTATGATCTTGTCTAAGAGCTCAACTGGAAGAGAGTGGATGGAAGTCATTATTATGTGGAATAAAAACCTGGAAATCAAACTTAAAAGATATCGTTCATATTTATTCTATTATTATTGTCTTATGGTTTGTACCAGCGTCCAGAATGCAGAATATTTTGGGAGTTCCGAGAAACGAAGCCAACGTTCTTCATAAGTCCATCCAGCTCGTCATTGCTAACTCTGAAAGGGAACATAATCTCGACTGTTCTGATAGCACTCTTCGGCAACACTCGAATCAGCTGCAAACAAGTATCCTGGTCAGGATAATTGAGGGTGACATCAGCAAGCAGTGGTATTTGAAGTAATAAAGATTCAAAAGAAGCCGAGAGGCGAGATCCGTAAAGAAAGCACAGGTTGAGCGAACGTAATCGTGTACATAGTGTCAGACTTGTCATCAATTCATCTGCGAACCCAACATATTGTCGAGGATTCACATTAACAACAGTTTTACTGATCTTATCCAGGTCCTTAGATGACTGAGCTTCGAGCAAATTTGGTTGCCCTAGAGATAGTCGTAATATTGATTTGTTGTGAGTTGCCAGTTGCTCCAACCAAACAGTCGCAGCCTCGTAATGAATTCTGTCGATATGCAGAAAAACATTGTTGGATAACACTGAACAGATCATGTTTATATGGTCAGGAGTGACATTGGATATATTGACGGTGAGTTGAGTTGCCCCTCCAAATCCCGCAATGAAGGTCATAAGACGTCGAAGAACTGGAACAGCCGTAATAATCGATGGCACTATACTTGCAGTTATTGTTGGGTTCGGCCAGATTTCAAATAACGTTGGAGCTTTGAGAAGTAGACGAGCATCATGAATGATTGATACATAGTCATTCAACCTTGGTACAACTCGACAGAACCGCATCATATCGCAGGCATCTAAGTACTGGATAATCTCGTCAAAGATCTCTTTGGGAAGTAAGTCGAGTGTTGGAGGCTGCATTGGTTTGGTTGTAATAATATACACCATCAAAGAAATCAACCCGAAATGTCCGAGCTTCCCAACGGAACCCCCTTCCTTCTCAAAGACCGCGCAGGAGGCCTTGCAAACTACCCACATGCCCGTAAGGCTGGTGGATTCATCTTTGTGTCTGGGATCAGCTCGAGACGGCCAGATAACACTTGGGAGGGAGTTGCGTGCCTGCGTCGTTTGTTGTCGTTGTCTCTCTAGCAGCTAATTTGATGTCTTGTCAGGTTGAAGAGAATGCAGATGGGACTTGGACGCTGGATATTAAGGCTCAGACGAAGGCTGTCTTGCAAAAGTTCGTGTGCCAACCCTTGCAGATGTTGCATGCATACTAACAATCAGTTAACATAGTATCAGCGTCATCCTTGCGGCTGCAGGCGCTTCGCTGGAGAACGTGATTGATCTGACTGTGTTTTTGGTTGATATGAAGGATTACAAGGAGATGAACGAGGTGTATAACACCTTCTTCCCAGTTCCAGAAAATGGTACGTTATGCATTGCTAATATTGAGAGGCTGTGGAGGCAAGAGGCAGTGGAGGGAATCCAGGGGAGAAGGAAACACAGAAGTGGTGGCGTCACCCGAAGATCTCCACCTATTCATCTGTCTAACATATTCATTAGGACCATCACGTACAACTGTCGCAGTTAAGCAGCTCCCTAACCCACGCTTGTTGATTGAAATCAAATGCACTGCTGTTGCACCTCAATAAAGAGTTCGAAGTGACTGTCTTCAACAATACTTCAATTCTACATAATATTATCATGACATGTTCTGCATTCATTATTATACAAAAAATATGCATTTAATTGGGGCATTGGCAGTGCTTGCCTGGTTGGCAGCCGCCTCACCCACCAGCCAATACTCCGAGCACCTCCAACTGACACAGCGCCCAAATGGCAAAGTCGGAGCGCACTTTTCGTTTTCGCAGGTTCTCGACGGGACAAAGTACCACGCGCTCGAGGCAATTGCGCACGAGTTTGGCGTGACATCGCTCGACTTGGCGTTTACTCAGGGCAAGGCCGGCGGATGCAAAGCACTCAACTTGGACGGAATTGAGTGTACTCCCGCGGGGCTGGTGCTGTGGGCCTGGCTGGAGTACGTGTGCTGCTACTTAAGTAGAGTATTGCTAACTAGTAAGGTACCAGCAACGACCTCAGTCCAGCTCTCTCCTCGCAGAACTCTTCAGACCTTAGCTCGAGGTGGACTGGCTTAACGAATGCCCTCGCTGGAACCTTTTGTGCGTCAATCAACCAAATTGTACCAACAAAGGTCTCTGCGGAACCAAGGGAGTCTTTCAGAGTCGATGGCGTTGATCCTGGTAATACGATACGCTCACTTATGCCTGCATCTGACCGGAAACTCAAACAGAGAAGCACTGGCTGCGATACGCTACTCTGCCTCGAGAAATCACCTGTACAGAGAACTTGACACCATGGGCGAAGCTTTTGCCATGTACCACTAAGGTACACTGCTTTTGAATCAGGGATGACACATCTAACTCTGTTTAGGCTGGTATCGCGTCTCTATTCAATGGATATACTCTCTTTGACGCAGACTACCACTCTATGCGTGTACGCCTTCGTAAACAATGCAACTCTGCGTCATTAAAATGCGAAATTGAGTTGCACCAAGATTTAATAGTTATTTTGGATCCCGTCCGCAAGAATTATGACCGATCCATCAACTGGTCACTGAGACTGTTGTTTGAACGCGAAATTACTGGACTGTGTCCTTTGGATGTGGATGGGTCTCAGGTGACTGTCACATTGCCGGGAGGCAAGAATGCAAATTGGTATGGAGCTTCAGAACCAGTGAAGGATTCTACCGGAAACTTTGTATTCCCGCTCGAATTAGGTCCGTTTTTATTAATTTCATTATGTGGCTTACTTTGTTTTCAGGAAAGAGAGTTGACTTTGGTCTTACATACTATGACCAGGAGCCAGTTCGCGACAACGTCTTTGTTCCTACAATTCAGTTACACCGCCACTTGACTGGATATGGTCGTGAACGTGGGGGATTCAACCTGCGTTTGACAAACAACGACCCAACCACCCCTCAATCCGTCACTCTTCTCGAAGTTTTACCGTGGTATCTCCACCTCTACTTGCACACTCTGCAAACAACCACAACTTCTGTGTCAGATAACACTCGCATTCTCGCGACTCCAAACATCACGCAACGCTATCAACTCTCCATCCCGCGTTCTCGTCCCTCAATTCTTGAGTTCTCATTAACTCTCCCACCTGCCTCAACAACAACCGTCCACTATGAATTTGACCGTGCATTCATCAAATACACTGAACACCCACCCGATGCAAACAGAGGGTTTGATATTCCACCCTCCGTTCTCACTGTTCATACAGAGAAGCCGTACAGAATATTCAGTGAGATTCTGTTGATTGCTCTTCCAACGCCTGATTTCTCCATGCCATACAACGTTATTACCATGACATGTACGATTGTTGCATTGTATTTCGGCACTGTGTTTAATTTAATTGTGAAGCGGTTGGAGGGTTTGGAAAGGATTCCACCAAAGAAGGCTTGGTGGAAGTTTTGGATGAAGAAGGTTGATGAAGTCAAGGAAAAGACCGAGTAAAGATGCTATTGTTGATTTAATTACTTTGTTTTTCCACAGGAAAAGATGGGAGAAACTGTTGTTGTTCCGCTTCAGGAACTGGTCACATCGCTCTCCATCAATCCAAATGGCCACCACGTTGTTCTCGCAGCAAAACGCGGATTATTCCTCCTCGATTTAACAACACCGTTCGCGCCTCCGATCGCATTCAAACACAATACCAAGTGGGAGGTGACAGATGTTATTTGGAACCCGCATCCGCAACACTCGTCCTGGATTGCCTCCACTGTAAGCTACTTATCAAATGCACTGTGTCGGGTACTAACTCTGGCTGGCTGGCTGGTCGAAGAGCAACCAGAAAGTGCTGATTTGGAACGTGGATCCCACTGGCTCAATGTCCCTCTCAAACTCTCTCGCCTCCGCATCTTCAGCAGCAAATACTTCAGCCAGTGTCAGCAACGGCTCAACTCCAACGCCGTCAACTCCTGCCGCCCATACCTCAAAGGCCTTCAGAGTAGGTCTCCCAACACCAAATCCACCTCAATCCTAACCCGTTTATTCCCTTACTAGACCTCAATCAATACCCCTGATGCATTCCGAACTGCATCAACCCGCGTAAACCCTCTCATAAACCCCTCCTCAATGCCCCAAAACCAAAATGTCGAAATCGTCCTCCACGTCCATAAACGCGCCGTCAGTGACTTCCACTGGTCTCCCTTCCGATCAGAAGTCATTGCTACATGCGGATACGACAATTTCGTACACGTATGGGACCTACGCACACGCTCCGGATCCACATCATCAACAACCTCCGACGACGGGAACCCACACAGCGAGACTGGAATTCCGGGGCGAAGTGGAATGGCTCTTGTTCTAAGCAAACCAGATGTATCGTTCTGTTCATGGACCTCAGGCGCAACAGCTGTGAAATGGAATCGCGTCTCGGAATATATGCTCGCTTCTTCACATGACACGGACCTGCGAGTCTGGGATACGCGATTCGGGTCGAAAGAAGTGTCGTTGATCACTGCTGCACACATGACAAAGATATACGGGATTGATTGGAGTCCGAGAAGTCCTGAGGAGATTATAACGTGTAGTCAGGACCAATGCGTGAAGTTGTGGAATATTCGGGAGACGAGGAAATGTGAAGGAACTATTATGACGAATAGTCCTGTTTGGAGGGCACGCTTCACGCCATTTGGGAATGGTATTGTTACCATGCCGTTGAGAAAGGAGAATGAGTTGACTATGTGGGGGCTTGGAGATAGCTTTGCGGGTGAGAATGTTGCAACGTTTACAGGGCATACGGATGTCGTTAAGGAGTTTGTGTGGAGAAATTGTGGAGGTACGCACTCGTTTTCCTGTTTGATAAATTCTGACTTGATTCGCCCAGACAATGAATACCAATTGGTGACTTGGTCGAAAGATCAAACTCTGCGTTTGTGGCCGATTGACAGAAAAATCCAGATTGTATGTATGGGTTGATATCCCGATCCGTTCATTAACACAAGCACTACTGTAGGCCATCGGACACAAACCTCGTCGACTTTCTTCTCATACAACTCTCGCAGCTTTGTATGCGGCCTCTGGTGGAGATCCAAATGTAACTCCAACACAACAAGCAATCCCAAATGCAGCTCAAAATTCGCCTGTCATTCATGCGTCACCAGCGCCCAATCGTCCGATTCAGTTCAATGACTTGGGACTTCCACTTATTCAAGGATTAGAAGGTATTCCGGCAAAGAAACCAACTCAATCTATTGCTGCATCAGAAGATGATGGAGAACTTTCTGATAATGGGAGCTATGTTGGTAAGAGTGGAAATATGGCGCGACCAGGGAGCTTGAAAAGTGTGGGTAGTGCTCCCGGCGTTGGATTGTCGGAAATTGAAATTGAATTACTTCGCGTTGCCGCTGGCTTGAGAGAATGGGAGCCTGCCACAAAACAAAACTTGACAGTTGATAATGTGAGTAAATTTTGCTCAATGTCAATAGTTATCTCAACCAAAAACAGGTTGATACCGCAGCGAAGGTCATATCAATCACAATCCGACGACCGGTTTTCACGGCTGAACCAGTCCCAGTACACGTTAATATCCTCTTCCAAGATGAAACTCCACCATCTCGGACACCATCTGCGGTCCTTACACCGCAATCAAAACTCCAACAACACCCTCCACTCACACCATCCAGCAAGAAATTGACTCTCTTCCCAACATTCGAAATTGTCCGCAGCGGTTTTATACCCATGGCTCAGCGTCAAAATCTTGCGTCACGGCTCCAAACCCTCACAATATTTCTTGTTGCGAAACGGATTCCTACGTTTGAACCGTGTATGAGATTTCTAGCGTACGATGATCCTAATGCTGGAATCGACCCGGGACAAGTTGGCTTTGTGGGAGGAGTTGATGGATTGCTCTCCAATTCAGGATCTACGAATGTGGTTGTAGCTCCAGGAGGAAATGGAAACAGTATACTGGGAAGAAATACGAGTTCTCTTTTTGGGGGAGGGTTAGGAAATTCCTTGGACGACGATGGATCAAGAGGCTCTCGAATCGGAGAGGTGAAGAACTTGAGCGTTGGGGACGATGGGATTTCACCCCGTGGTTTACGGATTGTTGCTGGAGTCAGTCCGTTGGGGGCTGAGCGTTTACCAGTAACGGATGGTTTGAAAGTCGGATCCATGAATTCAAATGATATGCAAGATGCTGGATTCTCAAGCGACGACAGTGATGAGCGGTTAGATGTTGGAGGTCGTGGAGGCTACAGACATTTAAAAGAACGACGATTGATGAAGGAATCTGGACCGACATCAGGAAGCGGTGCAAACGTTCCTTTTCCACGACTATGCGGCGCTTCATTTTCCATGAGTGGTAAGTTCAATAATTGTGATGGCAGAAGCGTAATTCAGGGAAAATAGGACATCTCGTTTGTTTCTTTTCACCACTACCACATCCAACCAAAGTCAAATATGCAACGTATTCGCTATCAACGCGTCTTCAACAGCCTTTGTTTCAAACTCAACAACTGACAACATATCCTCGGAACTACGTCGCTTTCGAGCACTTTCGCAACTTTTTGGTCCAAAAAGCAACTGCAGGATCGACCGCCAGCCTAAGTAACCAGAAAACAGGTGTTGCAGCATCAGCACTTGTTCAAAGTGCAGCAAACCGAACATTTGCTGGGCTTTTGGGACAGAATCGAGAAGATTGGGTGGGCGATGACGAAGTTGATGGCGAAACGTCATTGCAGAACCTCTTTATGAATCAAACTCGTCAAGGTGGTGCGAACATGAATGGAATTGACGGACAATACGTCTCTACCTCAGAGCTTTTAAACAAACTTCGATCTCATGGCATAGTTTCAGCTGTTCCACGTACTGATGCAGTTCTTTCTGACATGATGGATGCAGTGGCAGAACGAACAACTGCAATTCAGCAACAGCAATATAAGAACGAGAAATTTAGATTGACGCCTGACGAAGTATCAAGTCTTTCTCGATCCCGCAATAATAGTCTTCCAAAACTGTACGAAGGACGTGAAGGGGGTCCAGCCGTGATTGCAGCTCCATTTGGGAGATCAGTCGCAAATAGTCCTCACGGTCGTGCCGTATCCGATCCTGCATCGCAATCATCCACTCCAAATGCTTCTCGTGTTTCGCCACACCGAAAAGCATCCATTTTCACAGTTGGCAGTGAAGAGCGACTCAACGAACTCGATGACCAATCCTCTATTATCTCAGCTCTTGGATCAAGCACGGACTTATTGAGTCCCTTGTCGCAAAGGCGTGTCGCTTCAAATCGCTCGTCTAGGACACGAGCAAAAAGTGTTCAAGTCGATTCATTCTTGGGAGGTGCATCATTTGAGTCGGAAGGGTCGTCTCCTCGTGACCGAATTATGTATCCTGTTGCTGTGAGACGAGGTAGCTCAACAAGTTCTGGAGGTACTCCAACATCGTCTTACACTAGTTCCGTCAAGAATCGAAATGCAAATGCAATGGGAAGTTGGAAATCTGGCACAGAAACGAAATCAAACCATGCTCATGGTGGATTAGTGGGTCGACCACAAGACAGTGGCAAAAATGGAATCGGTATTATCGTATTTGTGAAAGATGTGCGAGATACCATGCCTGTTAGTGAAAAATTGGCTCGAGAATACACGTAAGTGGGGTTCATCGAAGTTCTGTTCTTAAAACTATTCTGTAGTCTCACCGGAACGGATCCCGTAGCAATTTGCTCCGAAAACAGTGCAGTTGCAAGTCGAAATAATCGTGCCGACCTTGCAAAGCTTTGGACAATAGCAGGACTGATAATAGGCCGTGTTTCTGGACTTCCAACACAAGAAGACGATGAAACATTTGATGATGATGAATCTGAATACAGCGAGGACCATGTTGGTCCTAGAGCGACCATTCTCTCAGGACCTTGTACCACAACGTTTGGAGCAAAGCGTCGGGCATCCATGGCTCTCATTGAAAGACTTGCAAGCGATCCAAGAGGAGCAAAATTGCACTCTAAGGATAAACTAGAGCTTAAAAAAGATGGTACATTTGCCGTCAAAAATATTGTCGTTAAGGATCGCGAATCATATGTTTGGCTCCGGGCCGATTGGGCAAATCACCCACTTGGGAGAGGGCTTGTAGACAAAATGTTAGATTTACGCTGTTTTATGTCAGCTGATTCTTTTATTAGATTAAGTTACTTGGAACGTATCGGAGATGTCCAAACGCTTGCGTTACTTTCGTGTGTTCTATCTGAACCATTTGGATGCACCAACTTTGATGACGTAGCTGACCATAATGTCCCCATAATTTCTCCGAAACGATACACCAACCCTCCTCCCTCTCTCCCATCAACATTCTCAGATCGGTCCATTATAGAACAATCTCCGCAGCGAAGACCGTTAAAGCGGTCCAGTGTACCAAATGCGGCTTTACTCTTTGGTAGATCTGTTGAGAACGAGCACAATTTGCAACACGAGCTGCAATAGCAAGAACCTACAGCGGAGGCAAAATCGCAGGGCTGGTTGGAAAACCCATATTGAATTCCATAGCATCTGACAAGAACCATCAATCTTCATCATTAAGCAGTCAACCTGTCATCGGAAGCTATGTTAGTGACAACAGCAGTTTTCCAGATGGAAACGTAAGAGGGGGTAAACAATACGAACGCCTTCGAGACCATTCAACAGGAGACAGTCCTGTCAAAAAGTGGGGCGTTTATTCACGTGGTGGAGCTTTGAATTGGACGCACCGGACTTGATAAACACGAGTGTCAGCAGCGACTACCACAAGGCGCTAGATATAATACCAAATCGAATGGAAAGTGCGGGAACAACGTATTCAACCCCTGGTTGCACGGAGGAATCCCAACGAAGAGACTATCGTCTGGAACTTCTCGATCCCGCTCGTCGAGCTGTATTTGATGGCTACAAAGTCAAGTATGCTGAAATATTGTTTGCATGGAGGATGCTGGAGAAGAGGTCTGAAGTTCTCAAGTTTTGCTCTCACAGAAATAATGATGTGGTTGGGGTTGGAAAGGAGAGTTTGCACTTGGGACTGATAGAGAAACGAATGATGTTGTGGATAAGTCGTTAGATTTGCAAATTGCTACATGTAGTGTTTGTAGAATGCCTTGCAGAGGGTTGTTGAGTTCTTGCATCAAGTGCGGCCATGGGGGACACATCAAACATATCCAAGATTGGTTCCGTGGAGGAGAAGGGAAACCAAGGGAATGTCCAATTGGAGATTGCGGCTGTCGATGTGTAATATAAGCAAATGTGTGATTCTTTAAAATTGTCCTGAAAATCAAACATCCAAAACCCACCCAACAACCTGCAACATATTCTGCGTCTATCAGAATATGGCTTCATCGAAATCAAACTTTGAGAAACCAGCAGATATTAAGGTGGGTGGGTGTTGTTGAGCATCACAGGAAACGAGCTGTCAAAACTAAAGTCCATCTGACACTCTCTAACAGATCATCCTCCTTGGAGACAGTGCTGTCGGCAAATCAAAACTGATTGAACGATTTCTTTTAAATGACTTTGTCCTCATCAACTGTCCACTTACGCGTTAACACTCTATCGTCACCAATGCAATCACCCCACCAAACCAGGAAAGAAAATCACAGTTGAATTCTGGGTAACACCTCTCTCATAAATCTTTGAGCGTCGAGCTAAACTGATATTCTTTAAGGACACAGCCGGCCAAGAACGTTTCCATTCAATGCATCCGTCCTACTACATCTCCGCACACGCCTGCATCCTCTGCTTTGACATGACACGTAAAATCACATACAAACACCTCGACACTGGTACGACCAGCTCTCAGCCTACCGCGGCCACACAATCCCAATCATCATCGTTGCAAACAAAGTCGACATGGATCCGTCACGCGCGAGAAAGAGTTTCGGGTTTGTTGAACGGCGGCGCGAAGAACGGGGAGTTTGAAAGAGGAGAATGGATGAAGGTGTCCGAGTCGGACGAAGAAGAGCTTCCCTCTTCTTTTGTAGTGCAAGTGACGGTTCGAATGTTGTTGCTGCATTTAAAGAAGCTGTTCGGAGAGCTGTGGCGTTTAAGGAAGGAGGTGAAGTTGGGGAACATTTGTTGATGAAGTACTCAACTTTATTCGTGAGGAGGAAGAGAGGGGTGATGCAGGTCTGTTTTCAAAGGACAAGGAATCCGTTAATAGTCTGGCAAATAAGTTTGAAAGTGAATTGTCGGTGGGTGATAGTTTGAATACGTTGAGGAGTGATACAAGTGTGGTTGACGTGAAAGAGAAGCACCCCAGTGATCGACGTGCATATAACCCGCTGGACTCGGATGAAGAAGATGAAATTGCTATGGCTAAGAATTTGGCACGTGTTAAAGATATGAGAAAGGTCAACTCGGTGCAATAAAAAACATTTCGTTGACACCCAAAATAGATTCTTTACTTTAATCTTCCCTCTCCTTTCTCTTTCCACACAAAGCCGCTGGAATCTGAATACCGGTTGCAGCTAGAGCACTTGCAGTAGCCTTTCTGGCATTTTGTTGCATTAAAGCGCTGTACAGATGTTATCAGTGTTCATTGCATTAAACGGAACCAAACTTACTCCATAATCGCTAATGTGGCCATGGATTCCACAATTGGAGCAGCTCTTGGAAGCACACATGGATCGTGTCGTCCCTTCGCTGCCAACACTCCTGCGGTTCCATCGTATTGAGCTGTTGGCTGTGCCTGTGAAATGGTCGCCACAGATTTGAATCCGACCTTGAAGTACACATTCTCTCCGTTCGAGATACCACCTTGAATACCACCACTGAAGTTGGTGACAGTTCCCAACTTTCCATTCTCACGTTTCACAAACTTGTCATTGTGAATGTGTCCAGGAACAGTGGTTCCAGCCAAACCACTTCCGATTTCAAAGGACTTTGTAGCGGGGATGGAGAGCATGGCATGGGCAAGCTTTGCTTCCAACTTATCGAAGCATGGCTCTCCAAGTCCAGTTGGCAGATTTCGGATAACACAGACCACAGTTCCTCCAATTGAATCATTTGCATCCTTGCTTTGATGATACGCTAAAAGCAGATTAATACTTGGTGAACAATTCTTGTCGAGTCACCTCTCTCATCTTTTGAGCAGCTTTCTCATCAGGGCACCTGACTTCATTGGAATCAACCTGTTCTCTGGTAACAGTGTTGAGATGCTCCCACCATCCTTCCCAAGACTTCATCCATTCTGCTTCTTTGGCAGCGTCATCTGGGAAGCCTCCATTTGGATCTCCAAAAGGAATCATGGACACGTTTCCAACAGACGCAACAAATGCAACAATCTCGATTCCGTGTACGAGTTTGAGGTACTTTTCAGCAACAGCAGAGGCGGCGACTCTTCCTATTTTTTGAATTGACGTTGGTCACACAGATTCAAATAAGCTAGCGATTCATTACCGATAGTCTCTCTGGCACTACTTCTGCCTCCTCCAGAACCTGCCTTGATTCCATACTTTTCAAGGTAGGTGTAATCGGCATGTGATGGTCTGAAAATGAAGTACAGGTTTCAGCTTCACATACATTCCATCTCGAGAGCCTAATCAAAGGCAAATAGAACAAACGAACCGTGGGTAAAAGTCCATCTCGCCATAGTCATGTGGACGTTGGTCCTCGTTGGGGACGGTGAGAGCAATCGGGGTTCCCAGAGTAATTCCCTGTTCAGTTCCCGAGAGGATCGTAACCTTGTCCTTCTCGTCTCTCTGTGGAAAGGCGAGTTAGATTTGGGTCAGATAAAAGCAAGAATGACAGCTGAACGCACTGGAGTTGTCAGGGCGGACTGGCCTGGGCGTCTGCGACTCAGCTGCGGCTGAACATCGGCTTCGGAGAGCGGAAGGCCTGGTGGGCAGCCGTCGATGATCACTCCAACGGCTTTGCAGTGCGATTCGCCAAAGGTGGTAACGCGGTAGAGACTGGTGGTTGGTTCATTGGCAGCATTAGTATTCGAGCTAGTTGGAGGCGGTGCATTCAGAGCGAGGACGTACCTTCCAAAGGTGCTCATCTTTCGTTGATTTGTTTTTGGTCAGAGAGATTTGTGAGATAACGAAAGGGGTATTTGTGACGTCACGATTTTTGCAAAATCGAAAGTTAATGTTCATTGTTCGATGTATTTAGAACAAACGAACCCAATCAGAATAGACCACTTACAGCAAGAGAATGAAAAAATTGGTCTTCTTTCAAGTCTGTTCAAATCCTGTCAGTAGCTTCAACTCAAGATGCCCGACCCATCGCCCAAATACAAGAAGCGTGCAATCACTATCCCTGTACTTCTCGTTGTATTTTTTCAGACAATGATTGTAGTAAGTGTCTTTTCGCTGATAGAGACCCACGTAGAATTTACAGCAGAAAACAGTCCATCGTGATTGTTGCAGTACCTTTGAGCATTGTATTTCAAGGAACAAATGATACAAACGCAAAGGGCACCAAAACTGGAAGATCGACTGCTTATGATCTAGCTGTCAAGATTCAAAATAATGAAGGAGAGATCGCAGTGGCTAATATCCGTAAGATTTTCAAACTATTCCAATTCAGCACATGCTACTTTATTCATACTGCTTTTTTAGAAACGCTTCTATCATCGGTCGAGAGTGTAGTTACGGATGTTCAGTACTCAATGAACACCTTTGTTGATACCTCCAACCCACAACAAATTTTGAATAACCTCGCATATGTTGTAAGTTGCGCACAGAATTATGACAGAACCACACTTATCATCAAACAGCAAAGTTATCAAAGCTACTTCAAAAACCTATATTACACATCTTCTCAGAATGGGTTTATTGGTCTCTTTACCATCGCAAACAGCAACCAAGTGTGGGTATCGCTCCCACTTAACTCAGTAAATCCAACTTGTGCTGTCTGCGAATTCTGGAAAACAATGTCTCCAACTGATCTCGCATTGGCTGCGAAGTCGAGCAACCTTTCCTGGGCTCCGTGGAACATTGGGAAACAGATTGCGACGGGTCCTTACCGTTCAATGAGTACTCCATTTGTTCCTGTCACAAGGCCTTGGTACGTTCAAGCCGCGAAATCTGTTCCGACAAATATCAGTGTTCAATACACAAGCCCGTACTTGTTTCTGAAAGGAATTCCAGGTATCTCTGCGGTATGAGCCATCCCAATTGAAACCTCAGACTCCGTTTATAACGCAATAAAAACAGAATGTTCCTGTCTTCGACAAGTCAGGATCTCTCCAAGGCGTCATCGCCACCGACATTCCCTTCTCCGATATCCAATCAAACCTTGTAAACTATTTACAAACACCAAATGCGTTCATGTATGTCTTCACAGCTGATGGAACTCTTGTTGGGAACACTATCAATGAAACACTCGTCCTACCAAACGGCTCCCTCAAGACAATTTACGCGATGGAACATGTTGTTATGCTCCAAGTAGCAAAATACATTCAATCCCTCGTATCCCAAAACCAAACTCTCCAATCCCTTGCCTCCCCAGCAACGTACTTTGAAAACAATGGGTACCTATTCCAACTCAGAATGATGGACTCAGCACCCTACTTTTTCATTGTGAATGGAGCGCCAAAGACAGATTACACACTTCGAATTGATGAAATGTTCAATTCATTGCAGTCTACGTTAGACGGAACAGTGGGAACTGTGATTGAACTGACAGCGGGTATTTTCGTGCTTGTGGTAGTTGCGAGCTGTTTCTTGATTTACTTTGGTATTGCAAAGCCATTGAAAGTCTGGACAGATGTCATGGTTCAGGTACCGTGCATGCAACCATGAAGTTTAACACTCTGTTAATATGATTTATTAGGCTGCAGATTACGATTTCGATGCAATCAAGAATTTCAAGAGACGAGGAAATTTTATTTCAGAGTTGAATGAGATCGAGGTTGCGTTCTTTGAAATGATTGCAAAGTTTGCGACCGCCATTTCAAGCAACAAGGCTATCACTCAGCGGTCAGGGGCTGTTGTCAGTAAGGCCTCGTCTCAAAACACTGTTTCGGCGTCTCCTGACAAGAGCGTCGCATGAGAGGCACTTCAGATTTTTCCTTGGCTACTTTTTATTCTTCATTGTTATCGTTCATTTTTATAATACCATTGTTTTTCCGAGACAAAACGTGATTGGCCCACATTGTTTTCAAGTACTCGAATCAAATATTCCATCAAATACCCCTCGCAATAGTCATTTCCAAATGTCAGACGAGCCTGAACAACCAAAGCGTCGCTTTACATGCTCGTTTCTCACAGTTGTATTTGTACAGACACTTGCCGTGGTAATTTTTACTCTATTCCACTCTATCCTTGCCACTAACCACCTCAGTAGTCAATTGTCGTTCTTTCGGTTCCACTTTTTATGGCCTTAAATTCTTGGAAAGGATCCAATATACTGAGCAGATATACGAGTGCAGATCAACTTGACATCTTGGCGCAGAAGATTCAGTTTAATGAAGGATCTATCGCGTTTACGCATATGCAGGCTATTATTGAAGAAGTGGAATCCATCTTACATGACCTGCAACTGTCTATGACCAACTATGTCGACGCTACGAATCCTCAAGCTGTGTTCGATAATCTGGTTCAAATAGTTGAGTCCCTCTTTATTTTCTTTCAAACTATGAGGCTAACTGCAGCTTTTAGCAAAAGTACAAAACCTACGGCAACAGTGTGTTTTATGCGACAGTGAAAGACGACTTTGTCGGCTTGATGGGGGGAAACAAAGTTGCAGTTCAACTCCCACTCCAAACTTCTACCCTTAACTGTCAACTTTGCCAATATACTTCCCAATTTACACCGGCTCAAGTTGCACAGGCGCAGAAAACTGGAACGTTGTCAACAGCACCATGGGATCCAACTAAACAGCAGTACGGCGCGTTTAAGTTGCTAAACGCAAACTATTATCCCACCCAAAGGCCTTGGTTTATACAAGCGGCAGCTCAATCGCCAGCGTACGCCAAAATTCAATGGACGGCTCCTTATACTTACCAGGACGGAAACACAGGACTCACAGCTGTAATAACTTCCTTTGTTCTTCCTTCTACCTAAAATCTAATAATCCAAACAGGCATACCCCATGTTCAGCCCCAAAGACAACAGCTTCCTCGGGGTATACGGCGTCGATCTTCAATTTGGTGCAATGCAACAAGCCTTGAAAGTCCTAGAGCGCAGTAACAACACATTTGTATTCGTAATGACACCGACAGGAACAGTTCTTGGAACGTCGTCTCAAGAACCTGTCATGTTTGCAAACGGAACTTTGAAAAAGGTTTCTGATTTAACGGATTATAATATTCATGTTATATCCGAGTTTTTTGTTCGATGGACAGCACCAGGACAAGGTACGATGACATTTATACTTAGGGTCGCTAACAGTTTCATCATGAAGACTACACTTTATTCGGTCCCAGAAATAGTTATGAATACAACGGGTTCTATTTTCAAGTTCGAGTGATGGAGAACTCGCCAAAACTGATTATTGTGAATGGAGCACCCAAAAGCGACTTCTTGAGAATAATTGATAATATGGCAAATGAAATCGATGGAGACTATACCGCTGTATTGCAAAAGTCAGTTGGAGCGGCGGTTGGGGTGTTCATTGTTATGGTCAGCCTGGCTTGCCTATTGACGCACTTTACAGTGACAAGGACGTTGCGTCTGATTAAGGAGATTATGGTTCAGGTACGCAAGGATCTAGCACGTATTTGAAAATTCTAACTTGTGGATTAGGCCACCAGCTTTGACTTCTCAGCATACAAGAACATGTCTGAGCGTCAAGGAAATATCATGACAGAGTTCTCGTTCATGGAATATACCTTCTTCAAAATGATTGAGCGATTCGCTGAAGGTCTGAAATCAAACAAAAACTCCAGCAAAACAGCCAAGTCAACTGGAACTAGTAACTCAAGCAAGAATTTGGCCACATTTGCAAGTCGGAGAGAGTCACAACAGGGATTATCTGATACGAAGGGGGAAGAATCCAAGCACTGATTTCATCTTTGTCCCCACCCCCCCAAACCTTTGAATTTAGTTGATTTTGCGTTATTATTTATAAAGACCGATATTGCTTCTTTTGCTGAGACTGGTGAAGATCAGACGCTTGACTTAGTAAACTCTTTGGAAAGTACAAATGTTGGATCATAAAAATTAGTTTTCACGTTAATGTAGTAATAAATCTATTTTTATTCAGTTAAAACTAGTACGACGAAAGACTTGGCTCGCGTTCCATTTACTTTGGAGCGACTGGGGCCTGGTTGAAGGATGGTCCACGGGTGACAAAAGCAAACAAGCATCCAGCGGAGACACCTGCAATTGGAAGAGTCAAGATCCAGGAGAACAAGGTCCAAGAGACCATCTTCCAGTTGACGGACTTGAGGTTTCCGTTCATCAAACCAACACCAATGGTGGCTCCGACAATACACTGAGTGGTGGAGACTGGGAGGGCCAAGAAGGAGGCAGTGATAACAGACAAAGCAGCACCGAGCTCCATGGAGAAACCACGGGATGGGGAGTGGTAGGTCAAGTTGTTACCCAAGTTGATCATAATTCTCCAACCGTACAAAGCCAAACCACAGTCAATAGCGAAACCTCCCATGGCCAACATCCAGGTTTGAACGTTAGCGTTCTTGGCGACCTGACCAGTGGACCACAAATCGTAGACAGCGGCAAGTGGACCAATAGCATTGGCAACATCGTTGGAACCGTGACCGAAGGAAGCGAAGGAGGCAGTCATGACCTGGAGGAAAGAGAAAAGGAACTCAACCTTGTTGTCGTACAAAGTCGCGTGGGCATGGGCGTCTTTAGCGTTGGCAGACTGGATTCCGGCAACATCCAAGAAAAGACCCTTCTTGGCAAGCTCGTAGGTACCACGGAAACCGTTCTTAACAGTGTCGAAGATACCAATGGAATCAGTGGTGTCACCGGCAGCCTTGATAGCAGAGACCTTCTCAGTGTGGACAACAACTGGCTCCTCCTTGTGGCCATCCTCAACAAGGTGTGGGGTAAATTGAAGAGCAAGCTGGCGCTCAAGGTTCTCGTTCTTTGGCTGAGTTGGAACGGCGAAGATGTAGAAGATGTGGTACCACTTGAGGTCCTCCTCCTTCTCAAGTCTGCGGATGAAGTATGGGATGGCGAAAATGGTGGTGAAGAGCAAGACAAATCCGGAAACAGAAGCGACGATGATCATACAAAGGGTAACATCACCAGTGAAGACAACTGGGGCGCCGAAATAGGCGGCAGTGATCTTGAGAGTAGACTTTCCGTTCTTGGAGGCAACGTAGAAGGTAACAATGAATGTAGTGATTGTGAAGTAAACTGGAATAGCGTAGATACCGGCGCGAAGTGGGTTCTTGGCCTTCAAGACAAACTGTCGGGTAAGACCGTAGATGATCATGGCAAGAATACCAGCAACGGCTGGGGAAATCAACCAAGAGGCGACAATCTGTCCAACACCCTTGTTCTCCCAACCCCAGTTGACAGCTCCAGTACCGAAAGCGGAAATACCGACACCAATAATGGCACCAACAATGGAGTGGGTGGTTGAAACTGGCCAACCGAAACGAGTGGCCAACATAACCCAAGAGGAAGATCCGATCAAAGCACACATAAATCCAGCCATCAAAAGATCCTGACGCTTGTCGAACTGACCAAGGGAGATAATACCATCCTTGATGGTTCCAGTGGTGGAAGCTCCGAGAAGGATGGCTCCGAGGAACTCAGTGAAGATGGCAATACAACAGGCTTGCCACAACTTCAAGGAACGGGAACCGACGGAAGTGGCGAAGGAGTTGGCAACATCGTTAGCACCTGTGCATTAACTTGTTAGCGGATAGCAGAAAGAATCTTATGTATCCATACCGATGGCGTATGCATCGAGGAAGGCAAAGGCCACAGTGAGGCCGAAGATCCATGTGTAGGAGTTCACTGGGAGAGGAAGTGGAGCCATCTGAAGAGTGGTACTTTTTTTTTGGATAGGAAGACCAGAAGGCGTGTGTTGGTTTTTGTAGGTTGTTGCAAGCCCAAAAATATTATTTGTGCACGCGCCGATTTTGAACCCAGTGATTTGAACTATCCATACAATTTCACCCAAAATCTGTGATATCCACCACTTGAACCTCTATTGAAAAGGTATCTTAGCGTTAGTCTTCATTCTGTGAAAATCGAGTTGGTTGACGAGACACTTTGGCTGCTACGGATCAAAAAATTTCGGGCACGCGGTGAGAGCGTGTTGTAAAGGCACGGGGCGTTCAATTTAAAAACGACCAACACGAATTGTCAGACCATCTATGATGATATGGCTTCATTTCTCTCCTCCTTCGTAACGCATCCATCTCTCTCCTTCACTTGATATCTGATTGAAACAGGAAGATAAGTTGATGGTAAGAAACCGTGCCGCTTTTCAAGTTTAAGAGTTAAAAGAAGATGTGTGGTGCGCTTCAGTTTGGTGTTTGTTGACCAGCGCAATAAGTTGTGTGGTATCAACCATCGCCCCTGAAATCCCTCGAAATGATACCAAACCCATCACTGCTTCGCTATATCTCTATATCGTCGACCGCATGCATGAGTTTGAAGCATTTGTTTTACTTGGGACATGGAAAGAGTCAATTGCCTTGTGGTCATTAGAGGCTATACCGTCATTCAAACTAGCCTCGAATCAACATGGGTATTGTCCTTTGCTTAAATATATTAGAAAAGATATCCCTCTCTGGTACTGAACTTGAACTGCAAAAGTCCAGTCAATCCTTTATGCACATGATCAACGTCTTTTGCGTGCGGGATAACTTCCGCTAAAGTCTTTCTTGAAAGGTTTAAATGGTTTTCCGATCTTGCATGAGCTTAACTTCAAAAGAATGGCAGAATTTCAGCAACATGGGAATATATGGTCTAAATAACAGCTTTCACTGAGCGAGATTGGTTAAAAGTTTTTTGATTCACTTCGTGATTTGTTACAAAATTGAATGAACTTATCGCAGAAGGTCCCGCGTTCCAACCTCTGTCGCAGATTGATTATCTTCCGAAATCCAACGGACTTGATATTTATCGAAAAGAATTGAGGATGTAGAGCGCTATCCAAAGCCAGTTTCCATGTGTTTGTTTTAAGCTTATCACTAGGCTTGGGACATTGGTATCTCGATTCAACGGACTCATTACGTTCATAGAGACCTTTGATGGTGAAAATATTGCACGAGTGTGTGCAATGGCATCAACGAGGATTGATGGGTTATTGGTACTTTCAACCAAAGTGTTGATCATTTAGCACCTACATGGGAAATACAGTTTCTCTTTCTTAACCGTTAATCATTGTGGAGAAGAAGGGAATTCTTGAACGATATTCGAAATCAGGAATCCAAAACAAAGAAAAAGAAAGAGGAGTTCAAGCTTTCCAGAAACCACCCTTGAAACACACCCTTGACTTGAAACACACGCATGAGCAGCAAGCAAGAGTACATCGCCGCCCTCGAGACAGCCGCGGCACTTCTCCTGAGCGAGAACGGGTACGCAGCGTCGGCAATCCGGCGTCTTCCGCCGTCGCAGCTCCGCGAAATCACATCGCAGCTTTTGTGTGTGCGGTCGCCCTCGTCGTCGTTTGATGTTGCGAAAGACGCGGCGCTGTTTTCAGCCGTCGATCGCGTGCTCGGCTTCGAGGCGGCCAAGGCGAAAACAAACCAGGTGGCGGCCGCATCGCTTGAACCAGTTGGTGGCACTGATTCGCAACTTGCTCTTTGGAAGGGCGACATTACTTTCTTGAACGCCGATGTCGTCGTGAATGCCGCGAACTCGGCGCTGTTGGGCTGTTTCCAGCCTGACCACAAATGCATCGACAATGTCATCCACGCACATGCTGGGCCTGCGCTGAGAAACGCTTGTGCCGAGATTGTTAAGGAGAAGCTCGGTGAAGAAGGTCTGCCCGTGGGTCAGGTCGTTGCTACTCCCGCCTTCAACTTGCCTGCAACTTATGTCTACCACACTGTCGGTCCTCAGATTGAACGTGGAAAAGTGCCCACTGAGATTCAGAAATCTCAGCTTGTTTCTTGTTACCTGAACTCGCTGGATCTCGCTCTCACTCTCAACAAACCTGACCTTTCAATCGCGTTCCCATGTATTTCAACGGGCTTGTATGGATTCCCTTCATCACTTGCAGCCCCTCTCGTAATTGAAGCTGTCAAGACGTGGGCTGCTACACATCCTCAAGCTGCCAACTGGAAAATCATTTTCAACACTTTCTTAAACAAGGACTACGAATTGTATTCAAAGACGTTGGAACAACTCTTTAACGCACCAGTTCCCCGCCAGATTACTGCCAAATCTGACAACCTTGCGACTGCAAAAGCGTTGATCCAAAACGCAGACTATTTAATCATTTCTGCCGCCGCCGGTCTGTCTGCCTCAGCCGGCCTCGACTACACATCAGAAGAAGTCTTCAAAAAACATCACGCCGGAATGCACAAACGCGGCTTCCGAAACATGTACCAATTCATTGGCTTCAGTGACTGGGAACCAAAACTCCAATGGGGCTACTACTTCCAACAAACCCTTACAGCTCGTTTCTCCTGGCAACAACACGCCACTCAACCCACATACAATCTCCTCAAAACCCTCGTCGCAAACTTTGAATCAAAAATCCCTCATAGCACGTACGTCGTCACGTCCAACGCTGACGGAATGTTTGATCAATACGGGTTCGACAAATCTCGCATCTACACGCGGCAAGGCGATTACTCTCGTATTCAGTGCCTCGCAGCATGTCGTGGCGATGCAGTGTGGGATATCAAACCATACCTCGAAAAGGGACTGCAATCATTCAACCCGGAAACATACGAACTCACGGACCCGGCTGGAATTCCAAAGTGCCCACATTGTGGTGGGGCAATGATGTGGAACGTGCGTGGTGGGGACTGGTTCTTGGAGAACGAGTACTTGAAGCAGCAGGTTGTGTATGAAGCGTGGAAAGCCGATGTGTTGAGGAAAGTAAAAGGGGAAGGGAAGAAGCTGGTTATTTTGGAGGTGGGGGCTGGGTTTAATACTCCTGGTGTGTTGAGGTTTCCGAATGAGAAACTTGCACAAGAAGTCGATGGAGTATCGCTTGTGCGTGTGAATCGGGATCATGCAGAGTTGCCTGTGTTGGCGGAAGGCGTGGGGTTGAATATTGATGCGACTCTATTGTTGGAGGAACTTTTGGCTTGATTTATATTCTATAAAAAGCAAATTTGACTAAATGAAAACATGTTAATTCCTATGCAATTGATTCATTGGTGCCCCCGCGTGTCTGACTTTGACTCTGGCTTTGCCCATGACTCTGGCTTCCAGTAGTACTCAAAAGCTTATTCTGCGCGTTTGAAATTTGTCTTGCTTTGGTAACTTTGCCTTTGTTTGCTTCTTTGTGGTTCAGTTCTTCAATATGCAACGACAACTTCATTGCGAGCTGTAACGCAAAGTACACCAACGGCCCAAGGTCCTGGATATACATACTCGAGTACCAACTTGGCAAGTTATCAAAGGTCACGTTTGCTTCACTTGGGGCAATCACAGTCGTGATTCCAACCGCCTGCATCACAATAAACGATGTAACACCATAATACGTCAAGATTTTCAGCTTCAATACATCAAGTCCGTCACTTCGTACCATCCACAGATATGAAATATAAAACAAACAAATAAGAACATCGAAAATCAAAACTAAGCCCAGTAAAGCGTAGTTGCAGTTGGGAAGCACAATGGTCCGAAGCAAAGTTTGCAAATCTGAATCTTGACTGGTTGTAGCAATAGCAAACACAATAAGCATACAAAGCTCAAATATCCCTGCAAAAACAAGAAACACAATAACAGGGATCTGAAGTGACGGAAATATAGCTTGGATGACGGGACGACCACGATTAAACAGATAAATCAAGAAAGAGAAAATAAACAAATACTCGAAATCAGCGCCAAGATTCGTCTGTAAAATATACGTTGGCAAATCTATCCAGGTAAACTGGCATATTTGATAGTACATTCTCAGGCAATACGATAGCATCATCGCGACGATGGGAATATTGACTCCACTCAAAACCGTTCGTATTGGTTTACTGAAGTTAGTTCGTTTTAAATCGTGCCAAATGAGAATACATAGTACAACAAATTCTCCAGCCGAAACTCCCCAAAATATCCGGGCGAGGAGGGTATAGGTTCCTGGGAAGTTCACTTGATAGGTTTGGTACGCCGTTGGGCCTGCATCCTCTTTTGAAGCGGCTTTTGAAGACCATAGGTGGAATGTCATCCTATGTCAAAGTGTAAATCTCTTGTCGTTATGAACTCGCATTGTCGGTTACCTCTGAAAAATGGGTTTGACTTTGTTTTCAAACCAAGTTAATGAGGGTGATGTATTTATTCAGCCATACTATACACAAGTTTCTTGATATTCTCTGCAACAAGAACATCATCCGATTCATACCTCTCTCTCGCCAACTTCCCCATACGCCTCCTCTCTTCTAAACCCATTTTCATAACTCGCTTGATTCCGTCGCAAATGCTTCCCGAAGATACGTGAACAGGAGATATGAAATACGGCGAAAGAGCTTGATACCCTTCCGCGGCGACTTTTGAGCTTTTCAGTAAAATTCCACTGACACCGTCATCCACGAATTCATTCATTGGTGGATGATTCGTTGTGAGTACAACAGCGCCAAGAGCTCTCGCCTCGTTGATGTAATGGCCGTATCCTTCTTGAGAGGATGGGCAGATGTGGACTCCATTCGACAACTGTTTTTCTCGCAAACTACGAATTGGCAGGTGTTCGTGAATGTGGACGTTTGAGGGAACGTATCCGAGCCATAGCTCTTTCTTGATGCTTGCGAAGGATCGTTCGCCGATAACAGTGAGAGTTGGCCAGAATGGATGTTGGCGCCAGCATTCCAACACTTGAATTGTCGATTTACGGCCACTTCCACCATACAAATGTATAAATTTGTTGAAATCTTGTGTGATATTCCTGACTACAGACTCTCCCAGAACCTCAATTGCGTTTGTGTGAGTGTCGGGTGATGAATGTGACATGAAGATTGTTTTTGGAGTTGTTGAAGCGTTCAACTGTTTCAGGTGCTCTTCGAACGCCATACAAGTGACTTTCGTTTTGCAAAGAATCGCCTTGTATTTTACAACTTTCGCTAGTGCTTCGTGGGTGACTTGTTCAATGTTTGGTAACCACAAGTTCTTGATAGGCAGATCTAAAAGAGACCAAATCGGGTATTCACCGTGAATATACATTGATTTCGGACAATGTTTCGCTTTATCTTTGAAGGTTTCGCCGTCATGTTGGTCAGAACTCAAACGCCCCCCGCCATGATTTATATATAGCGCAAAGTCCGAGCAGTGCCCCATACTTCGACCGCCTTGCGATGTCGAGATTTCTATGGGATGGCAAGTGTTCAGGTAGTCTTTTTTCCGTTGATTGGGATCAATCAAAGCGTAAGTTGCTGTTACAGTGAGTTCAGTCTTTCCCATGTATCCGTTATGACATAGTTCGAGAAGATCGGACATTGAAAATGTGGGTCCGCTGCTGGGTAAGATGTAGTTTGTTCCATTGACGATGAAGTTGTGGCTTGAAGTTGGGGCACCCTCCAAGCTAATCAAAGTTTGATGGGATTGCGACGGCTTTCCAGGTTCGCTTCGAAGACTGAAGAGGCCGTATCCGATCAGAACGAAAGTCAGCGAAGCTAGAAGAAATCGATACTTTGCAGACCGCATTGTTTGAGTTGTGCTTGCAAGAAAATGGTTGGAAAATCTCCCTCATTTAATGAGATCAAAAAGAACGAAACGACAAAAGGTGATGAATTCATTTGCTGCAGGTACAGGGAAGAAGGAATGCCGAAATCAAATGGGATATTTCAAGGCATCATGAAGAAAGCGTGGTGTTTTCGCAACTTGCAATCGTTTTGTCTGTCGTTTTGCTTTTGTGAGCTTTGTTTCTCAATCTTTGAAGCTTTGAGCCTGCCGTCAAATGCACAGTATCTCAAATCCACCCATTCTGCGACTGCCCCGTGAGATTCTCGATGAGGTTGTTCGTTACTTGGGTTCAAAGTCTATGCTCCGGTTTTGCAGAGCCATCCCACAGTTGAATGAATATGCCGAAGTGCTTTTTGATGCGGCAACTGCTTTGAAGAACACCACTTACAGCATCTCGTTGTTTTGGCCAACTTTCGCGCTATGGTCCTCTTGCTCGGATCAAATATTTAGGAATGACGTTGCTCTGACGAGACTTGGTGCCTTGATTCAGCGTTTTAACGGAACAACAAGCATTGACGGTGGTACCTTCCCTGGCCATCGAATCAGTCAACTTTGTTCTATCACTTCCAAAAACATTTCGCTGTATACAAGGTTCTTGAAGGATAAGAATGAAGTAAGATTATGGGCAGATCAGGTTGTTCTTCACAAGAAGGTCGTAGTTTGTCTTGAATTGTATCATGTGTATTTGTCAAACCTCAGCCTTTCTGAAATCACTGATTCAGTAGTGGATCTCAACCCCATCGAACTTGTTTGTGAGGCGAACGAAGTTATTCTCTCTTCCTTGGAAGTATGCACTAGGCTAAGAAAGCTGCAACTGGTGAAATATGACGTTAAGGCGGAAACTCGCCTGAGGAATCCACCATTATCAGCAATACTACCACGGCTTCAGAACTTGCGAGAATTTGAACTGAAATGTGGGAAAAAGGAAGTATTTCTCGATATAGCCATGGTGTTACCCATCACAAAGATTTGGAAAGTACGGTTTGAGTTTTTCGACGAAAGAAAGCGAATTTATAATTACGCGATAAGACGCCCTACCTACTTGGGTGACGAAGAAAAGGATCTCGCTGGATTACTTGTGAAGGCGGGTTTTGTTTACAAGCCTGTTTCTTGGGAGAGGAGCCTGGACGAAGATGAGATGGAAAAATGGAAACCCATTGGAGGGTTTTGGTATCGGACGTGCCAATAAATAGAATGTATTAATTTATGTTTTATTACTCTTATTTTGTTGATTTCGCGTGGCGGTTCCATTTTATTTCCACACAACAGCCAAATGGCCCCTTTGACGCCAATATCCAAGTATCGGCAACTCCGCGACGACGAGGCAACATCAAGCCCGACGCTGATGCGGCGGAGATCGACGTCGCAGCCCGAAGTTGGGTTTGAGTCGCCGGCGCCGTCCGCCGCCTCGTCCGTGTCGAAAAGCCGCACTCGCAAAGTTCGGCGAAAAGCTTCCTCGGTCAAACTATCCGCCGCCGCTATTTGGCGAACTGTGGTGGACGCATTTGGTCGCCAGAAAGCATCGCTCTCTCCCCGCTCAGTCTCATGGTCAACGCCTGATCCGCTCGCTCAATACCCTCAAAACATTACGCGAAACCAAAAATACAACGCAATCTCGTTCTTACCGACCGTCCTCTATGAGCAGTTCAAGTTCTTCTTCAACCTTTACTTTCTTGTGATTGCACTGTCTCAGTTCATTCCTGCATTCAAAATCGGTCTATTGTTCTCGTACATTGCACCGTTAGCGTTCGTCTTGCTGGTTACTCTCGGCAAAGAGGCTGCGGATGATTTGGAGAGGATGCGAAGGGACACAGAGGCGAATTCTGCTCTATACAAACGAGTAAACACCGACTTAGAAGAACTTGAATATTTAGAAGATGGAGATAACGCATTTGAATGGGTTAAGTCGGCAGACCTTCAAGTTGGTGATTTAATATTACTGGAAAAAGATCAACGGGTGAGTAAATCAAATGAGTAAAGTGAGACGCTTTCAAAAATGCCTTGTTGTTCGGAGCTATTAGTTAGAATTCGTCTTCTTCATACCGAAACGCAACTCACACATCCCTTTCCTCCAGGTTCCTGCAGACTGCATCCTCCTAAAAACATCTGACGCGTCTGGAACATGTTTTATCCGCACTGATCAACTCGATGGAGAAACCGACTGGAAAATGCGAATCGCGGTGCCAACAACTCAACGTCTCCCGAATCTCTCGTCACTCGTCTCTTATCCTGCCTCAGTCTATGCCGAAAAGCCTTCAAAAGATATCCACACGTTTCTTGGAACATTTTCATCTGCGACTGCACCTCAAAAAGAACCTCTCACTATTGAAAACACATTGTGGGCGAATACGGTTGTTGCTTCCCCCGGCATCCTGACAGTTCTGATTCTCTATACGGGCCCTGAAACCAGGGCTGTCCTGAACACATCATTTCCGCCACAAAAAGTTGGACTTCTGGACCTTGAAATCAACCGCTTATCCAAAATTCTCGCTATTGTGTCCCTCCTCCTCTCTCTCCTCCTCGTTGCGCTTGACGGCTTTAAAGGGGCTTGGGCCGTTACTACTTTCCGATTCTTGATTCTTTTCTCCTCTATTATCCCTATTTCCCTTCGTGTGAATCTTGACATGGGAAAGACTGTGTATTCACGGCAGATTATGGCAGATCAAGATATTAAAGGTACAGTTGTGCGGACGAGTACGATTCCCGAAGAGCTTGGACGGGTCGGTTATTTGCTCACTGACAAAACTGGTACTCTGACAAGAAATGAAATGGAATTGAAAAAGCTACATATGGGAACTATGGCTTTTGCTGGAGAAGAAGGTATGACGGAAGTAAGGAGGGTTGTAAGAGAAGGAGCTGGAGGTGATACTACAGCAGGGAAAGGTAGAGATATTGGTGTTAGAGTGAGGGACATCGTGTTTGCTCTGGGGTTATGTCATAATGTAAGTGTTCATATCCAAAATAACCTGTGGCTGATTTTTCTCAGGTAACGCCTGTTTTGGCCGATGATGGCGGTGTAGAGTATCAGGCTTCGTCGCCTGACGAAGTCGCGATCGTCAAATGGACGGCGCAAGTCGGTCTTTCTCTTCATCATCGCTCATTGACACACATTCATCTTCATCTTGATTCTATTCGACCGGAACCAGCCTCAAGCGGCTGGTCCCAAAATGTGCAACAACTCATTTCTCCTCTTTCTTCGTCACCTACGCACACTTCCGCGCCACTGCTACCGAAAATCTTGTCTTACAAAATATTGCACACTTTCCCTTTCACGTCTGAATCAAAGCGAATGGGGATCATTCTGCGAGATGAAGCGACACATGAAATTTGGTTCTTTGTGAAGGGAGCTGATGGAGTGATGGCTCCACTCGTTCGATATAACGATTGGCTTGAAGAAGAGTGTGGAAATATGGCTCGGGAAGGACTCCGAACTCTTGTCATTGCACGCCGTCGCCTTACCGAAGATGAATTTCGCTCTTTTGATCAAATTTACACGGAGGCTCTTGTAGATGTTACGGCTGCGCGTGGAGATAAAGTACGGAATGCTTTGCGAAGAATTGAGCACGATTTGGAGCTGTTGGGGTTGACTGGTGTGGAGGACAAACTCCAAGAAGATGTGAAACTGACTTTGGAGTTGCTTCGAAATGCTGGACTCAAGATTTGGATGCTCACGGGAGACAAGATTGAGACTGCGCAGTGTATTGCGGTCAGTAGTAAATTAGTTGCGCGGAATCAGGGAATTCATATCATTTCGAAAGGCATGTGGTATTTTGTTTCAATTTTAAGAAACTCATTCCTCGAAACAGTGACAGATCCGATAGCAGCTCTGGATGAGCTTGATTTACTCCGAAATCGTACAGACTTGGCTTTGATTATTGACGGCGAGTCACTACATACTTTCACAACGCATCACAAGGCAGCATTCATCTCAACGGCATTGCTCCTTTCTGTTGTTATATGTTGTCGATGTTCTCCAACGCAAAAGGCCGATATGACGTACATGATTCGGGCAGCTACGACAAAAGGGCGTGTTTGTGCAATCGGTGATGGAGGTAACGACGTCAGTATGATTCAAGCCGCCGATGTGGGAGTTGGGATTGTGGGAAAAGAGGGAAAGCAGGCGTCATTGGCTGCAGACTTTTCAGTGACACAGTTCAGTTATTTAACCAAGTTATTACTATGGCACGGCAGAAACAGCTGTAAGTCTAATTGATGGCTCCATAGTCTTATTGACAGATTTCGTGCAGATAAACGGTCAGCGAAACTTGGGCAGTTTGTGTTTCATCGAGGATTGATTATTTCAGTAATGCAAGCTGTCTTTTCGGCCATCTTTTATTACGCCCCGATTCCATTGTACCAAGTGAGTCGAATTTCAAATCTATTTCAGCTCACCTCTAATTTGTTTGCCAGGGTCTGCTTTTGGTGGGATACGCAACGGCTTACACGATGGCGCCTGTTTTCTCTCTCGTTTTGGACAGAGACTTGTCAGAAGATATGGCATTGTTGTATCCTGAACTGTACAAAGATTTGCGGAAGGTAATCACGATAGAATGAAAAATAGTGGAAAAATAGGAAATCTCAAACCCAACTTGAATAGGGACGTTCTCTGTCGTATCGAACCTTCTTTACCTGGCTCACAATCAGCGTGTATCAAGGAGGTGCGATTATGCTCCTTAGTCTAATGCTATTCGAAACTGAGTTTGTCAACATTGTGTCGATATCGTTCACATCTCTCATCTTCAATGAACTGCTGATGGTGGCATTCGAGATCAACACTTGGCATCCTTGGATGATATATTCGGAAATTGTCACTGTTTTGGTGTATATTGGGAGTATGTGGATTTTAACGACAGATTTTGGTGAGCATCTTCGTTCCACAGATCATTATTCAGGCGATTAACGATATATAACACTAGACATGGCATTCATTCTGACATGGAATTTTGTATGGAAGGTTCTTGTGATAACAGCCGTGTCTGCACTTCCTCTGTATGCAATGAAGCTGGTGAACAGAAAACTGAATCCACCATCGTACACCAAGATCATGGATTGATGAGGTTTATTGCTATAATAAAATAAATGCATATTCGTTCATTAAGCGTTTGCAAATCCCTGAACTAGAGTTGAGGAGTGTGATAGGGCTCACAAGAAAAATCGTTGGAAGACCTTCGACACCTTTTGGCTTTGCTTTGCAGGTGATTGTCTTGTCATTATGTACCCTATGAAGAGATGAATCAATGGACTTCGGTTTCGAAATATTGTCGGAGATTCAAGAGCAGATTGGATGGATGGGTCGTCAATGAGATGCTTGTTTGACAGCTCTGCAACTTCGAAGGACACTGGAACCACCTCGCTCGAAAACACAAAGTATTATTTCGAATCAAAGAACTGGAAGCGGATCACTCACTCGCATTGGGACCCGGTTGCCTCTCCAATCTAACAATCACCCCCACCACCATTTACGCCGTTTGAATTGAAAGGTCTCCGAATTTCAAGAGCTTCCAACCTCTTCTTTTTTACAACTGTTTACTGGAGAACTGCTCTCAGTCGTTTGTCGTTCAATTTGAAGGTTTGGTGCTGGGCTTCGCTCTCTTACCGTCCTAACAGGCTCCTTCCATCTAGTTTATCACCTGTTTTCAGCACTCAATTTGAATTCTTCATGATGAGCACCAGCGGAAACGGAAACGGGAACAGAGCCGGCGCTGGCAACCAACCGCAGCAGCAGGCGTACCGTGGGGGTCGCGGTGGTGGACGGGGCGGGTACCGAGGGGGAAACAATAACAGTACTGGTACTGTTGGTGGTGCTGGAAGAGGTTCTGGGCCAACTGGATCGAATGACGGAGTTCAAGTGTGAGTCCGTGACTTCTGTTGACACTGAGGCAATTTACCATCATCAAATACACATAGGAAAGGAAAGTGGGGTAATGGTCCTCCAGCCTCAGTCAAAAGCGACTCGAGACCTCCTTCAGCCTTGAGCCATAACGGCGCGAAGCCGCATACTCAACCTGCACCTCCAAACGAACAACTGGACCGCATCTATTACCTTCTTATGCATATGGTGGTATGTTGTAATTTGTCGTAATTTGTGTGATAAACTTTGTTTATTAGGGCTCGAAAGTCACCGTCAAAGTCAAAGGAAACTTGACATTCGAAGGAATCTTGCATACAGCGACTGCCTTGCCTGATTTGGGCGTATCTCTTGGAATGGCGCGACAATTGGTGGACGGAAAGCCTAGTGCAACCGTGATTCCTTCTCTTTTGATTCTGCCAAATGACTTGATCACATTGTCTGTGGCTGGCCTTGAGGTAGCTGATACAAAAGCCGAGCCTGCATCAAGAGGTGAATATCTTCTTATCACTTGTGTATCCTAAACACGATACTTCTCTAGGTGGATTCCAAACTGATTCCGCCATTGGTTCTCGTGTTGGAGAATTTGGCCGCGAACGCGAACTTGTTCAATGGTCAACTGACGAAGTCGATAACACAATGTCGCTTGAAGAAAATGGTCTTACTGGAGAAAAGTGGGATCAGTTCGCCACCAACGAATCATTGTTTGGAGTTGAAACTGATTTCAAGGAAGAAATGTACACTACCGTAATCGACAAGAGCGATCCTGCATTCAAACGCAAAGAAGCTGAGGCTGCTCGATTGGCGAGAGAAATTGAATCTGGATTCCGTGATGTACGCGACTTCTTCTTGTTGACACTTCAGAAGCCAAACTAACCTAAAAATCAGACTGACAATATTCATATGCTTGAAGAACGTAATATTATTACTGCTCAAGACAATGTTAACGAAGAAGACAAATATTCGTCTGTTCTTCGTAAATCGGAAAACCCAGAAAACGTCTACGTCCCTCCCGGTGCTCGTGCCCGTGCGCCAGCCCCTACTGCAGCTGCTTCCAAAAAGCCTGAAATTGCCGTCTCGACCGCCAAGAATGAGAACCAGATTCCAGCCTCCTTACAAACTGCTCCGGCATCTACGAAGTCTATGCCCATTCCTGCCCCTGTTACGCGTTCAAAGTCTCCTTCGGGATCTGCTTCTGCGACTGCATCGGTTCCATCAAATGCAGCAAAATCCGTAAACAACGTTCCAACTGTTGACGCAAAGTCAGCGACTCCCTCGTCACTTGCAACTGCTGCTAAAGCTGGAACTGCTCGCAGAGAAGAATTATTAAAACAGTTGCCGATCAAGGTTAGATTTTTCATCTTTCATTATGACACAAAACTGACTGAATTGTTTTTGGAAGGACTTGCCAAACATTCCACAAACTCGTGACCCCGTTGGCGACACATTCCAAAAGTTCCAAATGTTTGCTGTCAATGAGCGCAAACAAATGAAGAAACCACTGCGCGAAATGATTACCAAACCTAAACCAGAAATGTTGAATGAATTGCGAGCTTTCAGTAACTCATTTAAGTTGCCAATGCCATTTCCGAATGAGCTGAAAGAGATCATCAAAAAGAGTCCTGAAACTGAGGAAGCGCCTGTTTCAACCACTAAACCACGTCCTACTTCTGTCCCGAATGATCGAAGTGTTTCGGAAGTTTCTCCACCAACTGCTACTACTGGCGCTGCTCCACCTCGGACAGCTTCCTCGAACACAGGTCCAGCTCCTCCAACGACGTCCACTACTGAAGCATCATCAACAGCTGCTGGTGAAAAGAAATTCAAATTCAACTTGTCTGCCGTTGAGTTCACTCCTGGTGGCGCTTCTCCCATTCAACAAAATCAAAATCTTCCCTACGATAAGGTACCTTCATCCTACCTCGCCTTGTGACTTCTGATGCTTTTTTCAGCAACGTTCTGGTTCAATCACAGGTGGTCCACCAAAGCAACAGATGCGAAACAATTCTGGAGGAGGGTATAACAAAAACTACCAAAAGACTGGTAAGCTTGGACTGCTGACCTTTTCAGATTGTTCTAACGAATTTCGCAGGTTACGGCTACCCTCAAAACTACCGACCGCCCTATGGACAACCTTATGAAGATGGAAGCTACCCACCGCCACCTATGGATCCTAACCAGGCTTACTTTTATCCTGTTCAAGGCGTTCCATATCCTGGCGTTCCATATAGGGTATGTTAAAATATTCGCAATAATAACAAGCACTAACTCCCGTTGTGAAATAGCCTATGGTCGCCCGTCCTGGATATGGTCCTCCTCCACAACAAATGATGCCACCCGGAGCCTACATGATGCCATATCCAGTACCTCCAGGTGCAATGATTCCTCAGATGATGGGTGCTCCCCCAATGGGCGCAGTTCCCGTCGGAATGTACGCTCGTCCTGGTGCCCCACCTCCACCCCCTCAAGGAGCTGGCAAAAACGGTCCCCCAACTCCAAGCTCTGCACCAACGCAATTACAGGGCGGTCAGGCTCCGTCCCCAACATCTGCTGGTCCGCAGATGATTCAATACCGTCCTCCACCTCCAGGCGCGGATGGACGTCCACCATACATGACGTCGCCACAGTCAGGTGTTCCACCAGAAGCTATGTATCATCAAGCAGCTATGATGGGATACCCGCCACAGGGCTTTTATGGCGCTCATCCTGGAATGATGGTTCCTATGGGCTGGCCTGCGGATCCAATGCAAATGGGTATGTGATCTTCGAACTTTCGGAACTGTCCATTTACTGACATATGATATTATAAGCTGAAATGCAGCAGCACATGATGGCATCGGGAGGTCATCAACAAATGCCTATGCATATGCAACATCAACAGCAACCTCATGAAATGCAAGGAGAAGAAGGAATTGAAGGTGGAGAAGAAGTCGAGGGAGAAGGCGTAGAAGGTCAGGAAGAGTTTGATGAAGCTGCAGGAGAGGAAGCCGACGCGTAATTTGAGGAGTGATTGTTTTTGTTTTTGTTTTTTGGGGGATGTTGATGCATTGGACGTGGAAAGAAGGCTAGAGGAAGTAAGTGCTAAGGAATTGTGTTCATACTTGTGTGGGAGTAGGATGAAGGATTGTGTTGTGAGCGTATTCGAGTTGGAAGTTGATGTGTGTTGTGTGTGTGCGTGAGAAGGCAAACGCGCCTGTTCGTTTTTTTATAACCTTTTCAGTTTGATTTCTTTTAACAATAAAGTGTATAACTGAACGGTATAGAAAATAAGCTTTTATTATTCAATGAATAACTGTTGTAAAGTTGGGAATTGCACCCAAGATTCGAAGCCTCATTCGCGACCTGTGCGACGTGAACGCTGATACCCAATCCCATAAAAATAGGTACCAGGAACATATGATAAAGAAGACGCGTATACAGGTGTACCAAGTGACAAGTGTCACCACACATATGTATCAGCAAGTAGCTTGAGAACCTTTGTAGAGCCGAGACCATAAACCCCGCCGAAGCCGAAGCTAGCGTGTCTGATGTGAAGCGACTCAGTGCTAGGTAGCCTCTTGCTTGATCACTCCAGGTAGACTGGGGAACCTTTTGGCATCGGGACCATAAACCCCGCCGAAGCCGAAGCTAGCGTGTCTGATGTGAAACGACCCAGTATAGGTAGACTTGCTTGACTGGAGACTAGGTAGACTGGGGAACCTTTTGGCATCGGGACCATAAACCCCGCCGAAGCCGAAGCTAGCGTGTCTGATGTGAAACGACCCAGTATAGGTAGACTTGCTTGACTGGTAAGAGGAATCTGTTGTAGTTGTTATTTGGCGAGAAGAAAATAACACGACGGGATGGTGTCAAATCTGACAATGCAGCAAACCACCAAAACAAATTCCAAAATATGAAGCAAACAATCACAGCTGTTGCCGCTACGCGACTCTCTGTTACCAACAGGCGGCATCAGCGAAAGGCAACACTAAAAAAGGAATATAAGCTGGCTAACACGCCTTCCCTCCCATTACCAAAAACGAAGTTTGCAACAACAAACCCATCAAATTTGAAGTCGGCAACTAACTTCCCACTCTCGTTTCAAAAAAACAAAATAATGACTTTCATTTCAGCAACCCCTTAAAAATAACTGAAATAAAGGACATGTAGTTTCTACTTGACAACTTCAGTAATTTGATAGCAAAATTGAAAAGTGTTGAGTTCACAAAAAGATTCACGACTCCTATGATAACACTGCAGCCTTCCAGCCTAAAGACAACGCTGTATGCGTAAAATCAAGCAAAATGCGCTGTACAGGCTACAACAGCAATAACAGAAGATATACGAGGATGCGGAAGTAGCTGAGACATCAAAAATGTCAATAAAATATGCTCCAGGCATACCTTCCAAGTTGAAGTATGGATGCAACTCATTCAAGACAAAAATAAACGTAACATTGTTACTACTGTTCATTGTTTTGAGACACTGCAAAGTATCGTTATAAACTAACAGTTTCAAGTGGGGCAGGCTGTTAGAATTTTCGTTTGCCACTTCAACTCAACACTTCCAGTCTTTAAAACCTTTGGATAAGTTATCTTATATTAAAAACATTGACTGCAGACACTGGAACAGCTACAATAAGCGAAGATACCCAAGACGTGATTGCTATTTTAAAGTATATTCCAGGCGTGTCCAGCTCAAATAAACTTCTCTGTTGCCTTCTGTATTTGGTTTGAAACCCGCGAGTTACAGTCTGTTATACTTTCTTTACTAACCAAACAAATCGCTGGTATTTCACTGAATGCGGTACGAGTTGGAAGTTTGACAAGAGTATTGTGAAGCTGAGACAATAAGGATGTTTGCTTTACTTTTCTGAAAACGCAATATTTTATGAGGCAAGCGAAAGAAAGAAATATATCTGTATGAGGTAGCACAGCAGGAAACGAGGTAGAAGGAATAGAAGAAACAGAGGAATCAGTTGAAGGCAACGTTCATGAGACCAAGACCAGCGTATCCCTTGAAAGAACCAAAAGAATCCTGCTTGGCAACCCAACCCTTAGCAGTACCAGTGTAGATGGAAACGTTGTGGCCACCAACAATCGCAGGGCCAGAAACGCGAAGAGGGCCAAGACCCGAGCTAGCCTGGAACTTGCCCTTGAAACCAAAGACACTGACCAAGACATTTCCGGTACCAGTCTGCAAATCAATATTTGCGTCATGCACTGCAGGGTACAAGTCCGCCTGAATGGACCCAACATCTGCACGCATGATCAAGTCTTTGAAGCCCTTGATGGCATCAGCTCTGACAGCACCGACATTTGTGATAACGGTGACTGTGTTGCGGGCAGTCACTTGGCCGAGATCGACAGCGCCGACATTTGTGTTGATTGAAACGTTTTCAGCGCTAATAGAAGCGGCCTTGACTGAACCGACGTTGTAGTCTGCGGTAAAGTTCTTCTTGAGATCCGGGCCCTGGTAGTTGAGGGAGCCCACGGAACCCTTTATGGCAAAGTCGGTGATTGATTGAGGGATAGTTACTTCGAGGGCTGTCTTTGGGGGCGTGTTGAATCCGAAGAAGGAAGTCGCCGAGGCCCAGGAAAAGGCCAGAGCGTCGTCGTTGTAGGCGACATTGACTTGCAGTTTGTTGTCCGAAGTTGTCTCGTACGAAAGCGTGGCCTTGGACGTGGGATCGGTGAGGGAAACGGTTGTTTGGCCGGCCGAGAAGAACGACGACGCCGCGGTTCGGACGATCGTGTCCGTCTGCCCCTTTCCCGTCGATACGATCACTAATCCTTCGAATTTGGTGGGGAGGATCGTGGTGGTGGTCGTGCTGCTCATTAGTAGGTGCTTTTTGATCAACTGTTGAAAACTGGGAGACACTACCAGCCACATGGAAGATACTATCCTTCACTTTGATATCCTTGTTCTCATCCTCGGCTGGATTCCTCCTAAAGTCGCTCTGCCACTGGCTAGAGTATGTTCTGTATTCAACAATGTCATCCGCTCTTCAGCCTATGCCATCCAGGCCATGCAGAACCTGTGTGAACCTGGAAACCCATTCATGAATAAGCCTGAATTGATTCCGACCGACTTTGATCTACTCTTCATCAATGGGCCTCCAAGTGTTGCGGATGCGTATGTCCGCCATCGAATGCAGCATTACACCCACTTCTGGTTCAATGCCTTTTTATTGAGTTCGGTTAAAGCAAAGAGACGTGGTCCCTTTCCCGTGGCATTATGTTCTTTGACGAACTTGAGCATACTTGAACTCTCTTGCTGCAGCCGCATTGGCACTGTACCGTTCGAGATTGGCCAACTCATCAACCTAGAACGGCTGGACTTGAGTAAAAACTTTGAGCTGACTGGACCGTTGCCAGATTCCATTGCTGACTTGGCGGCTTTGAAAGTCCTCAAAATCAGTGACACAAGCATCAACGGTCCACTGCCAAACGGGCTTAGTTGCTTAAGCAACCTCGAAAAGATTTATGCATTCAACACGTCAATTACCGGGCCCCTTCCTTCTTTCGAAAACCTTGTCAATTTGGTTATGCTACATATGGCGAATTCTAAGCTGACGGGGACTATCCCGGCTTCTCTAGCATGCTGCTCCGATCTTGAACGCATTATTCTAAGCAAAAATTCACTTGTGGGCGAGATCCCTTCTTCACTGGGCCGGCTTCAACAACTCACTCATCTGAATCTGGAAAACAATTCACTCCAAGGTGTCGTTCCTGATGAACTTGATAATTTGTCGTTGTTGGAATTAAAACTTGGAGGTAATCCAGAGTTGGTTCTTAAGGGGCCGAGTTTGGCTCCCGTAGAATTGACAAATCCAGTTATGCCTTGACATTTTTGAATTTATTCAGTTAATGTGATACGAAAACGGACAAGGACAATATACAAAACTTCAATTGGTTGCATTCTTCAATCGGTTCTTTTCCAACACAACCAAAACCGCTTCTCTGTCACGACCCGTTCTTGTCATCAATATTTGAATTAGTTTCTCATTGAACTTTTCTCTCTTTTCAGCATTTTCCAGTTTCTCATACACCAAAATAACATCTTGCAATGCATCAATCGTCTTAAAGTCCTGGGAGCCTCTTGTTTCACGATGGTATTCCAACAGTTGAGTCAAATATGGTTCAGATTTTGCAAAGTCTCCATCCTTGAACAGTCGCTTAGCATACCGCTCAAGTGTCGCCATCGTATCCTCGTGATTCACTCCTTGCAACTCCCTTCTCGCGTTCAAACACTGCAAATAGTAATCTGAGGCTACAGAGTGTAACCCAGCTTTCTCATACAGCATACCAAGAGTCTCTAACAAAAGACAACGGGTCTTATTAAGTGGCGAGTATTTCATATGGAACTCAAGGTTCATAACGAGGAACGGCTCGGCCTCACGCAATCGGTTTTGGGTATAGTACAATAACGCGAGATTCGTCCAACTAATATAAGTTTGAGGATGGCTTTCCGGAAGAATGCCTTGTCCCGCGGACGTGGCCATTAAATAAAGCTGTTCCGCTTCTTCCTCGTTCCCGAGTTTTTCCATCACATCACCAAGGGCGTTCATTGTAATCAAAGTGGATACGTGTTTTCCCAGGGTGGCCTTGAGTTTTTCAAGGCAGGAACGGAGGATTGGTTCTGCTTCTTGAAGTCGATTTTGAGCGACGTAACAGTGACCCAGATTGTGCATGGAGTTCAAGGTGTCAGCGTGATTCTCTCCGAGGAGGACGGTCCGCTCTTGGATACACTGCTTGAACATTGATTCCGCTTCTTCCCAACGCTGTAGGGCTTGGTATACTCCACCAAGACTGTTCATTGTAGAAAGTGTTTGGCTGTGCTTGAGTCCAAACACTCGCATCTGCTTGTCCAAAATACGTATAAATAGCGTCTCGGCTTCGTTGAAAGCGCCCATCCGAAGCTTCAGTTGAGCGACATTTGATAAGGTTGTGTGAACGAGATTATGGTCAGGACCAAATGTTTCTTCCAAAAGAGCAGTACTGGACTCGTACAATTTCAAAGCCTCTTGTTCACGAGAGAAGGACGAGTAGCAGAGTGCCAGATTATTTTGGGCCATCAATGTACGTTCATGTTTGGGTCCAAAAAGCTCGGTCGCAAGTTGAAAACAGCTTTCGTTCACAGAAAGAGCACGATCGGCTTGGCCCTGCTTGATTAAACTGTTCAGAGTTAGTTGACAATTGGGTGAACCGAACCTCTAAATCTTACGCAAGTCCCAATACTGCCTTTGCTCCCAGCTCCAATTCCTGCGGCAGATTGTCACGTTCAAGAATACTGTCCATCATGTCCACAGATTCCTTCCACTTGCCAGTATCATTCAACAACGAACCCAAAGCAATTGAAGCAACAATAACTTCCCCTTCCTCCCCATTCTCCTTCCAAGTCGTAATACAATCCTGATACAACAATATCGCTTTTTCATACTCATTTCTGGCCTTGAAGATTCTGCCCAGCGCGTACTTCCAAGACGCTCCCAGCAATGCATCTGAATCAGAAGCATCAACCAGGTCTTGTAATCGCTTCACGATCCATTCATTAAATACACGGAACACCATTCTATCCATTTCAATATAACCAACTTCCTCTCGCACTATTTGAGAGATTTTCGCCAAGTCCGCTGGATTCGTAGCCTGTGCCGTTTCCGTGTTCACCGCCGCCAGAAGATTATAAAACTCAGCAGGATCCCGCTTCAAGCTCTCCAAAAACTTTGATGCTTGTGTGGGGGCCATCGCAACATGAAACTCACTGCTCGTCTTGATACATGCATACAACTCAAAGATACACCAAGCTCGTTTCAACGGAATCGGGTCATGCACAGGATCCAAAATCATGACTACATTCTTCATTTTCTTGATCGCCGTCAAGAACGTAGTCTGCCACCAATGAAACGGTTTCGCTGCTGTGTTGTGCTGCGAGTTTGAAAAGAGGTCGAACCAAAGGATTGTAGTTGATTCGTCGAGGTTGTTTTCGGTGATCCAGTGTTGCAGGGCGTCGATGACAGTGAGGAAGGGGTACATCCACGCGTGGGATATGAACCATTGTGATTCTTTTACGAGTGGCGTTGTTGAGTGGGTGGACTTGTAGTGCGCACAGAGGGAGAGGCCCGTGGCGGTTGTCATTGGCTTCACAAACTCGAAACAAATGTCTGTCGTTGTTTTGCCGGTGAGAGCAGATCGGCCGCCCCAGGCCTCGACGAGGTGTTTGAAGTGAGAGAACGGAAGGCCCAGCGTCGACATGGCATTTGGGTCTGAGAGCGATTCGTTCTGTGGAAAGTGTTTAGATTGCAAAGTGGGAAACGGAGACTGTACTTACGATACTCTGGAAGGAAGACGCAGGTGGGAAACACTGCACCATTGGCTTACGTGGTCCCATTTCAATTTTCGCCAAGATCTACCAACTATTTTTAAATCTAATTGCGTCGAACTTTTATGAATATGGTGCTTTTGTCTAATGTGAGGGAGAATCTAAGCGAAGTGCTCCAACCACCAGCTTACCTCATCCACTGACCTTGACTGCCAGAAAATGCAGCCAGATATATTACAATTCATTTTTTATACATTTATTTGATAAGTTGCTGTTCGTTGAGGGCTTGCGCTTCGGGCCCTCGTTTTTTTGCAGTTGAAATCTCCTCGCAACAACAATCTAAATTGAATAGGATCATTGTCAATACAAAGCAGCGATTCAATGATTGCAGTACCGGAAAGCTCGGCCCCTGTCAAGGAGGCAGTTGAGACTGCATTGGCAACAGTTCCAAGCATAGAAGTTGACGAAGTGATATCGGATTACCCAGATGGCGGCCTCCAAGCATGGCTCGTCGTTGCCGGAACATTCATTGCGCATTTCCTCGTAAGTCGAAAGCTTTCTGTTACCCTATACCTCCGGTCATGCCCAAAAACTCACCAAAGCCACAACCATCAGGTCTTTGGAGTCATCTACTCATTCGGAATCTACAATTCATATTATTTGAACCTTGGCGTAAGTATTTCCCCCCCCGCTTTCATTCCGTTAGATCCGGTTCTGATTCCTCTGATTCGATAATCACAATTAGATTGGAAGTGCCGCAGCCGTATCAATGATTGGAAGCGTTGGAATCGCATTAATGGACTTACTATGCATCTCAGCAAGTATACTTGCTGAGAAATTCGGGTTTCGTCAAGTCATATTCCTTGGGACGGTGTTCATGTCGCTGGGTCTTTTCCTCTCATCATTCACAACGTCGCTCCCGTTGTTGATTTGTACTCAAGGTGTTATGTTTGGTATTGGAGCAAGTTTCATTTATTTGCCTGCTGTGTCGTTGCCTGCACAATGGTTTCTCAAGAAGCGTGGGTTGGCGATGGGGATTGCTGTGAGTGGAAGTGGGTGTGGAGGTTTAGTCTTCTCGATTCTCTCGGCAAAGCTGTTGGAAAGCGTTGGCCTCGCATGGACATTACGAGTTACTGCCATTATTTGCTTGGTTCTCATGTCACTCTTTGTTCCGTTCATGAAAACTCGAATTCCACCAAGGAAAGGAAAAGCCGATTACACCTTCCTCAAGAAAGCGTCGTTTTACTACCTCTTCTTTGCTTGCTTCTTCTTCACGTTCAGCGAGTACATTTCTGTGGACTTTATCCCACTCTATGCACAAATGCGGTTAGGGCTGCCTTTGGCCGATCAAGCAACGATTATGTCGGTTTACAATGGAAGTAATATCGCAGGGCGATTGTTGATGGGCTTTTTGTCTGACAAGTATCTCGGTCACTTGAATTCCTGGGTTATTTGCTTGTGGGTAACTGTGATTGGTGTGTGCACATGGCTTGCAGCAGCTAGTTACGTGTCACTGGCAGTTGTGAGTGCTGTTATTGGATTCTTTGATGGTGGATTTTGGTGCCTATTTCCCGTCGTTGTCGCGAAAGTATTTGATGGAGATTCCAGCCTTGCCACATTACTTGGAACGACTTATACACTTGTAACTGTCGCAAACTTGGCCGGACCTCCGTTATCAGGGTTGATTTTAGAAAAGTATGGCTTGGATTGGATGGTTATCTTTGTTGCAGGTTTGGCGCTTTTGGCGGCTCTGCCAGGAACCCAAGGACGTCTTTCATTCTCAAAAACTATATTCGCAAAAGTTTAAATCAGTGTATAATAGAATAAATATACGCCTTGTAAAAATCAGCATTTATTTCAAAAAACAAACAATAGAGTAAATTAGAGCAATGGCAAAAGAAAAACCAGACCAATCACGTTATAAAAACAGTAACACCAAATACACGGACCAACAACACTTTCCTTAGTCCATCATACCATCGTCAGGTCGGTCGTACACCTTGACCATTCCAGGAATCCTCAATGCAGCAGCCCTCTCACTCTCCAACTTCATCTTGGCTTCGGCTTCCTTCTCCTCCAAGTACAAGTCACTGTTATCATCTCCACTAAACTCCTTCAACGTAATCAAGAAGTCTCTCAAGTGCATCTTGAAAGCCATCAAGTCCTTGTTGTGTTCAAACAGACCAAGAACGAATTGACGGACTTGGTTTGGTTGAAGGTGAGGGAATGCGTTGTGCAAGAGAAGCATGACGTGCTCTCGCAGGAACTCTTGGTTTGACATGTTGGGGTTTGGAACTGAAGCTGGGTTGAAGAGGGGGGCGGAGATTTGGTTGCTGTCAACCATTTGGAACATTTGGGCGAGGATGACTGATTGCAGCTTAAAACCAGATTTGTGGAAGGCGTTGGTGAGGACAAAGAAGATGTCTTGAAGAATGTTGAGGTAGTAGGTTTGGAAGAACGAGTTTGAGATGGATCGGTCGCACTTTGCAAAGTTGTTGATCAAGTCAAGACAAATAGTCAATCCAAGGTCACTGATGTCTCTCATTGTATGCTTGAATCCCCAAACAACACTGTCCAGGAAGAGTTTGAACATTGGTGCAGGGAGGTTGAGCAAGGCTACAAAACAAAATCAGAGATTCAAAATCTAGGGGAGAAAAGGGCATACCTGGGAAACAACTGACGTTGATCGAGTAAATCATCTTGAAGAATCCAGCACGGTGCTCTGGGTAATTCTCAAAGTCCTTGTTGATCATATTCAGTGTACACTCGAAAACAGCATCCAAAATCGGTGGAACTTTATCAACAATCAAATCCTGTCGTCCAAGATCCTTCACGATTAGTATATTCAGTTCTGCTACACAACAAACAAAGACAAAACTCACCCCGAATCTTGTAATAACACCCGCCATCAAGTTCAAGACCTCAGCCTCTCTCGCCTGCTCCACGTTTCTAGCGTAATCGACCAACACGGCCTCCAACAGAGGTGGAATCATATTCTGGTTGATGGCTTGCAAATCTTCAACCTTTCCAATGAAGGTATCAATCAACTTCAGGACTTCTTTCTTGATTGTGCGCATTCCTCGAACGCGTGGAGTTTGCGTGGCAATAAGACCCTGTGTTGCAACAGAGTCGCTGATGAGTTGTGACACCGCCTTGTACAATTCCAAAAGCTCAAAGTAGATTTTCTGGATCTGGAATATGAAAGGAGCTCCAATGGAGGTGCAAGCGGCAACGTTGGTTTTGATAATGTTTCCAAGAATTTTCACGCTGTCGGGGCTGTTGAGGATGTTTGGGTTGCGGCCAGCCTCCTGGATAATGTTTGCCCACTACACCAAGATTTAACAACCAAAAAACAAAGAAAGCGAAACTCACAGCTTGGTTAGGCAGCTCCATCAATCCATAGATCATTCGCTCCTGAAGCTGTCTGTTTGGCTGCGCCGAAATCATGTATCCGACAGACTCATAGAAGGAGTGGACTTGGTGAGGCTGAAGATCGCCAGTAATCACATCAATTTGTTTCAAAATCTCTTCGTCAATGAAAGGCTGGAGCTCGCCTGGCTGTTGCATAACAAACTGACGTTTACACTTTTGGCAAATCTTCATAAACGTGTCACAAGCCATATCCTGAACACCTATTCAAAGGCAATCAGCAAAATCACACCCACAAAAAAGTAACAAACCTTCGTGCAACTCGTGCATGAATTCAAACAGCTTCTTGACAACAGTCTTCAAAAACTTCCAGTGCGCCTTCAAGAAACGAGGATACTGTCCGACAATATACATAATGTTGGAAGCAACGACGGCCTTGTTGTCCTTCCTCGCTTCATTTCACACAAACTGAGAAGATACTTGATGAAGTGACCAAGAACCGCTTCTCTGTTTCTTCGTTCATGCTCCCGAAATGAACCAATCGCCCAGGCGAGTTTGTTGAGGTTGTCCCAGGACCACTCAGAGCCGTCCATCTATCGAACGTTAGTCCCATCAAAACCTCAATAAAAACACAAACCTGCTTCGACAACTTGTCCGTCATAATAGACTCTGTGTCGTCCACATCCAAGTGCGTAAGATACACCAACACTTCTCTCATACTCTTGTACACACGATTGTGTCACTCTCCTTCAAAGTCTCACGCACAATCTCTCCTTCGTCATTCTCAACCACAAGAACTTCCTCAGGCTTCACCATGCGCTCAATCATAACGACACGAAGGTGTGACAACACTTGAGTGTAAATGTGTTTGCGGAGGTTGGGATGGTTGAGCTGTTGTTGTTGCTGTTGGTATCCAAGATTCAGGAGAGGCATTTCGGAGGATGGAATGTGTTGGACTTCTTCGTAAAGCTCAGAAACGAGTTTGTTCCAGTATTCGAGGCAGACTTTGAAGATTTCGCGATCTTTGACAAGAGATACGCGAATAAGATATCCATGGGCTGCAAGAAGAAGTTCCCGGTTGGCTCCAGCTTCGACAACCTGTGTAAAAGGAGATTTAGCTTTGTGCTTTGTCGAATATTTTATCATACCTTTCAAA
>MCGO01000217.1:0-62750 GCA_002104985.1 Rhizoclosmatium globosum
CGTATTTCCATTCATTTTTTTGCATATAAACATGATAAGTATTTTTGTTTCAGGAAATAATAAGCAAAGATGAAAAGAAAGGAAAACCTTGGTGGAGAATTAGTAACAGGTAATGATAAGGCGGTTTTGTTCATTGAGCCTCACCGTTGGATCTCTAGAATTCTTCCAAATTGTTTCGCATGACATAGACTTTGGCATGGCGGCTCTTGAACTTCCAGCACCGTTACTACCAGACGAGTTATCATCATCTATCATTGTGTTTTGGATTAAATTTCTGGATGGCACAGACTCCAAGCTAAAAATCTCAATATTTTCACTCCACCATCATATCACAAACAGATGCCGTACAAGAGGTTTGGACAAATTTATTGTTAGGGTTTAAAATTTAGTGTATTGGTATTCACCAACGATTTCGGTTATTCCTGTTCAAACATTTATAGTTCCTTCGACTATGACTGCGGTTGCGACTACTAAACTCACTAACAATATTGTAACAAGCCACAGAGTGAAGAGTGTTCATGGAGGCTTGGTGTTGGTTGTTATCATCAGCTTGACACTGTTTTAATCTTTGGCATTTTATATTTTCGCTTTATACCAATTGACCTTTCATAAAGATAATAATTACTTGTTCGGTATTGTAGAGAATGAAGACAGTTGATAGAGCCATCGCCACCGGCTCTTCTGGCACCACGGCGGCGGTACAATCAGCGGGAGATGACAGCAGCAGCGCTGCTGAGGATGATCACAGATTGACAACAGACTCAGACTCGGAGAGCGCCAAGGAAAGCAACGCAAATGAAAGCGAAGATGTGCCAGCGAGTAGCTCGAGGCAAAAGGGCGGAAAGCGGAAGAAGGGCAGGAGTAAACCTGAAAAGGTTCTGCGACAGTCCAAGTACACCAAGAGAACAGCTGTGAATACAGCTGTCCACGAATTGAGCGATACGATGAAGCGAAAGTGTAAGAGAGGTATGTATGTTTATTTGTTTGTTTGATCATTCAAGCGCTGATGTAGGAAGCAGGTATCCGTGCAGCAGCGAAGAAGTGCAAGCTCAAGAAGGACGTTGCGAAACCTATTCTCGACGTTTCCAACAAGCATCCAGAAGGAAGCAAACAGTACCGGTCCCAGATCAAAGGACTCAAGTACTTCTTTGTTTTGATCAGCGATTACGATTCACTTCTGATTATGGAGCCGAACACCTGGAAACAAGTCGTGCCTGCTAGTTTCCATCCTGTATTGATATAAACCATAGAAATTAAATTTCAAATTATATATTAGGAGCTGAAGCGCAGGTAACACGTTGTCCAAGGACAAGAGTCTTGTAATGTTAGTAGCCATTCAACTCGTTGTAACCAAGCCACTATTTTGGACAACTACACGAGGTCATTTTCCGTGCCTCCAGGTTAGATTTAAATTCCTTATTGCGTGGCCCAACAAGCTGACAACACCAAACCTTCGAGTGCCCACACAAGACTCCAACGCACACAGTTATTACTGCTCTTAATCCCTTAAAGCTTTATGCTAAATCCATTTGGAAAAGCTGAAAATGAACAAAACGCGTCTATGCTCCCCAGTTGCAAGACTTCTCCCACTGGTAATTCAACCTGAACATCTGCACAACTCCTTTGAGATATCGCGCAAATCTCCAGGAATGTCAATTGATGGTCCTGGATTGCCGCCAATATGAGGAATCCGAGCTACCCATGCAGCTGTGGGGATATAAAATCACTAAACTTCCTCATCATCATTACCACTCTGCCATCAATCAGACAGCAAACATACCATTAAGTCATTTGAAGGTACTCAGTTTGAGGATTCTGGCTCCCAGTCTTCCTCCGAGACTGTCGAAGCTGAGCGTCTTGAGCTTAAGCGTATTTAGCAGTGTGTTTTTGTGTGTCTGTCGGTGGATTGTGCTCTTATTTATTCATTTCCTTCCTTTTTTTGGTCATGCCTTACCAAACCTCTATATAATGTTATTTGGTGGCGTTTGATGATGTTGTGGAATACAAATTCATGTTTAATGTTTACTTTTTAATTTGTGTGAAACTCAGAATGTCATTAGTTATGAATGAAATATGTTTCTTTGGTAGGTTTGGAGGTTGATATTCGACTGAAACTGGGTAGAAACTGGGCAGAAACCGCAGAAACCGGGCTGGCAGAACACCAAACCGGGCCAAAATCGTCGAACGTGTGCCCAAATGAATACCCTACAAGGACCCTATAGAAAACGAAAGAAAATATATGGGCAGATGACCGAGCGGTCCAAGGTGCCACGTTAAGGCCGTGGTCTCTCCGGAGGCGTGGGTTCGAATCCCACTCTGCTCACGTGTTTTAGTTTGTCAGCGGTGGTGGTGTATTCACACGAAGGGCCCACTATTTCATGCGTTTCCCTCCACTAACCATTTATGCGTTAAATACATTCAATTTAAACGCTGACGATAGATATCAGAGTGTATCTAGGAAAGTGCAGGGGAAAACAGTTGGTTTTGAAGTTATATAAAACTAGACTTCTAAACTGCATGCCTTCTAACGAGTTCCTTGTCCAAAAACGCCACACCCACCGCCGTGATGCTGCAACAACAGCCCAATAGTAACAAGCTCCTTTCCACCTTCTCCGAATTCAGGCCAGTATTTAACGACAGGATCCGATAGTTTGAGTCTCCCTGTTTCAATCAAATGCAGAAAGACCATGCTCGTGACACTCAGCAGAGTATAAAACGACCCTTTATTTTTTACGAACGCGGTCAGTGTTTAAAAAAAGAAGAATAATAAATAAAGCACAGTATTGTTGGGTAATGATTCTTAGATCAGGAGAGCGGCAGCCAATGCGACAGTGAAAGACAAAGCCTTTGCGGAAGGTGCTGCACCAGTAGTAGTTCCCTGGGCAGCTCCAGTAGCTCCTGCGGAAGGGGAAGCAGTGGGGGCTGCACCAACAGAGATAATTGGAACCTGGACTGGGGCGGTCTGGCTAGTACACTGACTAGCAGTCAAAACAGTCTGCTTAGCAGAGCTAAACACGCTTCTAATGTACGTTGGAGTGTATGACGAGCCCAAGACCGATGGGTTCAACACACTGATCAAGTCAGCTAAAACCACGTTTTGCAACACGACAGCAGATTCAAACCACATGTTTCCACCATTGGCGGGACTAATTTGCTGGTTGAGCGTGTAGACCTGCTTGTTGGCAATGTATTTCGCGGTAGAGGTAGCTTGGATACCATAGTTGGTCATGAAAGAGGTGGAGTTGAGGGTGTTGAAGGAAAGATCAATCACGACGTCTGCGTTGGAGAGTGCACTAAGGAATGTGGAGCTGCTGTTGTACGTGTACACAGTGGCCATTGAGTTGGCGCCAACAACATTTGCACCTGCAGTGCTTGCAGGGACAAACGCAGCAGCACCTGCCGCGGTTGTGTAGTCTTGAATGTATTGGTTGTATGAAATTTGCCAGGAGGCAGGGTATTGAGCCGAGTAGAATGGTTGGTAGTAAATCTATGTTATTAAATTATTAGACTGAGCTGAGCACGGGATAAGCCCTTAATTTACCCATGCAACGTTCAACTTGGTGGCTGGAGCAGCAGCTTTAGCGGCAGCGGAAAGCGTAGCATAGTTGCTGAAGATAGTGGACGAAATTTGGTTTGCAGTCGCTTCAAGGTTGAAGAATGCACCCAGGAAACCCAGCCACTCTCCTCTACCCTTCATACCAGGATCAGCGGTAGCTGGGAATGTGACCTCATTTGTGACGTTGGCTGTCCATGGGCCCATGTACTGGAAGTAAACATTGGTGGAGGCAACTTGTGCGATACCGTTCTTGGGATTTTTGGAATCCGCTTCAGCAATGGTTGGAGGGTTAGCAGCAGCCATAGCTTGGATACACGGAGAAGAAATGTAGCTCAAGGTTCCCGACGTTGTGTACTTGATAGCCTGTTGTAAGATTACCTGTGTTAGAGAAGACTACACAAAAGAAACAAAGTCTCTTACACTGCGCTGTCCCAAAAGTTCCAGGTAAGTAACAATAGTGGTGTCACTGATACTCAAGTTGGTGATGGGGACGGAAGTGATTAAAGTCGCGCCAGCCACAGTCGGCTTTGGAGTACCACATTGATACAAAACAATAGTTTCCTTGGAGAAAGAGTTGACGATGGTCTTGTAATTTTTGCTGTATGTGATGGCGAGGTTGGTGAAGTTGGCTGGAATGTCGGAAGAAGTTAATGACCACACAATATAAAGTAATAAACACGAGATGCCAGAAAATAAATTATTACATGTGTCAAGCTTTTGTGGGAAGTAATCGATGGTTGCGTCGTATGTGGTGACACAACCTGTCAAAATGTTCGTGGTTGGAGCTTGGGACTGCACTGTGGCAGAGTGTACCAAAATGAGCGACAGAGCAGTAGCGAGAGTTTTGCCGCTATATGGTGTGTGGTGTTAATACTAATGTAAGATTCAAATTGGCATAGGTTTGACATATTCTATAGTACCCATGTGAGCGCGAAGGTTTCCAACCGATTCACCAACTAACAAGAGAATAAGCGAAGAGTACTCACAAAATCATGTTTCGTTGTGTGCTAAGGAGCGGTTGTTAAGGGACTGTGTTTGGGGGATAGAATTGTCAAGGAACGAAAAAAAGGGGGGTCACAACGAATCCTGTTGTCTGAAAAGAATTTACATCGAACAAATTGGTTTTATCTATGCTTAATTGTCTCAACGAACAATCCCAACATCCACCCACGAAGCAGAACTTGAGTCCATGTGATTGACAAGAACATCCGACAAATCAATATAACGAATCCTTCCTGTTTCAGGCGTGAACTGAACAAGCAGATTTTCCGAAGCAGAATACCGTGTTAACGTCGTGGTTCCAGCAGAAGGAGCAGCTGCGACACTGCTTGTTCGATTTGTGTACGAATCAATCACCCAAACGCCAGAATAATCATCTGGAATAAATGCAACATGTGAGGGAGCTCCATCGTGCTCATTCTCAGCAGGATCTTTGTACGAAAAGGTTGCAGTCTGTCCATGCGTGGATGGAAACGTTGCTCCAACTGATTGTGGGCCTGGTCCCCACTCGTTGTAATGAATTCTGTAGCCCCAGACTTGACCTGCACCAGCTCCTGGCACTCCAAAAAGTAAAGGTTGAAGAAAGCATGTGCGAATGTAGGTTGGTAAGCGGAAGAATCAAACGGCATAACATTGTGATTTGCATCAACCCATTCAAGTGATGACGGCTTCTTGGACAAGTTCTGTTCATTAGCGTCTCCAAGACGAACAAGCTTTCCATCCGAGAAGGCATAGATCACCAGCGTGTCGTAATCAATCACAGCCCGTACAGTTTTTCCATTTGGGACAAGCCCTGTCGTGGATATTTGGGACCAGGTGCGTGAATCAAAAGAATATTTGTGTAGAGTTGAAGAGTCTTGAGAATTCGCATTCAAGAAAAGGCCGGCGTTTAAATAATGCGAAGAAAGACAGACAACGTTCGAAGACGAGAAATCTGTTGATCCGGAAGGATCTTTAGGTTGTGGGGAAGACCACTGAGATGGGTTGGGCCCAACGAACTGGACACCATTCGGACCAAACACAAACAAGTTTCAAGCGCTATCAAATATGGCACAACCATTGCCATTCACGTAAGTGAAGAATACTAGCGACAGAATGAGTTGGAGAGCAAGGAACATGGCGGGATGAATGGAAATATTTATCCCGTTTCATCCTCAATCCAATTGCAACTGTGAAAGAATTCTTGTATATTCAAGTAATATGGAGAAAATAAAAAAAGGGGGCGTGAAAAAAGCATAAGCAAAAGCAGTGGTTAAATGTTCCACTTCAAATAGAACGTGAGCGCAATACCCAACCCGAGGACTCCAGCCACAACGACAGGCTCAACTTTCAGCTCATATGGTCCGTCTCCATCATTGGTTCTCAATGCGTGGGCACGGATATGGAACAAAGCCAAGTTGTACAGCAGGATACCAACTCCAATCAATGCAAAGAGAGTACCAACATATCGAGACGTGTAATCAGGTGCGAGGTTAATCAGAAGAACGGCCATGGAGATGATGCTAATAGACTGTCACGAGAGGATCAGATCTCGATTCATGAACAAACAATTCACTCACCAAACTCAACCAACGCAAAAACGTTCTCTCATTCGAAAAGTAAATCTTTCCAAACTTATCAATCTTGACTGTATTCTTTGCAGCAGCAACCGCAGCCGCTGAGCGAGACGCACTGGTATGTGTAGAATGCGAGTCCAACAAATCCTCATCATCTGAATCAACATCATCCACACGAGTAGGATCCAAGTGACGTGGCGGACGTGGCTTAATAATAGATCTGTCCATCTGATAGAACCAGAATGGAACCTTGTCCACTTTATCCACATGGAAGTTTGCAATAGCGTGGTGAAATTTGGAGAACTTGGGCACTTCTTCGACCAAATGCGAGTTGGCCAAATCGACAGCCCATTGAGGAGCTTCTTGACCACTTTGGGTTTGAAGCTTGATTTCGAGGACGGCGTAGGGGAAGTAAATGACGTCTTCTTTGGGGAGTTCTTTGAAGGGGAACCCAGTTTCCATACGTCTCCAGTTTCCTTGATTTCGCTCAAATCCATCTTCTCTGACCAAAGTGAGATCCGTGTCCAAACTGATTCTGACGCGAGCATCAGCAGGGAGCTGGAACGCGGTACGGTTGTAGGAGGTACGGATCATTGGCTTCAGTTTCTGGTTCAACACCATTTGTTGTACTTCGTCTCCCAACTTTTGCATATCCTGCAGATCTTTCTCCTTCTTCTTTCCTTTGGCTCTCAATTCAGCAACAGCATCCGCAATCTTGTAGCGACCCGCCAAATAATCATTCATGTGTTTCTCCTTGATTGGGAATCGCTCCTTGATGGATTTTTGAGCGGTCCAGTCTTCGTGGTGAGTCTTTCGTTCAACCCAGACTTCATCTGTTTTGGTACGGTCACCATACCAACGGAAACGAAGGTTCTGCGCTCCTTCTTCACGCTTCATACGTTCCCGATAGAGATCAAGATCATCGTTATCAAAGTAGATGGAGTTGAGAGCTGGGTCATTGCTGACACCTTTTTTGAAGATTAGAACTGGGAGATGTTTGAGGACGAGAACTTTGATATCGACAACATTGTCTTTTGGGGCAAATACTTAGCAAGCCATAATTCTTTGGATAGTAAAATTGTCTCACCTGGATGCACCCAATACTTGGTCGTCTTTCTAACAATATTTTGCTGATCGACTCCGTTGGCCTTGTCCATAGATGAAGCGTTTCCGTGAATGTAACGAACTTGGTCCCACAAGTCACTCAAGCGATAATGAGCGTATCGTAGGTAGTTTCATTGAACGGTTTTGAATTGAGGAAAGAGGAATATTTGCTTGTGAGAGGGTAAGACGATCGGTTCTTATCATGCTTTTTGAGAATCTTCTTGACTGCAGTGAAGTTGAGGCCCGAGAAGTAAGCCAGATCCTAGCAAAATACGCATAAATAATCCAAATGATCACTGCTGTGACCAACCTTGACTTCCTGGGATACACGACCAATTTCGTGGTCCAAATGAGACAAACGGAAGCGCTGAGCGATCGAGTGACCTTCCTCCTCCTTTGCACCCGAGTCTTCCGAAGTTTCCGCCGAGTATTCAGACTCGCGGCCGTCGTCGTGTGGCGTCAGGCCCTTCATTGCTTCTTCGAGGGAGGGCACGGCCTTTTCCTGGATTTGAAGCATCAGCTAAGTTGCTAACAAGAAAGAAAAGAACAAGATACGAACCATGGCCTCGATGCGTCTGAGGAGTTCGTTGTATTTGAGTTTGAAGAAGGCCTGCACCTTTTCCTTCTCTTCGTCCAACGAGCGCTGGAACTCTCGGTGCTCAGCCAACGTGTACGGCTCGACCGAGATTCTGCTTTTGAGTTCTTTGTAGTCGAGCGAGTAGAACCGCCTTGGAAACGAGATCAAGAACGGTGTGAGTATCTCATTGTTTCCCACTAGCGTTAACCCTAACATACCAGTCCACAAACACTTCGTTGTCCTATTACAGTCAATGTTAGAATACGCCTGATTCCTCCATACAGATACGTACCAACTTGTCCCCAAACTTGACCATTCTTCAAAGTATTTTGTTTGGTTTTTTCCGAACACAAACCTTTCGCGGCTCGGAGAAAATTGGTTGACGGCACGCACCCAACACACGCCATCAACTTGAAACTCACTTGAAACACAAAGATACACAACGAGTTGCTTATATTCAAAACGAAAAGAAGCGAATAAAACCAATAAAAGTTCCCTGCCAAAATGAAGAAATTACATGATAATTTGTGGCTCGGCAACATTGGCACTGACACTCTTGTGTGGAAGCACCCTCGCACCGTTCATGTAAATCTCATCACTGATATGCACATCGTCTCCCAAAACACAAACTCCCTCTAATCTCGACCATCGTCCAACAGAACTGCTCCATCCAACAATCGTGCTCTGTACCCAAGCATGGTCCTTCACAACGGCATTCGCCAAAACAACACTTCTGCTCATTCTGACTCCATCTCCAACAACGACTCCAGGACCAAGAACAACGTTGGGTCCAATCTTGCAGTTTTCACCAATCTTGGCGGTTGGGTCCATGAGAACGTGTCCAACAATTTGTGGACCGGATGCAAGGACAGCTGGTGTCTTTTTGGCGACGGAAGAGAGCCAAAGACCAGTTCCAGTGAGGAAATCCTTTGGTTGACCAACATCCATCCAGAATCCTGGCAACTCCATAGAGTGGATTTGACCATCCGCAGCCATAGGTGGGAAGACTTCCTTCTCAATAGACATTGGGCGGGCCTTATCATCATAGTTTTAAGAATTGTATTTAGCACGCACCTACATAATTATCCAATTACTCACCTCGATTCTCTTTAAGATGGCAGGGTTGAAAATGTAGATACCAGCGTTAATCTTGTTGCTGATAAACTCGGTTGGCTTTTCAACGAAGCGTTCAATTGAGGAACTCTTTCCGCCATCACGGTTCACGACAACTCCGTATTTGGATGGATCATCAACCTTGGTCACCATGATAGTGCCTTCTCCTCCGTGAGCTTGGTGGAAGGCGAGGAGGTTCTCGAAGGGGAACTCGCAGATAACATCCTAGTGATGACAAAACATAAGCAACGCTGCTGAAATACAAACGCAGAGAGATCCGCCGAGCCGCTACTACAGATAATATTCCTCCCACACTCCATCTCTCCATTTCCCAGATTTGACATGGAACCACGTTGTCAAATTAGCCGAGTCTCCGCTTCCATCCCACCCACGCGCACTAAACCAATAAACAAAGAGAGACACACACCGAGTTAAGCACAAAGAACGGCGTGTTATCCTTCTCCAAAACAGAGGCAGCCAAGGCAAGTGGACCAGCCGTTCCCAAAGGCTCCGTTTCGACACTGAAATGGATTTTAATTCCAAGCTCCTTCTCGTACTTTTCCATGGCTTTGACCATGATTTCTGGGCGGTAGGATACGGCGAGGACAATGTCTTTGACTCCAGCCTGGAAGGTTTAGGTTTTGGTGAGTTGTGTGGGTGATGTAATGATTGGACAGCTCCAAACCTTGACAAGGGCTTCAATCTGGTGCACAATCATTGGCTTGTTTCCGAATTCAACAGTGGCTTTGGAGTTGTGATGGTGAGGGGCGGAGACGGGTTCCGAATCCACCGACGAGAATGAGGGCCTTCATGTTTTGTTTTGTGTCTTTGGTTGGGTTTTTTGTTCAAGTTCCTTTCACAACAGTTGTTTCAGTTGAGAACAACAACGAGAAACCTCCACATCAAATGGAAAAAAACTAGAGAGAAGATCGTATTCATATCATTGACACTTTTTAAATTTACTGGCTCGGTTAGGTTTAAATGTCCATACTAAACCTTTTATTCAAAAGAAAACACATTATGATAATTTACGCTTGCTACTACGCCCAAAAGACGAGGATCTGCTTGAATTCTTGTTTCCACTCATCATCTTGCCCACTGCTCCTTTCACCTGCTGCACACCGACTTTCTTAATCATCATTTTGAGCGATTCATTCATATCCATCAAGACGGGATTGTTTCCAAAATCGTTGTTCCGAATTTGATAACTTCTCCCCACATCTGTTCTGGAAAATGCACGAACTTGTTGGCGTGTCTTGTTTCCCAATTTGCGCGCGATATCACTCCAGTTTCTCCACATTCCTTGACGAATCATTTTCCCGAACTTTTGTTGGTCAAGGACAGTCCAACTTCCACAAGCCATCCCAGCCGCTCCAACATCTTCATCTTCCTTATTCACAAGATGCTCTCCACCATAGTCTCCCTCGTCGTCAGTGATATCGTTTCCGTCGGAGTCACCATCGGTGTCGGACTCAGACTCAGAATCATGATCTATGTCCGAAAGTTTCAAATCAAAGTGCAGAACCTTTGCGGATGTTGACGTGAATGCAGCCACGACTTCTTTTGCATGGAGTTCATATTCAAACTGCTCAGCAATAGGGTCATCAGTCCCAGGAATGCATACTGCACCGACATATTCTTGTTCTGAGCTTTGACATGGTCAATGACATCCGAGAAAGAAGGGAAAGGTGGAATCGAACGGAGACTGACTTCTTCGCGTCATTGGTAAATTTGACTTTGACAGAGGTAAAACTGGCGAAGAGGGCGGCCTTCTCAGTGTTTTTGGTACGAGTTTCTACAAGAAGCTGCAAATCCACTTTAAGCGCGATAGCGGCACCATGACTGTCAAACTTCAGCATACAAGACTCCAAGGATTCAATTGTAGCTTCGTATTCGTCTGTGAGGGGGCCTCTCGTTTGGTCACCCTTGGCAAGTTGAAGGTTATAGTCAGCGAAACATTGAGCCGCGTCACTATGTGCAAGTTGAAGACGGTGAAGAAGTCTCGTCAGAGTTCCATGATACTTTCCGAACTGCTGAGCAGCCTGAATATCCTTTGCAGTAGGAGTTTCGGACCCAGAAGGGACAGCCGCCCCAGACAAAGTGAATGCGCTTCCCATCGACGCGAATGTAGACGATAAAGAGGCCGCAAAGTTCTGGCTCAATGTGATGAGATTCTCAAATTTGTTCATTTGTTGTGAAGTTGATTCAGCAAGAAAACGAAAATACTGAGAAAATACAAGGCTCTGCAATATAACTTTAAGATCTACTAATTACACTTGTGCTTGAAAACGTAGCAAGGACGCATTCAATTATGAGGGTGCATGTGTTTCCTTTCTCTTCCAATTAATCAAGACCATGTCATTGATGGATTTAAGATCAAGACAAGTATTTCTGTTCATGGATGGGAGTGACTTAGCAAGGCTTTTCTCGTTGTGAGTTTTCCCGAGTGTGCGTATTTTTTATTTAACTAATTACTAGCTACAGCAAAAGTGGCAATTGGATTGTGTAAATCATGTTCATTAAGTATACCGACTAATTTTGGCATTATGAATTACAAGATGTCTTGCTTCAGTGTGAGTAAAGCTGATGCTGTTACAAAAGCTTCCCTTTAAGAATTTCAGCAGGAGCAACAGATTTGGCACACACAGAGTAGATATCATGTATAATAGGTATGTTGAACGGTATACACTGCAATTGACTGGCTCTGCAATTTCCATAGAGCCTGAACCGCGCGGGGACCGCGCGGGGTCCAGACATATCGTCGACTTACGACCGTGCAACGAGACTACATCCTTCCAAAAAGCTAATTATTATATGATAACTATATGTTAAATTTGTTTCCAAAGTATAATGTGACTGGTGTACGTCTCAGCCAAGATAGTGTTTGGAAGTGTAGGAGTAACTCCTTAAGAAATGGAGCAGTAAGCAGATATAAAGCAGAAATCATGTATTATAACTGTACTAAATGATTTAATATCAATAGATTCACTCTGTAGTTTGTCGTGAGCGTAAACCGCGCGGTCCTCGCGCGGGCCCCGCGCGGTTACTCACCTCTTAAGAAGATTCATGATCTTGCAACCATGCCAATATCGAAAATGCAGTAAATCATTACGGGATAGGGCTCACTGGGCGTTTTGCTCCAATCTGAAATGGGCTATACCTGTTGCAAACAAGAGTCCCATCAAGTTACCCCAATAACTCCGGTAGAAACTGCAAATTAAGCAAACACAGAGTGGAAATCAAATTAAATGACTGTATTTAATTTGTTAGATGTGATGAATTAACTTTGTAGCTTCTATTGGGCGCATACCGCGCGGGGTCCTCGTGGTGTCGCAAACATTAATCACTACTAACCGTCTGGGAACGAAACTAAATTCTACAAAACTACAAGTTTTGTTGCTTTCGTGCTCCGCTGAATGTATCACCCAAGTGCGATTGTTTTTTCAAGCAAGATATTGTGTTGGGGCATGAGAGCATCCTTGAATTCCATCAATAATAAAACGCACATCCTTTATCATTTCATATTACATCACTGTTTTGTAATAGAATCACTTTTGTTTGTTAAGCATAAATTAAGTGGCTGGAACCACTCAACACAAAAGGATTTCTTAATCGGAACACGTTAACTTATTCAATAACTTTAATGCTCACTTTCGATTTCTAACTCTAATATGCATGGGAAAACAAAAATCAACAGATACCAGCTCTTGATCCGACTCTTTCCACCTCAGTTCAATCATCTCAAATCATTCACAAAGTCTTTCAAGCTCGTAGGAGTGCTTTCATCGTTCAAGTGAACAGTCGAATATCGAACAGCATTCCACAAGTTTGTTGACAAGGGCTCTTGTGCATTTCCTTGAATAAGTCGAATGTATGACTTGATCTATTTGACAGTTTTAGCACAAGTTTCAGTCAAGACTCCGATTTAGCCTCACATCGATCCTTGAACTCTTTGCAAAAGCACCGCTTTCGTTATTGTCGAGATGGTCATACAGAATAATGCACATGACCAGCACACGTAACGCATATTCTACCATTTCGCCCTGGACTTCCTTCCTTAGTACGGCATGGTAACATCCTGCAGCGATAGTCGCGAAGAGCTCGACTGTTTTCTCTTGCGAGATTCCCTTGAATGGCTGGGACAAGAATCAGAATGATATCCGCAGAATATTAGAATTGTCCTTACCTTTCGACAACAATCCACCAACATTTTGAGCATAGGAGTAGGCTGTGCATAAAACATGGACATGGCATTCGCAACCCCAGCGTCAAGAACAAGACTAGGCAGTCCTTGCTTCTCACCAGCCATTCTCGACTTTTGCAATGCACGGCGGTAATACGAAAACTCATTTTGAATGTTTGAGTTGTTCACTTTCAATTCGTCAAAGAGTGAGACAAAGTGTAGAATGTCGCAGATTCGTTTGGTTGTCGCCTCGAAGGTTTCCAAGGTGGTGACAGTGTCGGGGATATTTGAGAGAAACAAAAGTGCCCTCGGAAACGCATTTTCTGTTCAAGGAAAATGTTATTCAGTGGATTTAGTTTGGAGGCTGAAGAAAGTGTGGAAGTCATGTGTAAGTCCGCTCGCCGAATTAATCGATTTCTAAGCTATTCCTTCTCAATAATTATGTGCAATCAATACTTAAGTGCATTCTTCCACATCTTTCCTCCATATGAGAGCGATGGTTGTATGAAAAGCGAGTGATCACATACCAATCTGAAGCGAATACTCGTAAAACACTTTAAGCTGCAAGATATTCGGAATCAACACATGCCAAACTGCGTCTTCCGTCCGTATAGAAGGTCGTGAGATGGCCTATTCGTTTGGGTCATTAGAGTTCAGGTGACCCGGGAGGCACTACTCAATCTCACCGCCCGAATGGCTTCACCACAGTCCTGGTAGTTCTGTAAGAAGTTGAGGTAGTTTGAAGAAGGTGCGAGGAGTTGCGAGAGAATCTTGTATAGTTGGAGTTCTTCCGGTCTGGGTCGTGGGTCTGTGTTTAAGGGGAATGTTATCGATGCCATAGCTTCGTCGGCCGCCTTCAGGTACTTACCATTCAAGTTAACTGCTACTTGCACTGGAGGCTGCTGCAGGTGAACATCGGCGGGAAGACAGAGGGCTGCTCCCATTTGTCGGGTTTTGCGTGATACCGACTTGGTTGGTTCTTTTTGGGTCAAGCCTTCAAAAAGGACCAATACATTCAACTATATTTATTCAGAGAGTATTCTTCAGATGTGTTTTGATGGTTGCCAATGGATTGCTTTTGAACGCTTTGTGTCCCATGATACTCTGCATTCTCAACATTTCGTTGATTCCTTCCTTATTCCGTGCCTTTTGGCTCACGGGTTTCTTCTTTTCAGCTTTTGGAGCAGCTTCTTTTCGCGTTGTGCCATCTTCATCCATTCCATCAGCAGCTTCATCAACTAATTCAGGAGCTTCCATCGATTGCTCCAAAGCACCTTGAATATCAGATAAATCGGCCGCGACTCCAAACACATCCTTCTTCTTCTTTTTCTTGTCTGCGATTGCACGAGCGCTGTACACTCCATTCATTTCTGTACAGATCCATGATCAGGACTATTGAAGGGACAGGCCATCAAAACAATACACTCACTTTCAAGCCATTTATCATGTCGTAATTGTCGCTTTTCTTTCTTTCCAAGGCCATTGTCTTCGTCTTCTGCTTTGGTTGAAACAGCTGGTCTTGATACAGGTTTTGATGGCCCAGTCTGACCAAGAGCGGCAAAGGATACGGTAGCTTCATTCGAAGAGCTCTTCGTTGCTGTAGTAGGTTTGCTGTGTGCTCTGTGCCGCCGTTGAACTTCTACTCGAGGCATTCTGTTGGATAGGAACTTGAAAAAACAAAAACATACACGAAGACCATTTCAGCTTCCAATCATACAAATATCAATAATTACTTTATTGCAATTTACTTTTCTCCTTCCAACTCTTCCAAAGTCTGTCCAACAGCTTTTCTCTTTGGCTTTCCGACTTCTGATGACGCAGCAGGTGCAGTCTTGAGGTTTGTAAGTGCTGATTTCTTGAGTTCTTTCTTCTCCATTCGCTTCGCCTTCCTTTTGGGGACACCGGCTTCCATGGCGGCAGCAACAGTTTCGGAAACTGGTTTCTTGGCCTTGACGTTGAATCCCTTCTTTTTTAACCTCTTGACTTCAGCAGCTAAAAGAAAGACATGAATCAGAATCTGCTTGGTTTTGATGGAAGATAGACAAACCTCTGATCAATTCTTCGTCGTCAGCATTGTCCAAAATCGATGTTGATTCCTCCTCTACAACAGGCTTCGCAGATTTACCCTTTTTCTTGGAAGCAACCTTGACTTCCTCCTCTTCTTCGATATCTTCATCTTCTTCGTCTTTTGGAGCTTCAGGGATCTTGTTTGAAATCTTCTTGAATTTTGCAACGTAGAAACCGTCCATATTGTAAGTGTGAGGGTAGTAACGACGTGTAAGACTGACGGATGGATGGAATGACTTGCCACGGTAACTAGTCAGGGGTTAGAAAAACAGGTTTTAAGTAATCCAACACGTACCTAGTGAATCCCTCCTTTCCAAAGTCCAAACCAGAAGGCACCAACTTAACATTCGGCCTCTTCTTGAGAGCGTAATCAACAACAGCCTCATTCTCCTCCACAGTCACTGAACAAGTCGAGTAAACAATGTATCCACCAGTAGCACTGTTGGCATCCACACTGTCAATAGCACTCAACACAAGCTCTCTCTGGATCTTGGCCAAGAAGATAAATCATCTTCACTCTTGTTAGTCTTTACAGCAGGATCCTTTGAAATAACTCCAGTTCCCGAACAAGGAGCATCAAGAAGGACACGATCGAATCCTCCAATCAAAGCTGGGAACTCCTTTCCATCGTAGTTACAAACAACAGTGTTTTTGCATCCAAGACGGTGGATGTTGGCCATCAAGGCCTTGCAACGGTCCTTGTTGGCGTCATTTGCAAACACACATCCAGTGTTCTTGAGGAGCGCAGAGATGTATGTGGTCTTTCCACCTGGAGCAGAACACATATCCAAAACACGTTCGTTTTCCTGTGGCGCCAAAGAAACAACAGGCAAGAACGACGAAGCAGCCTGCAACATATAGTGACCCGCAAGGTATTCCGGCGTTGCACCAATAGGACAGGCGAGTCGAAAATCTGTAATCCAACCTTGGACCATTTACCAACAGGCTCCAAGTTGACACCACGGTTAATCAAAGCCTGTGCCAAATCTCTTCGCCGAGTTTTCAAAGTGTTTGTACGAATCACGACTGGACGTTGGACTTCGTTTGCTTCAAAGAATTCAATTGCTTCGGAGACGGGGAAGAGGTGGAACAGCTTTTCCATCAGGTATTCGTTGTATCCGTAGTAGAGACCGAGGTCCTTGATCAGTTGGTCAACGTATTCACTTCGGGAACGTCCTTCCTCCTTCAATTCTCTAAAGTTGTTCAAGACACGCACGATTTCCTGGATTCGGGTGAGGATGACTTGGAGGTCTTCAGATTGTGGGCCCTTCTCGATTTCTTGGCCGGATGGAAGGACAAAGGTTTCACGTTGGGCAATGTTGGTCTTGAGTTCTTCGTCTCCAAGTTCCTCAAGTTCTTCATTCTCAGATCTTGTTCACGAGCTTCGCGTTCGATTTCCATTTCGTCGTCATCATCTTCATCTTCGTCGTCAGAGTTGAAGTCGAGGTTAATGAGAGGGTTTGGCTTTCCATCATCATCCTTTTCAGAAACGTTAGCCAAGAATATTTCAAATCAACTCAAGTTACCTCATCATCATCGAATTCATCTTCTCCATCTTCATCCCCTTCAAAATCGTCTTCGTCGTCTTCGTCCTCCAAGTCATCCAAACCTTCAACATCATCCTCGTCATCATCGTCATCATCCTCCTCATCAATCGATGGCCTACTTAATGCTTCAATAAAGCTTCTATGAATCAAATTGGGATACACTCACTTTGCGTTCTTGCCAAACTTTGGAGCCAACTTGACATTCTTTCCCTTCTTCTGAACAGGTTCCTCGTCCTCGTCCTCTTCCTCATCATCTTCATCCTCCTCGTCTTCAAGATCATCAAAGTCATCCTCATCCAGACCGTTGTTGGAATCAAGCTCATCGTCAGAAGCAACGTTGTCCCACAAGTCAGCTTCCCCGGACTCTTCCTCCTCAATCTTCTTGGCAACAACTAACAAAAGAAGGTATAAGCTTAGCACCCAACACTGAGCAAGTACACGCACCCTTCTTCTGAGGCGCATTCTTTTGGACAGCCTGTTTCTTTTGCTGTTGCTGCTGTTTCTGTTGGACCTTCTTTTGCGGTGGCTGGGCCTTGATTTGTTTGTCGTCCTCGTTTCGCGGTCGTTTGTTGTTCACGTTCTTGTTTTGTTTTGGCTGATCGGGTTTGACAGTTGGTTTTGGGGGCGGAAGGCCTCGTTTCTCTGCGATTCGAGCGAGGGCCGTGTCGCTGATTGGCTTTGGCTCGCTCTGTTTCTTCTTTTGTTGGTGCCCGCGCGATCCCATTTGGTTTGGTTTGGTTTGGTTGGTGGTTGGGTGTTTAGTGGAAGAAGTTGGGAAAAAAACAAAAAAGGGAGAGTGAATGTGAGGAGTTTATTGCTTTACTGATCGATTTATAGTATCCTACTCAGTCCAAATCACCACCAGCAATCTCTTCCCCTACTCCTGTCTCTCCATAGCTACTCGTTGAAGCGAAGAAATCACTCAATTCCAATGGTCGAATCACCAAATCAGCACCGCCAATGCCAGGTCCTTGCTCGACGGATGTAGGAACATCCAACAGGCTTGTACTATTCACTTTGCTCATTTCAATTCCCCGAATCGCTTCTCGGACTGGAATCATGGCAGCAGCGCGACACAGTTCCTTCAAGTCAGAACCACTGAGACCAGACGTTTTGCGCACAAGTACTGGGAATGAGAATGAATCAGACAGCGAAACTGTTTTGAGGAGCTGTACAGAGATAGAGTTGAGTTTGATGGATAATTCAAAGAAACGAACACACCAGTCGCAGAATTCTCTCTCGTTGCTCGTCATTTGGCAGAGAAACTTCAAAACGCTTAGGCATACGTCTCAGAATTGCCTTATCAATATCATTCGGCCTGTTGGTAGCTCCCAGAATCAAGACACGAGACCCTTTAGCCGTCGCCAACCCATCCCACTGACTCATAAACTCTGCCTTCATCATTGAAGTTGCTTCATGGTCCCCACTTCGTCGCTCCCTCAAGAACGAATCGATTTCATCAATGAACACAATCGCAGGCTCGACTTTTCTAGCAAAACTGAAGAGCGCCTTGACAAGTTTCTGAGATTCACCAAAATACTTGTCAGTCAGAGTCGATAGCGGCAAGTTGATGAATGTCGCACGGGATTCAGTAGCCAATGCTTTTGCAAGCATCGTCTTTCCCGTTCCTGGAGGTCCATACAACAGCACACCTTTGGGAGCACCCAACAGCCCTCCCGATGCTTCACTTGTGAACAGTTGAGGGTACACAAGTGGGTAGATGACAGTTTCCTTAGAGACGAGATGATTGGGTCCAATCCACCAATGTCCTTGAATGAGATGTTGATATCGTCAGGATGAATAACCTCCGATGCAATCACCCGTTCGTATTCGTTCAGATCCAAGTCTCTGTCGTTGATCTATTTGTTTGTCGACGTGTTCAATACAACCTTCTCTTTTGCGTCTTTGGTGACACACTCACGCCAAGTCGCTTGAACATTTGGTCGGCCTTGTTCTTTGCGTCTTTGTTCTTTGCGGCCAACGGATCGAGCGACGAGAGAACCCACTTTGACAGAGCGAGTTAGACAGCAACCACTTCCTTCAAGTTCTATTGGAGAACCCACCTTGACCCCGTAGAACAGCGCAACCTGAGACAGCGCAAACAAACACACATCAATCGCTATCTTCTTTCCGTTGATTTGGCCTGACATTCTTGGAAGAACCCACGAGGTAAACCCAAAGTTTTGAAGGATAGAAATGTTACTTCATACAATCATCGATTCATTGCTCCATTCCTCTGCCTCGCCCTTCTACCGCTTTTCTCCTTCATCGAACTCATCCTCGCCCTCGTACTCCACATCCAAAGAACCCCCTACAATCCCGCTGGAAAAGTAATCTTCATCACAGGCGCTTCCTCAGGAATCGGTGCAGAACTAGCCCAAGAATATGCTCGTAAAAAGGCGATACTGGTTCTTGTTGCACGAAGAAGGAATGAGTTGGAGGCTGTTGCTGCCAAGTGTCTTGAATTGGGTGCACATACAGTCGTTGTTGAAGCTGTTGATGTGACAGTTGAGCAGGATCTTAAACTGGCCATCCATAAAGCAGGTATATATATGACATAGTACGGTTCTGTCGCTTATGCTCTACCAACCAGGTGACCGATTTGGATGCATTGACTTGTTGGTCTTGAATGCCGGAATCGGAATGGCTCAAAATGTGCGCGATTGTTCCGACCTCTCTTTCTTTAGACAGATTACAGAGTTGAACTACTTGAGTGTGGTTTCGGCCGTAATTTACGCATTGCCGTTTGTCAAGGTGCCTCGGCGAGGAAAGATTGTTGTAATTTCTTCGATACTCGGTTTCACGTCAGCTCCAAGCGCGTCCGGGTATTAATTAGTCGAGTTTCTGTAAAGATCTTTGTGGGCTTATATCACCTTATATGCAGGTACTGTGCAAGCAAGTACGCCCTGAAAGGATTTATTGACTCCCTACGTATGGAAGAGCCTTCAATCGACATAACAATGATTTACCCAGGAATGGTGGACACGGGGATATTTGACAAGATTACAGGAAACAAAGTGGGTCCAAACAACACACTGTCTCAAGTCATTTCAACGAAGGATGCCATCAGTTTGATAGTGAATGCAGTAATCGAGGAGCAAGAGATGAAGTGTTTTCGTTGGAGGGAAACTTTGGCTGGTTCATGAACCTTTTGCACCAAGGCTGTTGGATCTTATAACGACTCTCGGTTTCAGGCTCTCTCAAACGGAAGAATCAATAATATTCTTTTATTTACCAGTCATAACTTGTCTCTAAAGTTTTACATAGTATTGTTTCAGTGTTCATGCAACCTTCACTTCAAATGAGTGGCGCTCCTTGTCATTGTCCTTCAAAACAACAGTCTCCCCTTTCAGAATGGCGGCAATTTGTTCAGCAGTGATAACGACTTCGTGTTGGTGAGTGAAGATGAAGCCACTTGTTGCAAACTCTGTTGGAAGGGTCACAGTTTCGCCCTTCTCCAGAACACTGGCAGGAATCACAAGTTTGTGTGAGTGTGGCAAGAGTCCACCTGTTGAGTTGGTGATGATGTCGGCAATTGGGGCCATTTGGGATGATGGATGGGTCTTTTGGAGGAGAGTTTCAGGTCATCCCACATGTTAAACTGATCTAAGAGTGGTATGGAAGAATTGTTTCAACAAATTCGTATTACCGCTCTCGGATTATGCTATATTCAGTCCTTTAGAACTTATAATATCGAGAAGCCTCGATTTGATGATCAAAACAATCGCCCAAATGTCGTATCTGACACGTTACCCAACAACCTTCAAGAGCACCCTCGGCCTCCAGTACCCGATCATCCAAGGTACTAGTACCCATCGTACCTGTTTAAATAAGCTTCCAACCAATTGAATGCAACAAAGGGCCCTTTGGCGGTGGAGCCTCGACCGTTGCCCTGACCGCGGCCGTGTCGAATTCGGGCGGCCTGGGCTCGTACGGCGCCGCGTATCTTTCGCCAAATGACATTTCAAAGACAATTGGCGAACTCCGAAACGCAGTGACCGACGGCCGCCCCTTTTCAGTCAACTTGTGGGTCCCAATTGAACACGACGACGTGAAGAACTTGGCTGCGTTGAAGGCGGGTGGAAAGAAGTATTCGAGAAGCATACGCATCGCTTGAAAAAGTACTATACGAAGGTCGGGAGGGATGCCCCGCCCTTTCCTGATAAGATTGGTCACAACTTTGAAGATCAGGTGTGTGGCTGTGGAATCATGCCTGGTTGTTTTGTATGAAGCTAAACTGACTTGAATAGGTCCAAGCGGCATTGGAGGCAAATCCTCCCGTTCTCTCCTTCATTATGGGTGTCCCACCTCCCCACGTCATCGCAGAAGCGAAACGACGCAACATTTACACTATGGCAACTGCAACAACAGTCGCAGAAGCACTAGCCCTCGAATCCGCTGGAATCGATGCAATCGTCGCGTCTGGAGTCGAAGCCGCAGGTCACCGTGGAACGTTCCTTCCCTTCAACCCCGCTGAAACTCCAAATCCTGACGACACCACATTTACGCTTGTCCCTCGTATCCGTGCCGCCGTCAAGAAATCGATTCCCGTCATTGCAGCTGGCGGTGTGTCCACTCCGGAAGCTATCTTTGCCGCATTGACTCTTGGTGCAGATGCTGTTCAAATTGGTACTGCATTTGTGGTGGCCCAGGAATCTGGTGCCGCGCCTATCCACAAACAGAGTATTCTTGAAAAGAGCGATGTAGCACGGACAACTGTTCTCACGCGCGCATTTTCTGGAAGACAGGCTCGTGGAATCCCGAATGCGATTACAAAAGAGTTTTACAGTGTCGAAAATGAGTTGCCGGGGTATCCTGTCCAAAACTATTTGACTTTGCCGTTCCGTAAAGTGGCTGGACGTACTGATGACAAAGATCTACTGGTTCTTTGGTGTGGTCAATCGGGTACGCTTGTTTCAAACAATGGATCTGCCAAAGACATCTTGCAGTCTCTTGTTGACGGGGTCGATTCTGTCGTGGCTCGCATGAAGTTGTAGATGGACGTATCGTTGTTGGATGTATCAAATATTTTGAGCTTTGTTGCAATATATTTCAGATCTATTTTCACACCCCCGGATTCAAAGATAAGAAGGACTAAAATGACGGCAGATGGGAGACGCAGTGCAAAGCCTGCTGGCGGACACTGTCATGTCCAACAAACTTGCTCTTGACATCAGAAAGCTTGAAAGAATACACAACAGAAGAATCCACGGATGTATTCGACTCGATTTCCTTCTCTTCGACCTTCATCAACTTATTCAGCTTGATGACAATATCCATCGTGTCATACTGCAAATCGTTTGAGAAATTCGTCCCAACTCCATACAAGAATCCTTTCGCAGTGGGCAGGCCTTTTTCCTTATCGTTCACCCACGAATCCTGAATAACTGCAACTTTGCTTGGATTCAAGGAGTTTGAAAACATGATCATCTTGGATTCCAAGTGCTCCACAACAGACAATCCCAAATCCCCAAGAATCGACGCAATCTCCTGAGTATAACGCAATTCTTCTCCAGAATCACAACGATAATGGATTCGCGACTGAAGAGAAGAATCCAACGTCTTGTATGCCATGAAAAAGACACGAGTCGTGAAGACATCAGTGAGGGCGAACACAGACTGGTAGACAGACAACCACAATTTCAAAGAAGTGGCAATAGAAGCAACCAAGGAATCAAGAGTAAGCACCGAAGGATCATTGACGCGCTGCAATGATTCAAAGAACATAAACCATTCATGCGCACATGTCCCACGGGGAGGAGTATTGTTCCGCTTTGATTGAAGAACATTTGAAGTGTATACTGGAGGAGAAATCGGGGATTCGTGAAGAGCATTGATGATAAGGAAGTGAGTACGCTGGTTGAATCTCCGTCTTGTCCCGAATTCCACCACCGTCGCCTTAGCAGCGCCGTACACGTCAAGTTTCGATTGAAGAGTCGACAGAACGCGTTCGTCACTGGGTTCTTCACGGACTGCCAAGGTGTTGCAGAACTCAACGATAATGGCCATAAACGGGACTTCGAGAAGGATGGTGTCAAACCACGTCCCAGTGTACTCCACAATCAGATGATCGTCCCACTTCACTGTAACCTCCACACTACGTCTCTGAACCAGCCGATCGCAATACGAACTCAACAAACTACTTTGATCATCGCTCACAATCTTATTGAGTTCCTCGCGAATGTAGTTGACATCTCCTTCTTCAAACTCAAGCGCCACATACGAATTCAAAATGCTCTTGAGTGCTGTGATGGTGGGTCTCTTTCTGGCGGACTGAGGGAGGATAACAGGCCATCTACTTTGCCCTTTCTGTCAGCGAACTTGTATCCAACGTGTTGATCAGAGTACCCCGTGGAGAATACCGCGAATTGCATGGTAAATTTATACCAGTCGTTGTCGAGTAGGTCGGCTCGCGACAGTGGGCGAAATGTTCCAAAACTCATCGCAGATACGTGATTAATAAATATTGGAGACAACCCTCTCTCCTCTCCTTTCTCTTATTTCTCTAGTGTAATTATTGCGATGGAACCCTTGTTTTTCCTTCTAGAAAACAGACTGCGCCAATTCAACACCATATCCACCGAAGGCGACCGCTTTCTTTTAAGTCGATCTCTCTGACAAGTACTCTTCTTTCACATTATGCCTAGGTTCTGTGAGCTGGCGACATAAACGCAATTTACTCCCACAGTCTCTGTATGTACGTACTATGGATGAAGTCCTTTCGAACAGCATCTTGCTCACTATAATTCCAGTCTGGTTACAGCAATATTATTCTCGTCTTTGCTGAACTGCCAGTACCAACGCGCTTGGGTGGAGGGCAAATATTTCCATCAACCCATTCTCTTTATTTGGAGACGAAATCTATCTGTTGCTTGAATCCTTACGCTTCCAGGCTATATAATTATGATTTCGATTGATCCTTCAAATATGTTTTGACTTCCACTCCTGCGGCCAATGACTTATGTCAAATAATATCACAATGAATTTTGAATGATTCCATATTATTCCAATTTGGTTGATATTGCTATTTGCTATCTTATATCTTCTGCTGTATATATCTTCTTCTTCCGCAAATGCTATGAGCTATTTCTTCTTCCATATTTCCACTGAACATCCTTTTTTCATCAAATGCTCACGGACATCCTTCCAACTCACATAAACGAAGTTGGCGCCACACACAAGGCAAAAAACACATTCAAATGTCTCCAATGTGCAGCCGGGTTTAACATGAAGTCGCACCTAAAACGGCACATAGAATCAGTGCACTTAGGACGGATTCATTCAATGACAGCGAGGTTGACTGCCTCCCTTAAGACAGGTGACAAACATTTCCTCTATATATGATAAGTCTAATACATCTCAAACTAATCAGGAGGCATGTTTGGTGCTTCTGTAACTCTCCCCGCCATTCCCTGCAAGGCAACTGTCAAATACATCCGAAAGAATGCGACGCTACCACCGTTGTTGTTGTACTCAAAATCGTTCAACGCACATATACGTCTCCTTGAACAGAAGTTACATGACCAAACGTCAACCATCTACAGAACGTACGACTCTGATGATAACCCAACGTACTGGCGCGGTCCGAAAGGATTAGAAGGACATGGACCGTCGTGGAATGCCTGTGAATAATGAATAATCGATCCAATATTATCCTTCAATAAAGTGTATTCATTATCGCCCGCACACTTTGACACCTTGATTCCCAATTGTCAGAAAACTCAAAACACGCGTTTTCAATCAAAATTCAACACGCTCAAGCTGTGTGCTTATGCTGAGATATGTGTATTCTTTGGTTACTCTCCGAAACATCATGACAGCCGCAGCTTTTCCAGCGAGTTCCAGTACCCCACTCTCCACTCAACCACCACTCAACAATAAAATAAAACTCTTTTGCACGTTTATAACGTGCTGCCGTGCCGTCAAAAGAAGCGAACGAGTTCAAAGACATTAAACTGCCAACAAAAGATCATGATCACTCGCTCTCTGTTGTGACTCACTCCGGCTCACATGGCCTGCTGGTTGTGGGATTCGTTCCTGGAACTATCCCATGAAACCGTTCGCGCTGTAACCAACTCGGCCATGATCCTCATACTAAAAACAGTGAATCCTAACCCACGACGTTTCTATTCTAACTGCAAACTAACCTCAAAAATACCTTTTCTTGCCATTTGTTTTTCGAAATTCTTCTACGCTTTGCTGGACTTTTCGGTCCTTTTGAAAACACTAGCACAAAACATGTGTTTCCAAGAGAGAACCCACTTTGACACCCTTGATTCCATGAATAATTGTCAGAAAACTCGAAAACACGCGTTTTCATTCAAAATTCAACACGCTCAAGCTGTGTGCTTATGCTGAGATAGGTATTCTCTTTGGTTGCAGTCAGTTATGCCCAAAAAGTGCCTCTTTTTTATGTTTTGGGTGTGCGCTAGTCTGGATGAAAATCATACTTTGAGAAATGGTAACTTCATTTAAATAAGCAAAAAGGATGTTTCAGTTGAAAAGGATCAAAAAGGGGGGAAAGAAGAGACGTGTTATGAAGAAGAAGTAACTAGAATATTTCCCGCGATTGATTTCTCATTTACTGAGCAGCATCACCATGAGCAGAGTGTCCCTTGCGCTTCTTGTTCAGGAGCCACCAAGCCGCCATCTTTTGCTTTCCATCCAAAATTGGAACGGCCTCGGACACGTCAAAGTCAAACACATCTTGAACAAGCTCGTATGTTGGTCCAGAGACGTGGATTTCCATTGGTCGTGAAGTCTGTTCCATCTGTCCTGTGATGGTGACAGTGTCTCCGAACAATGAGTACCTGTGGGGTAAATCAGTAAAAACGCGTTAAGAAGGAATTTTTCGTTACTTTGGCATAGCTGGGTTCGCGACTCCTCCAACGGCTGGTCCAACGTGAACTCCGATACGCATTTGGATGTGGTCGGTGATTTGGTCGGACATGTCGAGGTTGCGGACGATTTCCATGAATCGTTGAGCGCACTCAATCATACTGACGGCAAAGTCCTTTGGAGTTGACGTTTCTTGTGTGTTCAAACCGGCGACGACGTTGTAAGCGTCACCTGTGGGAGAAAATGAATTAGTGAGTGTAAATCATTGGAAGAGGAAGAAAAAAGTTTTTACCAATGGTTTCCAGTTTGTAGAGGTCTTCAAAGGAGTCAATGACTTCATCCATTTGAGAGTAAAGTCTGTTGAGCAAGGAGACGACTTGCTTGGCAGAACTCTTGAACTAATGGAGGTATTAGTTCCTTGTAACTTTGGGCTCAGAAATAGAGTGAATTACCTCAGATTGGTGAATGACACAATATCGGCAGTCAAGAACGCAAGACATTTGAATGGTCTTGGCTCTACCGCAGCTCCAGTCTTCATGACTCAGCAACGAATTTCTCATTGCAAAATTAAGATTATTCTAAATAAATAGAAGCGCTTACGGGAGCATTCCATATAAACGCTCGTTTGATGCGGCGTTGTCTTCTCGGCCTTGCTAGATGACTTTTGGGTCTCTTCGAACTGTTGCATCTCGATTTCTTGTTGAGCCTTCAACTTCTTGATATCTGATGAACAATTTAGTCAAGTCGAAAATAAAGTAGTAACGAACCAGCCTCTTGAGCAGTCAAGATGGACGCCAACACCTTCTGTTGCTCAACACGACGAGCATCACGAGCCTTAGCGTTCTGGTGCTTCAACTTCTTGACAGCAGCCTTATGAGCCTTCTTCAAAGTCTCAAACAAGGCCATCTCACGAGCACGAGCCGCCTCAACATTAATATCATCAACAACAACTGGAGCAGTGCTCTCGTCTTCAGTGTGCTCCAAATCAGTTTCATCAAGAGGCTCAAACAAGTCCGAAGGGATTCTGTTCAAAAGCTCAGCCTCCTTGGCGTCGTAGACTGGTCCCTCAGTGGGCAAGCCAAGACGAGCCATGTGGGCCTTGAGGTATCCGATTTCTTTGGTCCAGAACTCCTTTTCGCGTCGCTTGGCCTCGCGTTGTTCCTTGTGAGCGAGGACTTTGGCTTCCTTGCGTTGACGCTCGCGGACGCTGGCGGCCAGTTGGGAGACGTTGCGCTCGTTTTGGCTGCTTTGGAGGGACATGAGTTTCATGCTGATTACGTTCTCCTCAGTGTCAGCTTGTTGCTTGAGGTGGTCCTCGAGGGCTTGTTCTTTGGCGGTGTGCTCTGAAAGGAGTGCTTCGTTTTCATCAATGATTTCGAGCTCGCAATCGAGGTACTAGATTTGTGGTGGTTAGAAGGGAAAGAAAAGAAAAGGTTGACTTACTCTTGAGATGTACTTTTGCTGGAGAAGGTGAACTTCACGCATCTGTTCAATCTCCTTTTGGTTGCGAACCAACTGAGCCAACACTTTGGCGTGGTGAATTTTGGCTTCCTACTCACTCGCAGTTAGTAACATAATATGTGAAAGAATATCTGAAAAAATACCTTGGCCTTGAGAGCCTCAGTTCTCATGTTCTCTTCAGCAGCAGTCTTGTGGTTGAAGTCGAGACCCTTCAAAATGATTCTGATTTCTGGGTCCTCAACTTCGCGGAGTGTAACGTTACGGGAGAGGTTCATCTTCTTCAATTTACGGGCGTGGCTCTCTGTGGATTATAATGAAAGTTAGTTAAACAGCAAATTGTGGTAGTGACATTGTTACGAACCAGCAAGGGCCTTGCGTTCACGTTCTTGACGAGACTCAACACGAGCAAGGTATTGCTAAAAGCCGGAATTAAGCAATCGAAATATAAGATACTTGTTTTTAATACTTACACGAGCAGCATTTCTTCGCTCTTTCATACTATTTGTTTCATCGGTTAGGAAAAATCGTTGTCACAATGACAAAAGAAAAAGATTTTTACATTTGCTTTCCACACTTGATTTTTTCTGCTGCGATTGTGTTCTACAATGGGGCAAGAGAGAATGTGGTTAAAATTGTGATGTTGAATGGGAGCAAAAGTAAGGCTTGCTTTACCTGGTCACATTGAACTTTCAAACTCTTCATCTCGTTGATGATGAAGTTGAAAGTTCTCTGGTCCTCCTCAATAGACTTTTGGGAGGCCGCCTCTTCAATCTAATATAAATTTTAGGAAGGTGGGGTTAAATTGGATGGTGTGGGGGGTAATGTAAAATTGTGTTTGACGGCTCTGTTCGGTTCGCTTACGCATAATATAAAAACCAAAAGGATATCGCTTGTTCCTCGCAATCAAAAAAAGATTCAGCTCGTTCCTCGCCACAAGAGGACTCCTCTCGTTCTTTCCATTGAGTTCCCAAAAATAGAAAACTAAACGTACCTGTCTCTTTTTCAAGTTCTCTTGCTCTTCATCGTGGATCTTTTCCAGGAAAGCGGCCTCAGCAAGGAAGGATCGCTCCATGTAGAGCTCGTCCGTCTTCCAGTTGTTGTAGCGCTCGGCGTGCTCAAAGATGAACTCGATATTCTCGTGCTCGAGTTCAATGTTGCGGACAATCTTGCTATCATCGAGACGTTGGTTGTCCAAGTAGTCAAGGGTCTCTTTGTCAATCAGGCTTTGCTTAACGGTGGCCATGTTTGCTATGTTCAGGGCGTGGAAGGAGGGAAGAAAGTGGGAGAAGCGATTGGAGTGAAGATTTCCTTTGTCTTGGTGAAAATCGCAGAAAATAGAATTGTTTTCAACTTTGTCTCTGGGTCAGGTCGTTTGTTTCGATTGTGTCAATTGAGGGGGCAGAAATTGAGAAGATGAATTGGGAGCGAGTTCAAAGTTTGGTTCTTGATGTGGAGTGTTTGAAATCACAAACAAAATGGGAAACCTGTCATCCACAGTCGCGCCTCCACCGAAACTTGAGCAGATCGCACCAGACTGCTTCCGACTGCGTGTCGTAAGCAGCATTCTTCTCTACTAGCAACGTTGTTTAAACTTCTTCCAAAAGCCGTTCTACATCTTCTTCTTTGATGTTGGAACACATGTCAACTTTATCCGGCTTTCGAACGGCCGCTTTCTCGTTCTTTCCGCGGTCGAACTCACCGAATCAACGCAGGGACAAGTTGACGAACTGACGCGCGGCGGTGATTTGATCGAGGCCGTTGTTGCCACGAATCCGTTTCACACGACGGCCTTTGCGCAGTGGGCCCAGGTGTATCCGCGCATCGAGAGCGAGGGCCGCCTCTTTGGAACGCCGAGACACCTGCGAAACCTGCCTGGTTTGAAGTGGTGCGTCTCTCTTGGTCTTGTCTCAACTCTCAAGTACTGATGCGTTATATACTCTAGGGCTGGCTCAGTCGAGGATCAGAGCGTCAGAGACTTGTGGAAGGACGAGGTCGAAATGCGCATTCCTGCAGGCTGCGAATTCAACAACCCAACACCGGAACTTACGAACCACTTCAACGGCATCGTTGCTTTCCACCGTGCGAGCAAGACTGTCATCTGTGTATGTATACTTTCTTTTCTCTTGTTTGATCTTATACGTGAAACTCTACAGGATGACGCGTTTGCTGTCTCAAATCCTTCTCTCCTTGACTCCTTCTCCTCCTGCTTTGCAGTCCAGCCGCAATCCATCACATTCCATCCTTCCATGCCCAATCAAGCTCTTTACAAAACTCCAAAAGCTGCACGGCAGTTTTATGACTGGGTTATTGAATTGACGCGTGATTGGGATTTTGATAATATGGCAAGCGCTCATGGAAGCTACATGATTGGTGGTGCGAAAGAAGCTCTCTTGGATTGTTTGGAAAAGGCTCGCAAAAGTTTGAGTGATCACTCTGTTGCAAATGGAGGGGATCCTATTTTTTGATTACACTTTTGTTGCATATGTCCTTTTGTATTGATTACTGTATTGTGTGTGTGTTAGTATCTGATTGTGTCAATAATATTATGCGTTTTTGCATTGTTTCATTGTACCCACACAAAAGATTCAACTTTTTTATTCTGCGTTTATCACTTCCCAACATTATAGCTGTCATGTCCGTACACATTGAGTTGAGAACATGGCGGACTAGGTTTGGTGTTCTACTTCACTCAATTGACTCAATTCACTCAAACACAATTCAAAAAAATAATAAATAATAACCTTTTGAAAAACAATAAAGCTTTAGAGGAACAGTGAAGCTACATGAAGTATAAAGACAATCTTGCCTCAATTGAATTCCACAAACACAAAAACAATTCTAGCCTCAAAACCCCCAATATGCACTCCTTCAGCATGATTACTACTTTGCTTGCGCCATCTTTGCCCAAGGCAATCCACAAGACGACAATTCTTATCCAGACCCATATCCATACCCACAAGACAACCTCTCACAAAACGACTACACAGTTCACGGTATTTAGTGTCCATGAATAATTAGTGTCGATTCATAATTAGTGTCGTCGACACTATTTCATGTGTGGATCAGCTGCAGTGTTACTTGACTTGAACATACTTTACTGTCTATTCATAAGTAGTGTTGACGACACTATATCCTGTGCCGACCTACTTATCAAGGGGTTTTGGTTGACACAGTAAATAGTGTCGTAAACACTAAATACCGTGAATGGTGTGCCTCACCAAACCAGAAGCATCTCGAGCACAAGCAAAATGCAGCAACTCAAACTTTGCCGTATGTGCATCCCATGCCGCGTAAGACCGTCCCCCAAACTACTTGAACCAAGGCGTAAAAAGCAAATGCGCAAACCTTGCAAACTACGCGTGTCAGCATTACATTCCTGGAACTTGGAATTTGGTGGGATGAGAAGCTTGACTATGCAGCGCGTAATGATTGTTGACTCTGTCACACAAATTCTGGAGCAGGTACTTCTTGAAGCCAGAACCTGTATTTGAGTAAGAAGTCATGCAGAGCTGCTTATTCTGGGTGGTGGGTTACAGAGGAGGCAAAGGGAAATCCTTCACAAGCAGGGCATTTCAAGAATGTTGTGGGGCTTTCTTTTGAGGCCAAGAAGATTGGGTGTGGATCTTCGAATATTGGACGGGGAGCAACTGTTTGCAACTATGGTTTTTAGTTCCACTTTCCTTTTTAATACTTTAACATAACTATAAAAAAGTTGACATCCTTTTTAGCTTGCTAAAAGCTAGGATTGGTTTTTCTTGGGGTATATGTTACTTCCCAAGGTCGAATTTAATTATTAATTCAAAAGAAATACAAAAAAAACAAAAAAAAAACAAACTGGAAAGGATAGAGGAAAGAGCATAAAGAAAGCCCCTTTCAAGTGATTAGGGGTGGTCAAAGTTGGGTGTTATGGACGATTATCAAAAGTGCGAAAAGCAGAGTTTCAAAATGTCCAAAATCTGCTTTTCAAATCCAAAAGAGAACCTCTACCACACTTTTCAATTCCAATTGTGGGAACCGCTTTTGAGGTTCCCAATTTGATTTCACTTTTCACCACTAAAACCGCTATGAAGAAACACTTCAAGACACTGTGGTTAGAAACTGCAACTCTGACCATTCCTATCCACAGGCCTTGAACCTCCACTTTTCAAAATGATTAAACTTCTCTCTTCAAACACCCCAATCTTCGTTTTTCATTTTGTCAAATTTCTCAACTTTGACCACCCCTATTGAGAGTGAACATGACCAAAAAGTGTTGAGATGTTAAAGTCAAAGAACCCTGGAAAAACACAATACTGGGAATGAATTTCCAAAAAACCGCCTGCGGCACAAGTTCTTTTGCCTTGTTTGGTAACTACCATGTAGTGGTCTCCACATCTGTTGGGTTCACCTTTGAATTTCAGAAAGAAAAAAAGGAGTTGCATCATAACTTCCCTTTTCTTTATTGCAAAAGCCCAGCCCAAGTATCCAAAGCATTGATTAAATTAATCAATAATAATTCTGCCATCTTCATCCTTCTGAAATTTTTCCAACGCAGCCATGCCATCCATCACCTGAACACGAACATCCTTCCCCTTTATGTTCAACACAAACACTTCAGCCTTTTCAATTACGGCTGATTGAACCTTCATCTTCTTCTTCACTTGGAGCTTCTCCTCATCTTCCATTTCTGATTTGTCCCTGCCATCATCACTGACTTCAACTATGAAACTGTTTTTGACTGCGTTCCTTTTCTTTGCAACTTCTACAGATGTCAAAAAGAAGTCTGCATTTTGTGCAGCAAGAAAATTAATGATTTGATTCATAGTTCCAGCCAATCCCTTCTTGCCCTTCACGCCTTTTCCCTTGCCAGTATCAGATATGTGAATTGTAATGAACTTGTTCAGCCACTTAAGAGTGTCTACCATATGGGACTTTCCAAACTTTTCAAATTGCAGAATTCGATCATATTTTCCATCACAACGTGCACTAAACACATCAACAAGTAGTTGATGAAATCTCCTGCAAGGCACATTAATGAAACTAACCATTTTGATTGCTACTACTTACATTGCACACTTCTCCATTATAAAACTAATCTTCTCAAACTTGTTTGTCATTGATTCCAGATGCTCAACATACAGTTTGCAATCAGAAAACATTTTAAGCTTGTCAATAATTGCTTCAACGTGGTTGACTGCGTTTTTAACACTTCTGGAGACAGTGTTAAGTGTTGCACCAGTAGCTGCCTTACGACCCTTTTTAACCTCAGGAGCACTTGAACCTTCTTTTGGAGGATACGCCATAGTGTATTGCTTTTTTACATAGTCTTCAAATTCATCCCATGACATTTCCGGTTCAACATAAAGTCTGATTTGAACAATTTAGGGAATCCAATAATTCAAAGTTATTGGAAGTCACAAACCTAATCCACACCATACAAATGTAAAACAGCGCCCCACTAACTTCCTTATACTGTTCAAGAATACTTTTTGCACATTTCTTTGCCACCTCCATAATGTCCACAACAGCCAGTTTGAAGGCTGCTCCTGCCTCCATATCCTGCACAATAGGTCCAGAACTTGCCAGCATAGTAACAAGCATTGTATTAGCAGCCAATCCAGTGTTTTTCTTAATGTCCTGGTATTCAACAACAAATCCTGTTGGTACATTTTGATACACTTGCAAGATGGATTCAAAAGATGGTGTCTGGCGACTCTATTGTTGCACTGTTAGATCATTGAGTGTATGATCTAAATACTCACAACACTTGCAGCCTCCTCATCTTCCCTCTCCAATTCTTCTGTGTCCTTGTCGACTGCCTGGTCATTGACATTGCCGTTTGAAGGAGCTCTGTCACCCTCCCTCAATGCACTTCCACTTACTTCTTTGGTGTTGTAAATCATTGCACTGGAGGTATCAGGTATCTTTGACGCTGGCACAGCCTTTGGTGTCTGCATTTAATGGAAGTTTTTGCAATTGCAATTGTGAAGGACTGTAACCCTAATTTTTCGACTCAATTCATTGAGATAATGACTTTTCATTGCCTTACTTTCTTTTCTTATACATTTCTCTCTCATTTACTTCCTATTTATACATTGTGCATGTACCATATGTCTGTATTTCTTGATTAATTGCTTGGCTTTTGGATGCTCAAACTCACATTTCCTTCCCTCATGAATTTCAAGCAGACTCAATGCTGTTAAAATTTGTCCTACATATATCTCTTTCCTTTGTCCTTTCCAATAATTTGTTTTTATTGGATTTTGAATGACAATTAATCCCTCCTCAAAATCTTTTTCCACCTCTGGGTCTTCCTCCTCCTATGGTAACAACTTTTTCTGGCTGGGTAGACTCAAGTGATGCTGCTCCAACCAATCCCTACCTTATCCCTGACCATGTCCAAGTTACCAAAATTTTCCCTAACTTGGTTGAGGTTTTCCACAAGTTCTTTGAATGCTCAGGTGTCCCTCTGAACGCTCTTGGCCTTAATGATCCTCTGCGCATTCCAAAAGTTTATGGCCTGGAATACTTTGGTCACAGTGAATGTATTTATGAACACTTTTCAATATTTGTTAATTATTCAATTCCTTATTTGATTTTTAGTGCTAATGACTTGCCATTCTATGCTGACTGCTCATTGTGATTTTCACTTGTGATCTGCTGCTACAGATAGTTGGATCACATGGATAATAAAATTGTGTCTGCTGGAAATATCATTTTCATTGCTTACCCCACACTCTACCAATAAATGGAATCTGTACGCAAGCTAAAAAGATCCTTTTGCAGAAGCACAGCGCGCCTCAGTTTTTACATGGATAACACTCCTTCAGTTTATTCAAATATTCCTAATCAAAGACTTTCTCCATCCCCTTTCTTGGAAACACTCTCGTGTTCATGAACTGGGGCAGAGTTATACACCAAAAAGTTCTTGGTTCCTGAACCTTTGGGCATACCCTTAATGACGTTCTTGACAGCCACGTTAATCAACTTCAACTTCAATTGAGCTGGAGTCAAGGTATCCCATCCACTGTCCACACGTGACACATAAGCGGCAATCACTCCAGCAACGTGAGGAGATGCCATGGAAGTACCAGAAATCGTGTTGTTGGCGGTGTTACTTCCAATCCAGGTGGAAAGAATTTGGAATCCTGGAGCACCAATGTCGACACATCGTCCCCAGTTGGAGAATGTAGCACGGTCATCATTGATGGTAGTAGCAAGAACAGTAATAGACTTTTTGGAGGCAGCTGGAGAATATTTGCACGCGTCGGCATTGTCGTTTCCAGCGGCAACTGCAAAGTGAACTCCAACGCTTACAGCTCCATCAACTGCACGGTCAAGAGCATCTGACTTTCCTCCGCCCAAAGACATGTTCGCGACAGACTTTTTGTTTCCAGTTCTCTTGTACGGAGCCGGAGCCTGAATGGAGTCTTCACCTTGGTTCTTTTGGACGTGGTCTCTGGCGACCCACTCGATTCCCTTCAAAACATCACTCATTGAGCCGGAACCGTTGCTACGGAGAACCTTGACGGCAACAGTGTTGGCCTTCTTTGCAACTCCAAAAGTTTTGGCAGAAATGGTTCCAGCAACATGAGTTCCGTGTCCATTTCCGTCTTCATCCTTGTCCTAGTAATTTTAAAAATGAAGATTAAGATTTATGTGGGAGACACATGAAAAAGGAAAAGTGACTCACGCCATCAGGAATGGTAGCACCCCACACAGCTCTTCCTTGAAACTCAACGTGCTTGATATTGATACCCGTGTCAACAACATAAACATCCACGCCAAGACCGTCGTTCTGATTGTACCAGTAGTCATTGACTGTTTGGTTTTTGTGATTTAGTCCGAAAAGTGTACAGCCCGTAAGAATTTTATACCTCTTGTAAAGTCAGGCTTCAATTCATGAGAAACACGAGCAAGACCCCAAGGAGGAGAAGCTTGAACCTCCGACCCGTCTTCCGGCACCGTCATGTGTTCCCCTTGATTCTCATTTCCTTCTTCAGGAATGTGAACGCGTCCATCCGTTGTTTCATGACCGTCTTCAGGGATTCTCACGCGTCCGACATCATTTTCCGATTTCTTTCTTGGTAGCGTTGTATGAACCACTTGGTCTGGCTCAATGTACTTGATAACCTTAAGTTCGCGGACCTTCTTCAAGTCGACATGGTTCATGTTCTTGAAGATGAATCCACGCGGGAATCGCGTCGTGGATGGAAGGAGTGGAGAGACAGCGAGTTCAGGCGAGAAACCGAATGGCTGCATCATCATTCGAAGTTGTTGTTTCAAGTTACGTCAGTTTGAGCCAAGCACGAACAACCGAAACAAACAACAAACCAACCTCGACCACCGTCTTCCTGCCCAGTTTCAGTGTGCGCACATCAAAGCTTTCAATGTGGAACTCGGCCGCATCGTCGAGAACAGCAATAAACGACCCTGGAATCACTGTGCCGCTTGCCGCAACAACCGGCGCAAGGACAGACCCCGACGACGACGCGATGCCGGAAAGTGCCTCGGAATACGGATTCGAAGGAACTAGGAGCTGTGCGGTCGATACTGTCGCCCACAGAACGAGAATCGATGGGTGCATTTTTGGGATTGAAATCAAATGTGTCAGTGGGAGAAAGCAAAAGTACAAGGTATTTCGTAGCGACACGAATCACGAAAATTCACATTTTTCCATTAATAGTAAATAGGTCTATTTGGTCAATTTATTTCTTTTTCAAGTGTGGCAGGGAGTTCTTCAATACCGATTTGTCAGTGGACTATCAAAGAAGGAAAGAACAATCCTGGAAATGACCACAGACTCCAACAGCACGACCCAGACAACTACCGACACGAATTGGACGCCAGTCTATGGCAGCTTAGCCATGACCCAGCATGCGCCGTTCCGCGTAATGCCGGAGGAAAGCATGGAACCGCGCATCGCAAAACAAATGATCAACGACATTCTCTCGTTGGACGGTAACCCAACACTAAACATGGCGTCCTTTGTAACAACTTTCATGGATGAAGAAGCCGAAGAGCTGATGATGGAAGGGTACGTATTCCATGAATACATTCGATCACCTTACATACCTTCACTGCTTACTCCGTATACCAGAATGCGCAAGAACTTTATAGACCTTGACGAATACGAACAAACAGCTGAACTACACAACCGCTGCGTCGCCATGATCGCCAACCTCTTCCATGCGCCAACGCCTCCTAAAAACATCCCACACCCAGGAACCGGCACAATTGGATCCAGTGAAGCGATCATGCTTTGCGTTCTTGCAATGAAGTGGCGTTGGCGCAAGCGTCGTCAAGAACAAGGATTGCCGGCGGATAAGCCAAATCTTGTTTGTGGGTCCAACGTTCAGGTTTGCTGGCACAAGGCGTGTCGATACTTTGAAGTAGAGTGTCGTGAAGCAGATGTGTCTCCTGACTGTCTTGTTTTGACGGCTGAGAGAGCGTTACCGCTGATCAATGAGGTAAGTCTAAGACGATTTACCAATATCCAGAAAACTCAACTCATCCCCCATACATAGAACACAATCGGAGTCTGTCCTATCCTGGGCAGTACATTCAACGGAGAGTTTGAAAACGTGAAAGAAATCCATGACATGGTTGTCGAGTTGAACGCCACGAATGGTTGGGCAATTCCTATCCACGTTGACGCCGCGTCAGGGGGATTCATTGCCCCCTTCACAGACCCAGACCTCTTGTGGGACTTTCGCCTTCCAAACGTCAAATCAATCAACGTAAGTGGCCACAAGTTTGGACTCGTGTATGCTGGAATTGGATGGGCTCTCTGGCGTGAACCCCAAGACTTACCCGAGGAACTGGTGTTCCATGTTAACTACCTCGGTGGGGATCAAGCCAGTTTCACACTTAATTTCTCCAAGGGTTCATCGACTGTGATTGGACAGTATTACAACTTGATTCGTTTGGGAAAGGAAGGTTATAGAAAGATTATGTTGGCTGGAATGGCCAACGCTACGTATCTTCGTCAGAAGCTTCAAGACATGGGATTGTTCACGATTGTTGATAAGGGACACATGCCTCTTGTAGCGTTTGCTCTTAAGGACGCGTCAAAGTACACTGTGTTTGATATCCAAGACAGAATGAAGCATCAAGGATGGATTATTCCTGCATACACTTGTAGCAAAGGTGCCGAGTCGTTGGCCATCATGCGTGTGGTTGTGAAGCAAAACTTTTCCCAAGCGTTCGCGGATATGCTTGTTCAACATTTGGAAGATGCCATTCGTTACTTGGAGCACTTGGCTGCTGAGGGACACCTTCTCCATGTTAAGGAGCTTGCCGTTGCTATGGACGCTATTGAAAGCAAGAGGTTGGTCCATTCGCATTCAAAAAACACAGGCAAGCAGTCCCATCGCAAGACTGAGGATCGTACACATGGTGTATGTTGAATATCAGATAGGACGAAGGACATTATTAGATTTTACCTGAGAATAAATGCTTTTCCTTTAACCCATAGCACTTTTTATTTGATTGTTCTATATCAGATGCACATTAAGTTTGCCTGCAAAACAGTGGCAGTGTTTCAAGTAACACAAAGAGGATCACTTGCGCTCCGCATCCACATCTCCCATCATACAAAATACTTCATCACGAATCGCATCACAAAACTCATCTTGAGGAAGGTCATTTGGATCATAACCAAAAGGATTCTGGATCTCTCCTCCAATAGCCTCGATACCGTACATAGTGAAAGAGGCCACAATAGTGGCAGGAATAGTGTACCACTTGAGAATAGTAACGATTTGGAAGGGCAGAGAGAGCAGGTAAATGATGAGAGTCTGTTTCAAGTGCAATTCGTAGGCAATAGGGATGGGAGTACCACGGATACGTTCAAAGACAGAAATCGAGTCACTCAGAGCATTCAAGTTTCCAGCCAACACCAACTGAATGTTTGCATCGATTTGGTCCGTGTCCTTGCACTCACGAACATACTTTTGCAGACGGAAAACAATTTCGATTGGCAGAGCGGCCGTGTTCATTCCAGTGAGGCTTTCGACCATTGAAGATGGGCTTGGGGAGCTGTCGATTGGCGAGGGGCTCTTCTTTCCGTCTGGTGTTGAACTTGCGGCATTTGCGGCATTGGCAGCCTCGGCAAAGACGGGAATGTGGGCCAAGAGCGGGCCGAGGTCGTCCCACATGTGACCCGCCTCGTCTCTCACGTGGTGTTTTGTTGCGACGGCAAAGGCGGCGAGAAGTGTCATTGCGCCTCGCTTTCGGGCCTCTTGCTGGTCGTCCTTTGCCTTGACTCCGGCCCAGAAGAGACGGGCCAGGGATCGGATGTTCGAGTGCGTGTTGGCCCACACCTTTCGGCCTTCGTAGTAGCGATCGTCTGATTGTGTTTTAGTACTTAGTAGTAGTCCAAAGAACAACAACTTACACGCTGTGTTCGTTCGGAACACTAGCAACAGTCCCATCACAACTCCCAAAAGTGTAATCAGAATCTGCGACTGAGGAAGGTTCTTGAGCCACTCGCCCGCGGGACTCCAGTTCCACGCACACGTCACTCCCGTTGCCCACAGCCCCATCGCCAATGATGGACCCGCCACAAACGGTACAATCGACGGCGATCCGAACGTAAAGAGCGCACTGGCTTTGCTTCCATCATTCTTTTGCGGAACCCGGCGGCGGGATACGTCGTACTGAACCATTTGGTTGGGTTTGTGATTTGGGTGAATTGAGGATGAGATCAATTTCTGGGTCTTCTCGAAGGATGGCGGACTATGAAACATTAACAAAGAATGAGATCTTTCAAATTGTTCAAGAACGAAATACTAAATAGCCTCTCTTAGTCTTCACTTTCTGATACCTCTTTTACATCATCATACAACTGTGCCTCCTTCTCGTCAGCAACCTCAGGCTTGTACGGTGGCTCCACCTCCCGATTTGCAAGCTTCACTGGATCAATCTTGGAAAAGAAGGTGTGCCGCAGGATTTCTTCTCCTCCATTGATTCCAAGTCGTTGCGCTGGTTCTCGGGCGAGAAGTCCGCTGATGATTGCTTTCGCGTGTACACTCAAGTGCTTTGGTAGCTTTAGTGTTGCAGAGAGAATATTGGTTTCCATTTGGGAACGGTCTTCAGAGTAGAATGGATGATGGCCACACATCATTTCATACAGAATAATTCCAAATGACCACCAGTCAGAAGCATAGGAAGAGCCTTGGCCGTAAATTACTTCTGGAGCCTGTTTTTCATTGTTTCAGAATCTTGGATATGAACACATGTTGCACTCACTAAATACTCCAATGGCCCAACAACCATTCCAGCATCCGTAGTTGGCTCCATCCTACTCAATCCAAAGTCTGAAATCACTACATGCCCATCTCGATTCAACAAAATGTTCTCGAGCTTCAAATCTCGATACACAATCCGATGTCCATGCAAACATTCCAGCCCTAACAATATTTCGGCAGCATAGAACCGAGCTCTTTCTTCAGTAAACTTGCCAAAGTTTGATATTTGAAAGTACAGCTCCCCGCCATCAATGTAGTCTGTAATTAAAAAGATTTGTGATGTTGATTCAAAAGCCGCATGGAGTTTGATGATAAATGGATTCTTGACAGTTCTCAGCACTTTATACTCCATCTCAAGGCTTGCACTGCTCTCTTTTGTCGGTGAATTTAGTTTTTTTGGAAGAATTTTGACTGCATACGCTTGCTTTGTCGTTTTTTGTTTACAAAGGAGAACCTGCAATGAAACCTATGAGTTAAATCGAAATGAGCATCAAAGCGTACCTGCTGTGTTTCTCCTTCTCCAAGAACTCGACACACTTGGAACGGAGAAGAATCATCAGCAATTCCGTCAGAACCTGCGGATGAGCCTGTTTGAGTCTGACCACCAGGTCCCTTGGCGTAACTCTTGATTCGTTCCACCCACTCTTCCATGTCGCTGAAGCTTTTGGCACCCATCGTGTAACAAGATTTACTTCCCGAATCCGAAATCACAAACGTGTGCCTCATATTCCCGATTTCAGGACCGTTTCGCATATGTACACTGACTTGATTCGTTGGAATGATATATGTGGTAGCGTCAAGGGAACTAAGAAGCAATTTGACTTCAGTTCCATTCACGCTAACCCACACGTCCACCCATTCTTCATACTCATCTCGAATTACGAGCCAACCCTCTTTTGGAGAAGCTTGGTAACTCATTTTCTAAGAAGCGAAAAGTTCAACGGAAGAAAAAGATTGATGATTCGGTTACCTTTGGCTTCAACAACTCAGACGTGATTTCTCCCGGCTTTCCGACAAGCGCCAAAATTCTACACAGCTCTTTGGCTTCCTCGCTTTTAGTCCATTTCCGGAGGCCAGTCTTTCTCTGCAAGAACTCTACTGACTTTGAAAGCCGCTTCGATAAGCTGGGTCGATGGTTCCTTGTACCTCCTCCATCAACGTCATCCATATCGTTATCCACGCAAATAATCTTAGGAATATTTGCATCCTCTGTTGTTTGAGAATCTGCACCAAGTCCCTGCGACTGATATGGAGACTCCGTTTTCTCTGGTCGCAAGTTTGCTGCGATTTTCGTTTTCCTCTGAAACAAGAATATTTCTCCTTCTTGCAGATTTTTATGAATCGGATACAGTTCCTGGCTCCTGTCCAGCTCAGACACACCTTTCATATAATTTGTCAAGAGAACGAAAACAAGCGTTTATCAAGACTTGCCTTCAACATTCTTACTCACGAAAATACTGTATTCTTCGGGGGATTCTTTGATAAGCACTTTATCCATAATGGATACAATAGCCGCGCCAGCAGTCGCGTTTGTTTGTAGCCGAAGAGTTGTATACGCCATATTTCCATAATAGAAGCGAGTGACAAAGAAATCTCCTGTGGGAACATTTGGTAAAGATCCCGCGGATTTTCCAGCATTCGAAGGGCCCATGGAATTAGTGCGGTTTGGTGCCTGCGAAAGAAATTAGAATAAAGTTAAAATTGCGTTCAATGCATTACAATATTGGAAGACGGCCGCATGGAAGTGTGCACATCCTCCATTTCATCTTCTTCATCGTCTTTGGTATTCTTGACTCCAAATCCTCCAAACAATCGAGATTTGAACGTAGTTTTCTGTTGTTTTGGTGCATCTGTTCCGATCGGAAGCTGCTTGCTTGATGTGTCGAGTTTTGAGGATTGTTTGAATGTGGGTTCTTGAGGAGCTTCAAGCGGTTTCGGTCGGATTTCTGGAAGCGGTTGTTCTGCGAAATCTTGGAATGGTTTTGCTCGACTTGAAAAAGCATATTCTTGAGCTTTATCCCATGGATCGAAAGTTGAGCATGGAGGTATGAGATCTTGAATTGGGTGAGTAAATAGGTATTTTGTTTCAGACCTTACCTCTCCCATTATACATCACAAAATCATCCATCGCTCCTGGCTCAACGTTTTCTAACGACGCCACAATCGATGTTACTTGCTCAACCGTCGTGAACGCATCGACCGATATATGCCGGTAAGTTCCTTTTGAATGAATGAGGATGGGAATACTCCAAGAAATTGGTTTCTTTCTGCGTAATCGAAATTGCATGTGGTTGTTAGCCAGACGTCGCAATGATCCTATTTGGACGTTAAGATGGTCGAGCTGCACATCATCTATGATTCAATTAGCTTTAGTTCAAAGAAAACGAAACAACTGAACTGTTGTAAGAGTCAACCCCAAATATATCGTGCCGATTAATAAAGTCCACTATTCCGTATCTACGCAACGCTTCTTGTTTGATTTCGTTAATTGTCATTGTTGGGCTTGCAGGAATGACATATAATCCATCATATTCGTCTTTAATATGGAGCCTGTATTGTCCATTGAAGCCAGCTGCTGAAATATTAGTTTCCGAAGATATCTTAATAATAATCTTACTTATTGTTGATCGTACGGCAAATGACCCTACTTCGGTTGGTGGGGGTGAACTGGCTGCAACCGAACTACCTGCACCTGCCAATGCCTGCTCAATAGCATCTTCGATGATTGAAATCGTAACATCGCCTTTCAACGTGTTACTCCCTTCGTGAACTGCAGAAGCTTTTGCAGCGTCAACCTCAACTTTTGCGAAAGTCACCGCCAGAATATCATCAGCTTCAATTTTAAGTTTGGAAGCTTCATTGGCTCCTGATCCGACAATTCTGTTCAGACCTGGCTCTTCGGTTGACTTGTTTCCAACCGTCTGTGAGGTAGGTTCGTCCAATTCAACTTCATCCATACACATATTTGGACATGCTGCGACAAGTTTAAGAAACCAGCCAATGACGGGAAAGTCGGCTTCCGCATCAATCAGCCCGCCACTCGCTATACGGTCTGCAATTTCAAAAAGGCGAAGTGGTGTTGAAGTGTCTGTTGTAAGTTGTTGCCTGAAGTTGAAGGAATCATCGTTCGCAGCCTGCTGTCGTTTTAACGCTGCGAAACTGGTAGGAATATTTGATGAAGCCAGAATGTCAGCAATTGCAAACAAGGTTACTTGAACATCTTCGCGGGCTAGCGACTTCTTTTGGGTCCATATCGAGCTTATGGGTAGCCAGTCTTTTGCTAAACCGGATTTCTTGTTTCGAGAAAAGAAAGACGAGTCATTTGGCATTGATCCGCTGATTGGGCTATTGTTTGACTTTGCAGAGTTTCCAGACGACACGTCTGCCTTGTTGGATGAGTTTGAAGCAGTATCTGCGAAAAGAGACTTTTTCAATTCTTTTGACGGTGCTGTTGAAGATTGATTCTGTGAAGAGGAAGCCGCCTGATTCTGCCCTTGGTTCAAACTTGCCAGTCTGCTAACGTTAACTGAAGGAAGTCGATTAGATCGACTTTGAGCAGGAGAAACCATGTTCGCAGGGACCGAGTTGCTCGTGGCAGGAACAGCAATTGGTTTGTTGTTCTTTTGGAATCGTTCCCAAGTCGCGTCGTCGTCTTCAAATCCCATCGGTTTCCCGCCCTTTGAAGATGGAAAAACAGTTGCATTTGAAGGAGGTGTTTGTGGGGGAAGATTCGTTGGTTGATCGTCCGTTGTCTCTGGTTCTTCGGTCATTGGCAGAGACGCGCGATTATCTGGCTTTTGATTTGATTGCAGATTTGAAGAAGATGAGGAAACTAGGTTGGACGTGGACGCGCGGAATCCGTTGGGTTCAACCCCGGGAACCGCCAATCCCTTCTCTGGGCTGTCAACCTCTTTCCTCTGAAGTGATATTAATGGATTAGATTGCCGCCGTCCGCCGGCAGATTGTCTTTTGGCGTCCATTTGCGATGGCGGTTTCTGGATGAACAATGGACCGTTTGGGAAATCTCACATTTGATGTATATAGCATTTAATATCTCTTTAACTAATTCATTCCATGCTTACTGAACTAATCTGGACTCCCTGTCGTCTAGTTCCACGGGACCAAAAATATGAGAGGAAAAAAACACCACTATTCCAACTACCACTCAATGCAAACGTGACTGCAATTAAGAGGTTAAACCAATACGGAAGTGTCGTTCCAGGCGTCAGCAACAATATCCTCCCAATTGTGCTCGGCATCCACGAAACCAAAAATCCAATCGCCAACAACGCCGTCCTCCAAATCAACTTCTTATGGACTTTTCTTCCTGGTCTTAGAAGTGTCATTGGACCAGTACTTTTACTCTTCAATGTATTCCGATCTTTCAGTGAACTTTTTCCTCTAACAGATCTTAACGATTTCAGAGTGTTCCCTCTCTTCAATTCAACATCATCATCGTTCCGTCGCTCTTCTATTGGATCCATCCTTAACTCGTGCATGCTGTCCACAAGTGGAACTCCTGTATCAACCGCTTTTGACGCGCCTTCAGTCCCAACACCTCGTCTTGCAACTCTGAAAATCAGAATATACATTAAAACCGTTCCTACAAAATGCGCCCACAGAATCACATAAAAAAGACCCAATCGGAGCTCAGGATATGCAGCCGAAATCCAAATCTCAAATGTAGCATCCCCAAAAACAGAGCCTCGGAGATAAACAACTTCAGCCGTGAAAGCCAGTGCCGTCAGAAGTGCAGGTGAAGCCCACGCGTAAAGATGTAACCAAAAAAGGTATCCGTCGGCCAGGTTTTGGGCATATGAGACCGTGAGCCAGGTATAAAATGAGATGGCAAAGTTATAGCAGGAGACATAGTTTAGAAAAAAGTGGAACGTAGCACCAATAATGCGGATTATGTAGGGTGATGCGTATTGCATTGGTCTGTTGCCTACAATCCACAGTGCAGCTAAGATCAACTCTCCAAGAGCAAGACCGCTTTGCAGGACATTGATAGGACGTCGAAGCTTAGTCGAACAGGCGACGGTCACGAGTAGCGCAACATTGGATAAAAGGGAGATGCTACTCAGTATAGATAGGATCAACTGTAGCAGGCGTAGTTCCTCGGGTGTCATAATTCCTCCAACTGTCAATCTCTTTGTTAGAATTACGTTTGACTGTACATCGTATAAAAATTGAGAAATTCAGACACCATCTTACTGATTGAACTCACATTGTTGTTAAGTCAAGGTGCTGTATTCAAAACAAAAGGGTTGAATTTTGAGGAAGTTGTTTGGAAATTCGTCTTTAATCATTCAACACAATGTATACGATCTGTGTCGGATAAAATACTTGGAGCGCCTGTTGAAGTTTGACTGGAGCGTTGCCGTCTCGGTATATTTGACTTGACGCGGCCCTTCCAAATAACAGCATCCAAATCCTCTAAACCAGCCGTTACTTCATCCATAATTCCTTGTCGTGAATTTCGTCCTTTTCTAAACAATTTTTATGTCCTGCAGCGCTTATTGTTCCTTCATCATTGAACAGGTGGACTATTTCAGACTCAGGACCACCAGACGTCACACTAGAAGATATTGTATGAGAATTCAATGCTTTAAAAAGGAGTGGACCAGTTATTTTCCATGGATCCAAATACTCAGATGAGGTCAGCTTCATTGATGGGTTGTTACTCCAGATTTCAAATTCTGAACTTTCTTGAGTGATTTGCTCCATGGATTTGACAATTTCTTTAAGGTCATGGATATTCATAGAACTGTCTGCTGATACATGACGAAATGTATCTGTCACTTCCACCTTCACAACAACATTCCACCTCACAGGAGGGCATTTTCTTAAATTAAATTCAAGTAGTGAAGTATTATTTGATACGAGCCTTGATATCGGAATATTTGGCTCAACTAATATTTCCGGATTTGTCATTGAAGTCAAAGTATGCCTGTCAAATATAGGTTGTTGACCTAGGATTCTCAATGTTTCTTGCTTGACTTCATGACAAGTAATATTTGGTGATGATGATAGATAATGATAGCCTCCAAGGTAGTCGTTGACTTTGATGGTTAATGATGAATGCTGATGTTGCGTTGAAATTCTGGATATGTAAGCAGCATCGCGATGATCAAGCTTCCTTTCATCGAACACTATACATGTTGATATGACGTCGTCAATCTCTGTTGTATGTTGAATATCCTCATGTTCTTGCGTCATATTATAAGCCGTTAAAGAAGCAACACTCCTTCTTTCTTCACTCGGAACGGAAACTCGTACAAGACTTGGGCTAGCCGCAAAAACTCTTAGGAACAGTGCTACTGTCTCCAAATCAATCTCTGCGTTGACTTCACCACCCATTTCGACTCTTTTGGCCAGTTCATGTATTCGACAGCTCAACACCTGATCAGAATCATTCTCGAGTAAATTTCCATGTCGTGCTTGTTCGTTAGAACAGGCTTTAGAAGCTTTGATTAAAACGTCTGCAGTTTCAAAAAGCAGAGATTGGATGCTATCTCGTGTCAAGACTCGGTGGTTGATGTATGGGTGACAAGACAGCATTTCAGAGTTTCGGCCATACTCTCTTTCATCAGAAAAAGTTCTGAAATGCCAGCAGTTGTAGAGTTAGACCCAAATAAAGACTTAATTTTAGTCGCAGCTGAAAGTGTAGATTGGGACAGCCGTGAATATTTGAGGTTGGATGATATTGTTGAATATGCACTTCCTAAGGAAGGCTTACGAGAAAGTCGAGGGGAAGTCTCTTCGCGTTCTGCAACCGGAGAGGCTGGTACCCCATTATGATGATTGTTTGACGTCGTGTCAAGAGACTGTTGACGCGATGATTTTCGACGAGAAATTGGAGGACTCTCGAGTGGCGTGTTACCGTGTCTTTCATCACTCGAAAATAATGGTGCTGACGGCATAAGTCCCTTGGCGAACTTGGTACCTGCATGGGGCGAAATAGATTTACACTGATTTACAACGGAGAATTATTCTACAATCAGTTTGATATGGTTTATTCCCGTCAGCCTACTTAATCAATATTAATAACAATCTTCCCCATTGATTGGTTGCTTTCCAGGTAACGATGAGCTTCTTGAATATCCTTCCAGGAAAACTGTTTGTCAATGTGAGAACGCAATGGCATAGAGTTGTCAAAGATTGGACCAAACGCCTGAGTTTCAAGTTGGTTCTTAAGTTTGCGAAGGTATGGCAGCTCGCGGGAGCGAAGAGAGCTTCCTCGAATGGTCAAGCGCTTGCGAAGAATCAAGGCCAAGTTCGACTCCTTGATAACTGCACCAGACAAGAATGCAAGCATGACCATGCGACCATCCAGGCTCAAGCTGGCAAGGTTTCCGTTCCAGTGAGTGGCTCCGACAAAGTCAACAATGACGTTGACACCTTTGCCTTCAGTGATTTTCTCAACCTCCTTTGGCCAGTCTTCAGTCTTGTAGTTGATGGCATGAGTCGCGCCGAGATCTTACAGAACGTCTTCTTGTCTTCCGTGCCAACAGTGACAATAATATTCTTGGCTTTACCGATGTACTTGGCGATTTGAATAGCGACTGAACCAACACCGGATGCACCGGCATGAATCAAAACATTTTCACCTTCCTCCAAGTTGCAGTTCAAGAAGAGGGCTTGGTAGGCAGTGAACCAGACTTCAGGAAGCGAGGCAGCAGTTTGGTATGAAATGTGATCAGGAATTCTCATGGCCATTTGCTTGTCAATGACAACATATTCGGCGTAGGCTCCGCCGTAAACGAGACCAAAAACGCGCTCTCCTCCTTCCAGCCGTCTGCGTTCCACCAATCTTGGACACAGTTCCAGCAAATTCAACCCAAGAATCTGGGAAGCCCCAAAAGGAGCCGGGTAACTTCCCTGCCTTTGAACAACGTCCATGCGGTTGAGGGCGAAGGAGTGAACCTTGACGAGGAGTTGGGACTCGGACGGAGTTGGAGTTTCCGTCTCACCAAGAACAAGCTTCGATGCGTCTCCCTAGATCGCCGGATGAGTATTGGATTCTCCCGTATGATACTTGGTACTCACGGGCTCTGAAACAAGAATGGCTTTCATTTGGTTGTTTTGGGGAGAGTTCTGTTTGCGAACCCTATTTGAAATGGAAATGGGCCAAGAACCACTGGCAAATAAATCAAATAACGAATTCAAATCAAATCAAATTCAACAAAGCCCCGGCTGAAGTTGTTTGTTTATTGATTACTAACTGAGAGTGGATTGGTTCGCAGTGTTCGCCGCAAAGGCTTCGTATTTCTCGACAAGAACCTTCCACGGATCTTCGATGCTGCGCGTGAGACAAAGTTGTGTGAGTGAAAAGGGCTCGTCTGGTTTGTCGCTGGAATTGGATCCGTGGCTGTGAACGCCTGGTCGACCACTGGCACGCGGTGGGCTCCTCTGAATGCACCACGACCACTGCCGCCACCCCGTCCTCCCCGGTATGAATTGGCGCTACGACCTTGCTGATGGTTTGAGTATTGTTGGCGTGGAGGCATTTTGGTTTCAAGCAAGTATGGAAGAAAAGAGAGTAACAAACAATTGTATTGTATTTACTTACTCGGTGGAATTCCCAAAATAGCACGTAACGCATCAGATTCACTCATGGCCCCGACAGGGGCGTTTTGTTGTTGCGGTTGCTTCATCGAAAAGAAGCCTTGGCCTGCACCACCACCACCTCCTCCTCCTCCACTTACAATAGCGCCAAACTCGTTCTGGTTTGAGGTGTTACTCTGAGCCCCGCCTTGTAAAATATCTAACAATGCATTGCGATTAGCCTGTGAAGAATCCTGGGGCTGTGCAACTCCTTCACTCCTCACACCTAAACTCTGCTTTAAATGCTGCGATAAGGCTGAAGTTGTAGCACCACTTCCACCACCAGCGCCGCCATTTAAAACATCCATCAATGATTGCTGCTGTTGTGCGTTTGGTTGAGATGGTTGTTGTGAGGAACTGATGAACTTGTTGCGATTGGGCACCCTTTGCAACAACTCCAACAAATTAACTCCTGCGTATTTGGAGCGATGGTGTACTCGAATGCATCGGAGAAAGAGTCTGTTTGTACTTGTTGGAGAAAGACTACTTTCATTCTTGGGTCCAGCTTTCAAGATATCAAGAGATTTTGTCCTGACAACAATGGAACAGATGCTGCAGTTTGAACAGTCCAGGGGTTATGGCTCTTTCCGATTTTTGTTGCTGTGCTTGCTGCTCTAGTCGAACCCATGGATCTTCTAATGCTTTTGCGGTGTTTTGCTGTGGTTGTTTGACAGAACTGTGCATAGTACCTGACGCAGGTGGACGAGATTGTTGTTGTTGTTGCTGCTGCTGCTGCTGCTGATTCGACTGCTGATTTGCACGGTTATGTCCTCGTTGTTTGTTATTAGAATTCTGTGCCTTGTGTTGATTTGAAGTTGTAGCTGCAAGTTGAAGTGCCGCAAAGTCTTCGACGACCAAATCTTCATCTTCATCGCTCAGAGTCTTTGAGACGCTTGAGAGCCGCTGTGAGAATGGTGGTGATGATGATGTTGCTGTTGCTGGTGGTGAAAATGAGACGGTGTGGTAGGGGAAACTGATCGAATGGAGGGAGACTTGCGACCAGGCCTTTTAACATCCGGTTCAACAGTGTGTGGATGAGCTACAGGTGCCGGTGGTGCTGGTGGGTCATTTGAAGGTTTTAACTTTCCATTTCCAATTTAAGAGTAGCAGGAGGAAGAGTAGGTGGAGCTTGGTTACTTCCGTGCATCAAAAGACTAAGTAATGGATTGGCTGGAGCGGAAGTGGAAGTAGGAAGTGGCTGCAAAGATGGTTGAAATGGCGGCGGAGGAAGAGAGGTAAGTGGGGTTGACTGTCTGCGCAATTGATTTGATTTTTCTTGAAAGTCTTGTGGAACCGGGGTTCTGATTGGCTGGATGTTACTGGTTGGCGTTAGACCTCCGCTAGGTGGCCCTCCTGGGGAACGCACTGATGCATCAGGGCCTTTGTCAAAATATTCAACAGTGCATTTTTCTGCAAGGAGCCACGGATTGTAGATGTTTCATCTGCGACCAGTGTGTTTGCTGATGCAGAGTTGGAAAACCTTGCCGATGGCCCACCACCTCCTCCTCCATAACTGGCGCGAATTTCATCACTCATTACTTCAGCATTTGGTTTCACAGCTGGAGGAGCTGGAAGATCTTTAAGACTTGGCTTACGTGGCTGTTGAACTGTTCCACCCTTCAACAATTCCAAAAGGGATTCGCGTTGCAAAGAAGTTACATCAATATTTGAAGATCCAGAGTTTGATCGGTGTGGAGTTTGAACATTGTGGTGTACTGGCTGTTGAAATTGAGGTTGATTTTGAGCTGGCAACGGTAAAATCTGAATCATGGCATGGGTATTGGTTCCATCCGCTGAAGTGATAATTCCTTGAAGAGGAAGTGTATTTGTAGGTTGGAGATATTGCTGTTGTTGCTGAACGTATTGTGTGGGGTAACTCATCGGCAGTGGCTGCGAATATCCTCCCAGATGCGAAGAGTTATAGAGTCCTGACTCGGATGAAGATCCGTATTGAGCAATATTCACAGACGAAGGGATAGAGGCCAAGTCACTTGAAGAACTTCCAATGCCGATCAAATTCTTCAACAAATCGGTTGCTTGAGTCAGAGTATTAACTCCCCAATCTTCATTATCCTGGTTGTTGAATCCTAATCCCGTATCCGAGAGCATTGCTTCATTCTCACTCTCATTTTCCGTTTGACTTTTGTACCCTGTATTCCCACCGCCATGAACTGTGAGTAATCCAGGCTTAGATCCAGCCTGCTTTGGTTCTTTTCCTGTGTTCTTCTTGGTTCGCTTGTATTTATGAATCCACTTTTTCAAAGAAGCAACGAATGCCGTGACCATGTAGAATTTACTGCCGCTGACGTTTCCTGCGTAGCTCGGGTCGGCATTTTTGTATCCAGGCAGGTCTTTCAAGGGAAACCAGCGAATATCCTGGATTAATTATCAGAAATTCATGGGTTTGCACCAACTTTTTCGCGACTTACTCCAATTTCTTTACGAGTTTGAGTCAAGAACACAGTTTGTTCAGGAACTCCTCGGATAATGTACAAGCGAATACGTTGTTCCTTCATGGTTCTTTCGACATGTTCATTAACGTGGAGTCTGCTACGAATATCGAAACCAGTTTCTTCGTACACTTCACGAACAGCACAATCTGCTTCAGGCTCTTCCTTGTTGATCTTTCCTTTTGGAAACCCCCATCCCGATTTGCTCTTCCATCCTCGAACTAGAAGGACTTTGTCCAGAGTTTCATTCAATATGATGGCTCCACAAACTGGGACTCTGACTTTGTACTCCATAAATCTGATTGGATATATTGAGGTTGAGATTGATGTGGAGAAGGTGTTTTCACGCTTACGTTGCAAATGCCTGCTCGTGGTCACCCGCCCAGTTAACCAAAATAGGACATTCTTTGAAGAAGTGAGCGCTGAAGTTCTGTTGGATAGTTAGACTCGGCCATCTAATGTTTGTGTGAAATCACGCACCTTCAACGATAGAGAGGGCAGCGAAGGATGGACCTCGCGAACAAAGTCTTCATAGAACCAGTGCGCTTGCTCGATTTGGAAACAGATTCGTTCGACTGAAGACAACTCGTCCACGGGACGTTGATGATGAAGCGACTACGGATCGATCAGCAACAGAGTAAAAGCCAACGCCATACTGACCTTTGTAAATCTTCCAGAACTTCATGGAAGTTCATACGTTGGAAGGCCGCCATCGATGCAGTATTTGTGTGTTCTCTTTCTGTTTTCGCGATAGTTTTTGAAGTCAAATGAGTAAGAGAGAATAATTTATTGAACAGGGGAATGGATATTACATATTTACAAATGATATGAACATGAACAGATGATGGGTGATGTATAGATGTGTCGTCACAGCTTGTTTACGATGTTGCGCTAACCGTTCACAAGCCTTCTTAATGCTCGTATTTGATAAGGACTAAATATTCATGTCCCACTTCGCTAGAAGAGACTGATCGGCTAGATAGGGTACCATGTGAAGGTGGTGCAGCTCTAGCTGCTTGGTCAACAGAGACTCTCGTGTTCCTTTGCCAAAGGAATCTTCTCAAAAAGATGTCTAGAAGGTACTGCATGCGAAGTTGCATTATCGAATTTCGGCAGTGTGGAGTCCATGTGTTGGTGGTTTGCACAAGCGTGAAGTTGGGAGGCACTTTTGTTCACAGGTTTTGGAGCAGAAAACGGTGATCGCCACACAAAAAGGGGTAGCAGCTACTAAGCAGTGATTCGGGACGTTCGGATAGATACTATATACAAGCTTAATATATACTCAATGACTGTGCGAACGAAAAGATACAATCTATATATTTCAGTCTATACACTCAAGATTGGTGGCCGTTCCTCCTCCAAAACCCGAGGTGCAATGAGGCAATTATCAACATCCGCAATTCTCCACACGCCATTGTCAGGGAACTCGTCGATAAAGTGCGATGACTCCATACGAATACCCATTCCAGCCAAATCGACGTGTCCTTCTTCGACCAGCACTCCATCAATATCTCTCGTCATTTATAGTGAAGTGTGGAACCAGAAACTACACTATCCACACCAACTTTTGCTCCTTTGTCCATCCACGAACGTTTCCACTCGAAATCCGGAACAACCACTTCCTTGCCATCGTCAAACTCACTACGCAATTCATGAGGTTCATAAACATATTCAAAACATATTTCGCGAAAGACGCGATGATCTGAAGGAGGGCCATCAGGAGTTTTAGGGGTATTCACTCTCCGTGTAAATATTATGAGGTGGTTTCTGTCAATTACAGGTCCTCGGAACAGCGTCGAAGTTGCGTTTTGCGGAGAACCGAACGTGAGCCATATATTTGTTGGGAAGATTGGGAAAGTGTCTGTTGAATCCAAGTTTGCATATTGGCTTTGTAACGGAATGAGAGAGAGTGACCACTTGCTTTCAGAGCCTTATGAGATTTTGAGAAGGCTGAGAGGAGGTCTGGGGTTACAAGAGGTGACAGCGATTTGTTATCGTCCATGCCGTTCCAGTACTGAGGCGATTAAAGAGGTAGGGAGTGCTTGAGAAACCCCCTTTTGGAACTGACGTGGAAAGAAGTCTCTCGCCCGTCCGTCACGGTATCTGCGTTGATTCGGTTGTTTAGAAATCCCTTTCCAGCCATCTGGGCAAGTGCAGACGGAAAGGCATCAGCAGACCCCGCTCCAGCCTATCAATTGATCAATTAACTGCTTTTAAGAAAGTGGGGACTTACAGTGACGTTCCAGGTGGGTATCGCTCAAAGTACCCTGGGCGATCAACAGCCTCTGAAGGGCGTAAACGGATTGGATATGAGGCAAGTAGCTGATGTGGCGTGAGAGACGAGGTTGTACTTGTAGACGAGAACCGCGGAAGGCCCAGGGAAAAGGTGGATAGGAAACCACGAGTCTGCATTTGATGTATTAGTGATTTCGGAACTTCACCAAAACCAATGCTCGCCCAGTTCTCTCACGAATGCCCCGGTCTCCACGGAAAAGGTTCAAAGACGGATATTCATGAAGAAACAATTGGGCAAGTGCTTCAGTCGCATTCCGTGATTGAAATTCCGATTATGCAACGACGATATTGCTGGAGTGGAACTGTGCTGCACAAGTGGTGGGCGGACATTGTCGGTGAGGGAGTTCGGCGAAACTGGACAAAGAGTGGACGCACAGGGCGGGAAAAGCCGTGTTTAGAGTGCGCGATGATGGATCGTCCCTGCTTGTTGTTGATGGGCAACAGAGACTGACTACGACAGCCCTGCTTTTGATGGCTGTAAAGGCTGAGATAATGGTAAATTATGCTTCGACAAGCATCGATGATAAAGCGCAGACTATTGTCGACAAGTGGACCAATTCTTGTTTCGTACATCACCCTCCAAGTCCCAACAACAAGCAGACTGATACCATCTTTCTTGGACCGGGAAGCATACTTTTCTCTTATTATGAATAAGTCCCTTCCCAGTCCGTCCGCTCTTGTTGATGCATACAATGTATTCCGCACCAAAACTTATGGTCTCACTTTGGACAGACTCGATCAAATAGCAACATCAGCTGTACATGGCGTCACAATTATGCGAGTTAATATCCTTACTGAGAACTTGAACTTGTGCCAAGTATTCCAATGGTTACAGGAACGATCCCTGGTTGCAGGAGAGATTCTCTTTAACCCAACGCCAGGGATCAACTTTGGATCCATCGATTTGATTCGCAATCTGTTTGTCTCCAACTATATTCATTGGCCACGAGATCGCCTCGAAAGTCTTTACGAAACACGTTGGTTGCCTTTTGAGCTCTTGTTCTCCTCCGACAGCCTCACTTTTGATCAGTTTTTGAACGATTACATATCTTCGAAGGAGTCAGAGGCGCCGAATGATAAGACTGGCGGCAGAAACGAGGCATCAAATTATACTCCAGTTTCACAGCGTTGTATTCCAGAATTGTTGATCCAGCTCAAGTTGATGCAATGGACAGCATTTCTGATGTTCCTGACAAGATCAGTCCTATGCAAATGCTTCTTGATATGCATGAATTTGCAAAAACCTGCTCATATATCCACAACCCCTTGCATAACCTCCATGATTGTGTTGTTATTCTTGGGAAAGATGGTGCACAATCTCTTTGTAGTTTTGAGAACCATAAAGTCTTCATTTTATTGGCAAGTTTACAATTCCCCTGCATCAGTTCAAACAAGAATGCAATTACTTCCTCAAAGTAACCTTCTTGCATGACAGTGTCATTGTGTCCTCCGTTCGCAAATTCTACCCAACGAACACGTTGCTTATCCTTCACCGGCTTTCCTTCAGCATTCTTTTCCTTCTCCTCGCAACGATCTTTTCTCCAGCGCGAGCACGTGCCGATTTGAACGAGTTCTATCATGTGTTTTTGAGGAATTAATTCGTCTTTGCCTCCAGAGAGGAACAGCATTGGGACCGATGATGGAATCTTTTTGATTGCTTTCTCAGACTCCCACATCTGGTGACAAAGGAAGATGAGAGGTTTGAGGTATGGCATAACGGAAGGAATGAGTTTTGGCTTTTTTGTTACAGCAGGTTAGTTTGCTACTTCTTGAACCAAAACTGGCTTACCAGACTGAGAAACGTGTTTTCAATAATGACGGCAGTAATTCGATCTGGGTTTCTGTATGTATCGATTTGGGACTATTGTCGCAGAGTGCCAAAGGTATACATTGAACATACCTTGACGCCAAATCCAAAGCAACAGCGCCTCCAATCGACTGACCATACAACACGATTTGGTCTTTCCTAGTTCTTCGTGGTTGGCAATCCAATCAAGGGCGGCCTGAGAATCAATCTTGATTCCATTCTCAGTCGCCACACCATCGCTCTTTCCATATCCTCTATACGAAAGCATAAACACATTCATTCCAGCCCTGGCTCTGATAACTCTTGCAATTGGCAATCGATGCCCATGTTTCCAGCATTCGCGTGGAGGTAGAGTAAGGTGTAGGGAGCAACATCATGCTGCTTTCCGTCGGGCTTACGGTATCTCAAAGAACTAGCAGGGTCGTTGTCGTCTTGTCTGAGGAGCTCCAGTTGTGGACGGTATTTGATTGCATAGCCCGTGATTTTGACGTTATCGGGAGTAGTAAGAATGACGTTTTCGTAGTCTGGCATGTGCATTTGGTCTGGAGTTGAGACTACATCGCGAGAGCCTTGAGGGAAGGCGCTCATGTCTTGAAGTTGACATGAGTAGGGTCACTCACAACAAAGACAGACTCACAAATCAGCTTGTCCTGATGAAAGTAAAGAGCAGTAATAACAGTTCCTGTCAGAAGCACTGCAAGGTTGACGATGGTCTCCAGTCCGTAGGGAAACCAGACTGGGATATCAACAGCCCACAAGAGTCGCATTTCTCGTTGAGATCTTTCCCAAGATCCTTCCAATACCCAGTTCCACCTCCCAATTCATTTATTCAATATACTTGCTTTTATCAGTCCCTGTGATTACAGTATGGAACCTATTCGAGTGATTCGGAACGGAAGAAGAAATCTTGACACAACAAAAATGACCCTTGATCGTTCTACCCGCATTGCCTTCATTGGGGAGGTATTAATGCTATTTGTATTTGTAAGAACATTCATCTAACGTTGTTGGATGGGTGAACAGGCCAAATGGCTCGTGCCATGATTGGAGGACTCACAGCTGCCGGCCACCCAACCAGCAACATTTTTGTCGCCGAGCCATTCCAAGTAAGCTTACTTTAAGTAAGAAGTAAGAAGCCCAGCTAAGCCAAGGACAGGGCGCCTTGGACGCAGTTCAGCGTCGTTTGCGGGCGTGTCGACGTCGACGGACAACACGCTCGCCGTCAACTTCAACGGCCTCGGCGCACACGTTGTTGTTCTCGCCGTGAAGCCTCAGGTGCTCAAGGGCGTTGCCGAGGGCCTTGCTCACTCCCTCAAAACACACAAGTCTGTCGTCGTTTCAATTGCCGCGGGAATCAGAATTAAGGACTTGGCGCGCTGGCTCGATTGGAACACATCGTGCGTGTCATGCCAAACACTCCGGCTTTGGTCAACGAAGGCGCGAGTGGTCTCTATGCGGATGAATCTTGCACACAACAGCAGAAGGACTTGGCCTTTGCCATTGCGGGTTCTTTCTCAAAGATGGCTTACTGGGTGGAGAAGGAGGTTCTCTTGGATGTGGTCACGGGTGTGTCTGGTACGTCCTATCTCTGTTATCGCCAACAATACGGTAATCTAATAATTTGCTGGATAAACAGGATCTGGACCAGCTTACTTCTTCTACCTTCTCGTGAGCACTTGCCATACTCGTTGGCATCAGAATTAAACTTATCACTACAGGAAGCCATGGAGAATGCTGCAGTTGAGCTTGGAATGCCTCGTGAGGTCGCTCGTGGATTGGCTGCCCAAACTTGTTTGGGTGCTGGAAAGATGGCTTTGGCTCAATTGGAGACTGACCCTGCTTCCTCAGAAAGAACGTGACTTCTCCAAAAGGAACACCGAAGCTGGAATTAAAGTCTTTGATGACTTGAATGCAAAGAAGATTATGCAAGATGTCGTTATTGCGGCCACCAAAAGAGCTGATGAGTTGGGTGACATTCTTGGAAGCCAGGTTCGTGATTTTTGAAAGTTTGAATTGTTCTCAAAGTCGTTTAGTAGGGAAGTGTTTCTGGAAGTTGTAGTTTTGATGACAGTAGCATCCTTAATAAACCCGTTGTCTCCCGCCATCCCATATTCCGCGAAACTCATTTGGCTATGAGAATACTTTATTCACTTGCGACCTACGCGCTCCAAATATGCGTCCCAACCAGCTTTCTGGTAAACCTTGGCGTTCTCTACAAGGTCGCCACTTCCATAGATACCTCTACCAACAATAATCACATCGCATCCGCACTCAAGCACAACTTCACGAGGAGTCCTATATTGTTGCCCCAATCCATCACCCTTAGATCCCAATTGGACTCCAGGAGTCATATAAATGAAATCTTCCTCCTCCCCAGTCTCATTTGGAATCAATCCCTCCAATCTACGCTGTCCAATAAATCCAACACAAAAGTCCTTGTTACGACGAGCGATACGAAGGCCTCCAAGGTGTACTCTCCAGTAGCAAGAGAACCCATTGACGACATTTCCGCCAAGAGAAGCAAACACCGTTGCAGAGGAACACCGACTTCCGCAAGTCCTTTTACGATTCCTTCTCCAGGCACGATATGGGCGTTCGTAATGTGGGCCCAGGATGCAATCTTGTGTACACCAGACGAGTACTGCAACTTGACTGTGTTTCCGATATCGGCAAACTTGCGGTCTTCAAAGATCAAAAAGTCGTGTTTGTCTGCGAGACGGGTGAGTTGGACGGCAGTGTCGGCGTCAAAGTCGGAAAGGATGTCAATGTGGGTTTTGAGGACGACAATGTAAGGACCGATTGCTTCTGTGATGCGGAGGAGTTCGGCCTTGGTGGTCTGAAGAATGTTAGTTGATGTCTGATTGGTTCAAATCAGATTGCAACATACCACATCCACAGAAGCACTGAGGTTGGATTGCTTACGCTCCATGAGCTCAAACAGTCTCTTGGCACTAGGATTCTTGTGGAGGGCAGCTCGTCGGCGTAAGTCTTCAAATGAGACATGATGAGATTTCGGGGAAGGTTTTGGATGTCAAAGATGAAAAAGGAAATAAATTATACAATAAAGGTTTTATTCAGGAACGAATAGCGAACAAACACACGCTCAAAGCACAGTCAGGGATTTAGTACTTGTAGTCCTTGACATACAAAGACTCAGATCCAGTTCCGGCAGCAGAGCCGGCGTACTTTCCAACACAGGCCTCAGAGTTGGCCTTGGCTCGAAGCAAGAGAGCAGCCTGAGCAGCCTTCACGTTTTCCTTCTTTCCAGCCCAAGTCTTGATGACAGTAGCCTGGAGAGCGCGTCCATATGAGAAAGTGAGAGCCCATGGCTTTGGTCCAGGGAACTTGTTGATCTCGTTCAAGTGGATAGTAGCCTCCTCCTCAGACTGACCACCAGACAAGAAAGTAACTCCTGGAACAGCTGGTGGAACAGTGCGTCTCAAGACAGTAGCAGTAGCTCACCAATCTGGGCTGGGGAATACTTGGTCTTGCAGTCTTGTCCTGGGCAGACCATGTTTGGCTTCAAGAGGGTACCCTCGAGGAAAATGTGGTGGAGGGAAAGAGCCTTGTAGACGTGGGCAATCACGTCTTCAGTAACCTGGACGGCCTTGGCAAGGTCGTGGTCTCCATCCATGAGAATCTCTGGCTCGACGATTGGGACGAGACCTTGGGATTGGCAGATGGCGGCGTAACGGGCGAGAACGTTGGCATTCTCTTCCATGGCGAGTTGAGTTGGGCATCCGTTTCCAATCTTAAGGACACACGCCACTTGGCAAATCGGGCTCCAGCTTTGTAGTATTTGGCACTGTGTTTTTAAACGGTTTTTGGTTGGTAGTCTATGGTTGTTTTGCAGGATTCTGTCAAAAATACGAACCATCGTTCAGCCATTCCATCGAGACCTTGAGTGTAGTTTCTCCGTCGGTTCCTGGAAGAACAACGACTCCCATGTCACTGCAATGAGAGAAAGGGGTGAGCCATGAGGTTGACAATATGATATCGGAAATACTCGGGACTCACGTCTTAATTCCAACGTAAATGCCCTGCTCACGAAGAACGTCAGCGAATGGCTTTCCAGTAGCATCCTTCTGGAAGAGGGTCTCCTCGTACAAGATGACACCTCCGATGTAGTTCTTGAGCTCTGGAATGTTGATGAGAATCGAAGTGGCGCACAGCAACAAAACACAACTAACCTGGACCAGCAGAGAACAAGAGTTCACGGTAGCACGTCTGTTTTCCTCAACGTTGTCGAGACTGATGGCGGCAAATCGCTTTCCTTTTTAACGAGTAGGGTTTTCAGTTTTGAGTTATGAAAGTGGGATAGGTATAAAAGCTTACCAATGGTTCCAGTGGATTCATCGGCGGCCAAGATTCCTTTACCAGCAGCAACGATAGCAGCAGCAGTTTGGGCAAGTTCGGCCTTGAAGTGGGCAGGGGCAGCGCATTGAGTAGCCATTTTTGGAAGTGTTTTTTGACACCCGACTTTTGGAGGAGGCGGCTTTATATTGACCGTATTCCCTCGCGAACAACATATCTCACGTATCCGAGTTACATATCCCAGATTATTTTGAAGATTTATTTAAGAATCTGACGAAATAGTAACTAAGGGGACAAGAGCCCTTGTGTTACCCTGGAACGGTGTAGCTTTCGGATGTTTCAGGAAAGGGATTCCGGCTCGCGTCCAATGATCCGGATTATTCCGTCATACAATGCACATGTCATGTGGCACTGAATAATGTGAGAGCGTTAGTGGCATGGAGCCTGAAAGGAGGAAAGGCAAAAATGGTGCAAAAATGGAGTCCTCATTTGCAGCCCTTCCCTCTCGCCGTCACATTTGGCACAAGTCACATCCTTACTCTATGCACACCAAATGCAACTGGCAGGAATCACAGTGGCAAGCCTGGTTCTTGCAAGTACGACTGAGGCGGGACTCCTCGTGCTCCCTCTTCTTCTATTCCTTGCTCGCACTTCCCACAGCCTTGCCTTGAGAGTAGTCCTTGTTGTTGGTGTTGCCCTTGGATTGAGCGGGACAGTTGGCGGTGTCTTCAGTGGATTGCTTATCACATTTGCATCTGTTGCGCCAATGTTTGTGAGTCGCAAAGTGTTTGTTTTTGTTTGGGTTGTTTGGTGGCGCGTTGTATCTATTGTATCGCCATTTGTAACGTGGGGCTCATGGGTCTACGCTGCGAATTCTGGCACGCAATGGATCACCCGTCTCTCTTTCCCTCTTCACACTTCATCGATCTTGTTCTGAGTCCGGCTGGAATCTGGGACGTGTCCGTTGGTCTTGTGCACATGAAAATGGCAGCGCAACGTGCTGTGGAAAATGGGTTTGGTATTTTACGATGTGACTCCAAAGAAGGTGTTTCTGGATACATTGATCCCACAGGACGCGTTCAGACTCAATTCAGAGGAAGTGAAATGGCTGAAAGTTTTGCTTTGACTGTTGGGTTTCCCAAAGAAAGAAGAAAGGAGGTGTTGGCTATGGATATTGATTGTGTTATTTTTGGGTGGCTTGTTGGACTGCATTTGGTGTCTGGGAAAGTGATCCTGAAGTGAAAGAGTTGGTGGAGCATGGAAGAATCGTGTATTGAGATTTGTTCGCAATTTCGAGGATGATGATCAAGTGTTGGCACTCATGCATCTGATTTAAATCTCGAAAATAAACAAAACTGCAGTACAAACAAATTACGCGATGTTTATTGGGAATGAAACAGAGACAGAAATGCATCTCAAGCTTTTACAAAACGTTGACACCGTTCAAGTTGGCGAAAGCCTCCTTGAGACGAACAATCATAGTCTCCTCAGACTTACGAACCCAGACACGTGGGTCGTAGTACTTCTTGTTTGGCTTCTCCTCACCCTCTGGGTTACCAATCTGTCCCTGGAGGTATCCCTTCTTCTCCTCGTAGAAGACTCTCAAACCGTTCCAGTAAGCCCATTGAGTGTCAGTGTCAATGTTCATCTTGACAACTCCAGCAGAAACGGCAGTCTGGATCTGCTGCTCAGTAGAACCTGATCCACCGTGGAAGACAAAGAAGACTGGCTTGGTGTCGGCAATCTTAAGCTGCTCAGTAACGTGGGTTTGGAATCCAGCCAAGAGCTCTGGATGGAGCTTGACGTTTCCTGGCTTGTAGACTCCGTGAACGTTACCGAAGGCAGCAGCGATAGTGAAGCGTGGGGAAACCTCGGAAAGCTCCTTGTGGGCGTAGAGGATGTCCTGTGGCTGGGAGTAGAGGGCAGCGTTGTCGACGGCAGAGTTGTCGACTCCGTCCTCCTCTCCTCCAGTGATACCGAGCTCAATCTCGAGGTACAAGTTGATGGCAGCCATACGCTTCAAGTACTCCTTTGAGATGTGGACGTTCTCCTCGAGTGGCTCCTCAGAGAGATCGAGCATGTGGGAGGAGAAAAGTGGCTCGCCGTGGAGCTATGGTTATAAATTCATCAGTATTTTGTTTGGGGACGAGTTTATCATACCTTGAAGTACTCCTCATCAGCAGCGAGCATACCATCGAACCAGCCGAGCAACTTCTTGGCACAGTGGTCAGAGTGCAAGATGACTGGAACTCTGCAAACCAAGATAAATTAGCGAAAAGTTGGAGGAGCTGGTAGATAAGCAAAATCACCCCCTTACCCGTAGTGCTTAGCCATCAAACGGACGTGGTGAGCACCGGCAATGGCACCGGCAATAGAAGCGGCATCGTTCTTGTTGGAGATACCCTTTCCAGCGTAAAAAGCAGCACCTCCGTGAGAGAACTGAATAACGACTGGAGACTTGATCTCACGGGCAGCCTCAAGGACGGCGTTGACGGTTGAGGAAGAGGTACAGTTGACAGCTAGACGAAATTGTAAGTTTATAATGTGATCACACAGTTGCTTGAGTGTTGAGTATTAGTTTTACCTGGGATGGCAAATCCGTGGTCTTGAGCGTATTGGAAGACCTTGGTAACGTCGTCACCAGTGATAACTCCTGGCTTGACAAGGGAAAGAATTCCTGAGGACATGATGTGTGTTTTTGTTGGGTGTTTTGTTGAGAAACGAAAACGTGCTGTGAGGCATATTTGTCTCCCAAAATCTGAGTCATCGATAAGGATAACAGAATATCAAAATGACGCATTTATTGCAGTTCTTCTGTGAAATTCGAGGGATAGAATCCTTTTCGTAAGTGACCATTATCCGTAACAACGGCTTCGTTCCAGCTGTGGTGGAATGTCAAATTTCGGCAAGATCGGAACCAATCGGAACTTCAAAAAAACGGCTTACCCATCTTCGTATGTCGCGATCACAGGTAAGATTTGCCCGGCATGGATAGTTAATTCTTCAAATCGCTCTGCTGTGTAGTTGTGGGTCACCATCACTAACTCCAATGGTCAGATAGATAAGGAAACCCCATACGGCATTACCTTGAAACAGGACCTGGATATGCTCCGGAACATCAAAAGGGTCATATTCAAATACTTGTTGATCATCTTCTGAGCAGTTTTCAGGCGAGCTGCAAATGACAGCCTCAACACGACTCTCCTTCTCTTCCACTGCGTCGGATAAATTTTGGCCTGAGCGAGATTGATTACTATTCGGTTCTTGAGTTTTATGTAGGCCAAAGAATCCAGCTATTGAGTTTACTGCCCACTTTCCGATACTGGTATTGTTGGATTCCAATTCTTGTTTTGGTTCAGTGACAACTTCTGTTGTTTGTAATTGAGGTCTATATTCTGAAATAGAATGTATATGCGATTTGGCTGAATCGACTCTTTTAAAAGGCAGTGCATCTAGCGGTCGAAGTGATGATCCGGTGTAAAAGTTGACATATTCAAGGGGAGCAGGGGGCGACGATCCAGTGGAACAAGATTCAATAAGTATGTTCAAGTCTTTTTGAAGGTCGCATGATTCAAGAGAAACTCTTAGTCGCTCATAAGACTATTGCTTAAGTTACTATTGTTTGGAACAACGATTCCATACCTCATCGTTAGAAACACAAACGGAAGACATGATATTTGCATAAGTCCACAGTCGCGTGTAAAAGAATTCAAATCGTTCTTCTTCGAGCTTTTGACATTCTCGACATGTAATGGCAAAATCTTCCTGCCACGTTTTTTGGATCTCATTGTGCTGTTCCACGAGTGACAAATATTCGATATCGTAATGCTTAGCTTGTTCCTGACACTTTTTGACTTTGGCCTTGACCTATCGAAGTTTAATTAGATGCAAGTGTTGAAGGGAGGGAATCCAACCTTCTCTAAATCCGCTGGAGGCAGTCCCGGTTTCTGAAACATCAAGTGGTTGACCTCCTGGCACTTTGAAATGTACTTTTCGCGGGCTTTATTGGCGGCTGTGTATGTGGCTGATCATCTTTAAGTTGTCTG
>MCGO01000218.1:0-62202 GCA_002104985.1 Rhizoclosmatium globosum
TTCTCTAGCTCTGTTGTGAGATTGCTTACAACGTCATACAGGGAGCCACAGCGATTCAATATTTTTCACTTCAAATTCATTACAACAACCCAAACGGCCTGACAGGAGTTGTAGATAACAGCGGAATGAAGGTTAGCTCCATATTTTTGTGGAATATGGCTATTAAATCCTTCAAATAAGCTCTACTACACCTCCCAACTTCGCAAGAACGATTTGGGGATATTACAGCTCGGAAACATGAACATAAACATTCCTGGAAACTCTCCCAATTACACATCAACAACGTGGAATGTCTGTGCATCCACCTGCACAAAGCAGTTCCCCAGGAACTTGACTGTCGTTTCTGTCGCTTTCCACATGCACACCCTCGGATTCAACATATCCACGCGCCAAATCCGCAACGGTTTAGAAATCACGCCATTAGGAATTCGCAACTATTACGACTTTCGTGAGTCCTTTCTCCCCTCCTCCACAACTCAACAAACCTTCACCTCCAACAGATTCCAATCCGCAGTCCCCCCAATAGACCAACCGCCGTCATTTCCCCCGGTGACGCCTTAATCACAAGTGCACCTACCTCCCACGAAAGATATCCGCTCAAACGCCAACAACATTCGGAGAATCAACATCCGACGAAATGTGCTTCAACTTTGTAACCTATTACCCCGCGATGGAAGGAATCGAGTTCTGCCACAGCGACGCGAACGATCCGTATGGGGTTTGCGGGAGTAACGCGAGGTTCGCGAATTCAACGTCGTTGCCGCAGATGTTTCAGGATGGGTTGATTGTTCCTGTTTCGTTGCCGAGTTTTTTGCCTTATTCCGCGCCGGTTTGTAAGCCCTCGGATTCAAGAATTTGCTGGCTGTGACGTCGAGTGGGGAAGTGTTTGGTTGGGATGCTTTGGTTGGAATGTTGCTCTTATTATAAACGTTTATTTAGAATCTTTATTCTGGAAAATAGATAGTAGAAAAGAAGCCCTCGGATGTCAAGAATTTGCTGGCTGTGACGTCGAGTGGGAACGTGTTTGGTTGGGGATTGCTTTGGTTGGATGTTGCTCTTATTATAGCCGTTTATTTAGAATCTTTATGTTCTGGAAAATAAATAGTAGAAAAGGAAAAAGAATGGTATCAATTACGTGATTCATTTTCATTCGCTGAATTTGGTTTGTAGGCTGCTGGCTTTTAGCTGAATCTCGCGGTGAATCAAATTGTTGCATTTGTCGCATATGTGTCAAAGCTCGAACTGTAAGTGTTGTGACGTGGGTCGAGATACGTTTCTTCCCGTAGGAGCTCTCAGCGATTGTATTCCTACGTGATGATTTGCACCGGGTACTAACAAGACTGGGTCGGCATGAAGATGCGTGTTCGAATGAATGAAGCTTCCAGCCATTGATGGTTTTCGATTATGTTGTCCAGCTGATGCCATACTGGGCTCAAGACTTCGTACCTGAGATCGAGCTAATATTGATGTACTTTGAGCTTGAGGTAATCAACAAACTTTGTGGATCCTTGCCACAACGCTCAAATACCATAGGTATCAATGGATCTTTTCGAGTTTTAGGTTTAAATCTTAAGTTAAAATACATTGTACCTTCATATTTGATTGCCACTTTTATAGCTTTCGCTTCATCTTTGTCAAACTCTTCAGCTTCTTGGCGGAGTCAATGGCAGGTCAAACTTTTTCCATTGGGTCTGCAGGGAGAAGCATTATTTAGCAGGTGATCATTCGGAACTTACCGCTGAGAAACCATTTTGGATCCAGAATTGTGATGGATGTTTACTTGACTTGCTCCAACATTGCTTGCCCCTGTACTAATCAAACTTGAATCACTTATTGCTTTTCTAAGTTGACCTTCATGCACTTCAGCTTCGATGTTGTTATCGTCTGTCTCTCGTCACAAACGCTGCGAAGAACTGTTTCAGCTCAGCCTCTTTTGCCTTTCTTTGAGCTTTGTTTAATCCTGCTTGTACTTAATCACAAAATTGCATAGCTTAATACAGACAACCGAGGGTTATCCCCAAGATTGCTGCTGACAATGTATCATTCAGCTGATGTCTTAATTGGTAGTCGTTTACAGATATTAGAAGCTCCAGGACAAACAAAACGAGGCAAACAATTGAGCAGTAAATGTCACCCCGCCGCGGAATAGTTGAACCAGAATATCTCGTTTGGCTGACCAAGGACGAACCGGAAGCCATAAACAATAACAGACAGAAGGTGACACCAAGGAAGTTGATGTTTTTCAAGTTGTAGTAGAGGATTAGCATGAACGTTTTAACGACAGAGTCCACATAAATCTGCCAATCCTCGTCTCGAAAATCAAATTGCTTTCGAAGCATCTGTTGTCATCTGTGAGAACTCAGCGAAACGACAAAACAAATCATACCTTCAATACTTTTGAATACCGAACACAAAATTTGTGAACGTGCAAACTAACACAAAGCTTACAATGGCTGTGCCCCAATGGCTCTTTTCCCAACAGAAATCATGATAGCTGTTAAGATAATCCCACTCCAATGTTGACAAACGACAGTCAAATATCTTGATGAGCAACTCCACGCTTGGGTTATACATTATAACGGCATAGTTCGGTAAGAAATCAGCAAGAACCATGTGGAAAATTGTCAACTTGAACAACGTTCTTGGAGAGTATTTTTCGATCAGAGCGTATACATAGTTTGTGTAAACCATGCATAGAATCCAAATGAAGACTGTGAAATTTAAAATAACGTAGTAAGGATAGAGATCTGGAATGATTCCTAACCAAGACAAACTTCAAGATAAACATTGTGCTGAATCGCAACTGATCGAGTCATACAGAGATACAAGATTTGAAAGCAAGTTATATACTGTGCGATTATACCAAGGCGGTTTTGAAAGCTGAAGGTAACTTTACCGGCTTTCCGTGCAGCGGCTTCCTCTTTATCTTCGTCCAAGTCATTATCGTCATCTTCAGAACTTGCTACAACAGAACCAGTTTTGATACTTTGAGTCAAATTATTTTCTTTGGTCTCTCCATGTGAACTGCCTCCGTGAGTAAAATATCGGAACATATTAACACCAAACGGAAACAAATTGCAGCATATTAAAGCAGCATAAAATACAAGATAGAGTCCGGAGCTTATTGGAGAAGATTTGTATTTGATTGAGTTTTGCCAGAAGGGAATAGCATTGTCCCATTCAAATTCTTCAGTCTCTAAATGACAACATTAAAAACGAGTGACATAGCGTGTATAAACTCAACTATTAGCATAGAAATCAACGCGATCAATTTCTACATCCAGCTCATCAGCCACATTGCGTCGATTACAAGTTATCAACATCAAAGCCTCAATATTTTTCTCGAGAAGCCGGCCTGCAATTGGTACCCCACCATACTCCATATTCTTGATTTGCAGTTGTATGTTAGAAAAGTAAAAGTAAAAAAAGTACACGAGGGCCTTAATGCGATCACACTCAACGTCGCTTGCCGATTCATCGTAATAGTAGTGCTCCCTCAAAAGTGCATAAGACAATATAGAAATTGGGTAAGCATTAGGAGCGTTGACATCAAATATTGAAATGTAATTATGCCTGCTGAAAGGCGTCAGTTTCGCAACCGCTTCCATTCCCGCAACTACGTAATCATTTTCTGGACTTGTGGCCGTTCGGTTTGCATTTATAATGGAGGCTTTCGTCGTGGGGATTCCAAGCAACTTTGCTTGCGTAATGGTCTCCATTGGAATATATGAAATGGAATATTGGAGTGAATTGAGCATGTACACGAGTTCAATGGCAGAGTTGCCAATGGCGAATGATTTGGGCCATTTTGGGGTTGAAGTAACACCTATTGTTGAGTAATACTTTTTGGAATACTTGTACACATATGCACCAAGCATAGAATTGGTTGCGGAATTATCACCTCTTGCAATGACGTTTATATTTTCAGCAGGCAACGTAACATCTGGATTCAGGGCTTGCAAACTGGGATCGTTCCATTTACTTATGGCACCGCAGAAGATGTCTCCCAAAACAGATGCATTCAAATTAAGTTGCTTTTTGGATGGTAATCCTGGAATGCTGGAGAAACATGAGCTTTGTCAAACACACAAAGAAGACTTACTTGTAGACAACCCCAAGGGCTCCGCCCATGACTGTAGGATTAAAGATTAGGCGAAAAACCAACAATAATGCGTTACCTGGCATAATAATATTTCCAAGGTGAGCGGGTGCCCTTGAATCAACATACTGTGACACATTATTCAATCCAGATCCATCGTCGGGTAAAAAGTACTTCAAATCTCCTTTGGAAACATCTGAATCAACACCTCCAAATAAATTATACCCATGGAAAAAATCCGACAGCCCAACAGCATTACTTGCTGGTACATATTCAAAGTCAAACGTGTAACCAGACTGTTGTTGCAAGATAAAGTTCGAAAAACCAATGAAACTTCTTTGCCACGCGTTTTGCATGAGGATTGACCCTGATGCATTGACGTAGCGATGCGGTTTTTCAGGGTGGGTGAAGTTTGGGCTTGATTCGTCAACTTTAGCTGAAAGGAAACTTGACACAATCGCTACAGCAGCTATTGGAAGCAATGCAAGCGAAAGAAGTCGCAATTTAAGCGTCAAAGGAATTCCGTTGGATTCCGAGGTTTTCAACGGCGAGATGTTTCCGTCAGGTTTTAGTTTGGATTCATGAAGGTTACTGTCCTTGAGTGAAGTCATACAGTTTGGGAAACAAAGAAGATTTTGACAATGGATTGTAAAACAATGGGCCAAAATACAATGGCGTTTTGTATCTTCGATTTAATAATCGATGTCAGAAAATTTATTGAATTGAAATGAGGAAGGAAATTGAAAGTTGGTGATCTAGCCGGACAGCTGTCTTCTGCATTAAATATTCAAGCTTCATTTTGTGACTGAGGTGGTTCTAACGTGGTGGATTTTGGAGCACTCTTAGTTTCACTGACGGCCTTCGACCTACTTCGCCCACTCACTCTACCTACTGCAGTACTTTTTTCCTGGACATCATTCCTCCACAAAGCCCATTTCATCGCGCACAAGATGCAATACGTCAAGAAAAAGAGAACATGAGTCATGGTCTGGAACAGCAGCCAACCCGTGGTCCCAAATGTTGCGAACGAAATTAACGCAAATATTGCTAAAAGAATGGCAGCAATACCGAACTTCGAAATTAGTAGAAATTTGAAGTCCGCATCTTGAACGTCTCCACACTTTGTTCTCCGCACAAATATGATGAATGCTGTCATCAAGATGGCGTCAATTATAACAGCACAAAGGCCGCTTAGAATTGAGATAGCAAGTGGAAGGCTAATGGCAAGAAGTCTCACATATTGTGTTGGAATAAACAATCGTACGATGAAAGGGACAATTTGAACAAAGAATATATAAGGTGATGCTCGAACAACGTGATGAACGAACTTTCCATTGCGCGGAAATACTCTGTCTATTATACCACCTGCTCGTTTCCTTCCAATATGATGGTCAATATTTGAAAACAACGCTCATATTAAAACATATCCTCACCAAGAGTAATAAATGTATGATGTTTCCATCGCTGCTGTTGAAGTGAACAAGAATAAATTACATCCGATGGCACGTCTATCGATGCGAGGATCAATTCCATCTTTGAAGCAATCTATGTCTATTTCAAAACGTTTTCCTTGTGATATCAAAAGTCCCAAGATGGAAGCTCCGCATAGCAACAGTGCTACGTTGAACGGAGAAAATACGCTTTTAAACCCTCTTTCGCCATCAGTCTTCGCTATGAAAACCAGTAACATAAGAATAGTCAACACCGAGACGCCTGTAAACGAGTAGTAGAAGTACGAATACTGACGGAGGGTAACGATGTCTTTGGATACAAGAACAGATGACATGAATCAATTTTGAAAGATTTACAAAGAAAATGAGCAATTGAATCCATATTTAAAAAGTATCCCATAAATTCTGTCCAGCCATATTTCATGTGATGCTCTTCTGCGGTAAAGTAGCTGGCATTTTCCGCACTATTGCTCCATCTAGCTCTTGGAGCCCACTTTCTTGATGATGAGAATCGCAAGATGGCGCGGTCTGTCCTCGACTACTTTGCTTCCGCTTTTCTTCGTTCCAAAGGGCGTATTTCATACCAAAGAGAACCCAAAAGACTCCAACCAAGAATAGTTCCACTAAAAACAGAGGGCCATCCCAGTCAGTTACAACAAACATTACATAGAAGAGGAGAGAGCAAATAATCAGGAAAACAGAAGCGATTCCATATTTTGATATAATCATAAAGCGTTGATCAGGCTCATGCGAAGCTGCTTGCTTTGTTTTTTGGACGAATTTGATAAATGCAGATATGAGGATTATGTCTACAGTGACTGTGAGGAGCCCACACATAGACGCAATTATCGATAAGATTTTGCTCGCTATAATCGTGACTTCACGTGAAGGGAATATCAACCGAGCAAAAAGAGGCAAAAGCTGGAAATAAAAAGCTACGGGGGTGCAAAGCACAAGGTACCTGATAATCTTTTCAGTATTTGGGAAAACTGCATCAAGAATTGGCCCAGCTCGCTTCCTGCGAACACAGTCTTGTCAGTTGATTTACCCGTATAAAATTCATTACCAAGAATAGTATAAATACGAAGTTTCCATTGTCGCTGTGAATATATACTTCAGTACGTTGTTGAGCAACGCAGTTCTGTCAAAGTTATAGTCTGACCCTGACAAACGACATCCTATCATGATTTCATACGTTCTTCCATCCAAAATCAAGAGAGCCATTAAGGAAACAATGTAAGACATTAATGAGATGTTGAATGGGGAATATCGTGTGTCAACTCTTTCAACTTCGACTATGAACACCAACAGTGCCAGAAGACCAAGAAAACCAAAGCCTCCGGTTCCATAATATAGATTCACATAAATTCCAAGAGAGCCATCATATGGTATTTGCGAGGTGGCATTAGATGCCTCCATATCTCGGAAACACTTTCAAACAAGAGATTTACGTTTATTGCTGGCCGAATAAAAGGATACGCCATTGTTGAGAGATATAAAAAAATTAAAATAAGAGAATAGCATCGCCTTTGATCTAATCGTTTTTGGGGTGGTGCGCAAGAAAGACTTGACTTCCTCCACCATACTCACTGGTTGCCTTTGAAAAAGCGCTGGGCCTCATACCGGCCCCATCTTTAGTCTTTGCAAGAACTTGAAACACTTTTCGCTTCAGGTGATCACTATAAGGATATTTAATAACGCGTAATAGACCCCTTATGTACTCACACAAGTTTGTTCACATCTCTTCCACATCTGGAGAACACTAAGGTAATCACAGGATCTGATGGAAAAAAATTCAGCAATTTAAACAAAATTTCAAACAATTTGTGGAAACCTTGGGCTTTGATGGCAAGTTTAATGGCCTTGGCCTCATCTTTCGTCAGCATATTTGCTTTCTTGGCTTTATCAATGACCGTCTCGATTTTGTTCCAAAAAGCAGGACTGACACTCTGCTGGCTAGTAACACTGCCGAATTGTCTCGCCACATTACCGCCCTGCACACTCCCAGCGCCTGATTCAGCTGCTGATTTAAGAATTTCGGAGTCATCCCCATCAAAAGCCGCAAAGAACTTTTTTAACTCCTCCTCCTTCTTTTGCTGTTCAGCTTTAGTCAGTCCCGCTTTATACTTTGCTCTGATGGTAAGGTACAAAGTTGCACATAGAGCGATAGCCGAGACCAAGACGGCCAAAGAGAGAGGCTGATAAATTGCCGTTCGTTTCTCATAATCATCCTCTTTGACAATAATTTCCAGAACAAACAGGATGAGATAAACCGCCGCACTGTATAAATAGATTCCACCGCGGAAATAGTTGTACCAGAAGATAGTGTTGGGTTTTCCAATCAATGAACAGAGGGAGAGTCCAACGAGAAGTACAAACGTAAGACCTAAGAAATACACATTCGGAATGTTGAAGTAGAGGATAACCATGAAAGTTTTGGCCACTGAGTCTACGTATATACACCATTCCTCATCGATTAGGTCGAATTGCTTTCGCAGATGCTGTAATACTGGCTTAATGAAATTGATGTCAAGAAAACTTCAATACCTTCAAAATCTTGCTAAATTTAACCACAAAGTTCGTGAACGTACAAACGAGAACAATCGCCACGATTGCCATGGACCAATGCGCTCCTTCCCAACACGTGCCTACTAATTCGCTATGATATTCTCCATGGTGCGTGGACAATCGACAGTCAAATACTTTGGAAAGCATTTCGACACTTGGATTGTAGAAAATGACGGCAAAGTTGGGCAAAAACTCCGCAAGGAATGCATGAAACTTTGTGAGACTCATGAGTTTTTGCGGATAATACGTTTCCATGATCCCGTGTCCGTAAATTGTATAAAACATGCATACGATCCAAATGAGGACAGAAAAGTTGAGGAGAAGGTAGTAAGGGAACCAATCGAAGATCAACCCGATATAACTGATGATGTCCAAGTAAATGTTCTTTTGAATCACGGTGGATCGCGTCAAGCAGAGATACAAGACTTGAAAACATGTGAAAAACTGGGTGACGATTCCCAATACATTTTGCAATGTGAATGGAATCTTGCCAGCTTCCCTCGCTGCTTGTAGTTCTTCTTGCTCTTTCAGATCTTCCAACTCGTCTTCGTCGAGCTCCTCGTGAGGAACCGAATTTCGTTTTATGTTTTCGCCAGTTTGAACTTCACTGTCGTCAGTATGCGAGGAAGAGTGTTCGGAGAGGTATCGCTTCATATTTGAAGCAAACGGAATGGCGTTACAAAGGATAAGACTTGCGTAGAATAGTATGTACAGGAATGAGCTTATCGGTGATGCAGCAAACTTGTCGTGATTGTTCCAAAACGTCACCGAAGTCTCCCATTCATATTCGCTTGTTCCTATGTGCATTTGTTAGAAGTGTTGGTTGAAGAAAATGGTTCCTCAACTGTTGGTGTAGAAAGCAACTTTCTCTAAATCACCCATCAGCTCTTCCATTACGTTGCGACGATTACAAGTAATCAAATTAAGCGCCTGTAAATTTTTCGACAAGGCGGTACCAGCAATAGGGACAGCTCCAATATTCGTAATATCTTGGGAAACTTTGGTGTCAGTGAAGAAGAATTGGAAGAAATAGACCATCGCCTTCACTCGATCGCACTCAGATTGGTTTCCAGGGCTGAAATAGTAATAATTTTCTCGTAAAAGCGTGTGAGATACGACGGTGATTGGATAAGCACTTGGTACGTTAATGTCAAATGGTAACATAAAATTGTGTCGAGTGAAGGGAAGATTAGACGTCATGCCTTCTATCGCTGCAATCACATTGGTTGGCTGTGGAGCGCTGAGGGTCTGGTTCGCATTGATGACGAGTGCGATACTAGCAGGCAAACCCAGTGTCACAGCTTGTTTCACAGTTTCTATCGCTATATAAGCTATTGCATATCGTAGCGTAGAAAGTGTGTAAACCATCTCAATCGCGGTATATGCCAACGTCGTCCCTTTCGGCCATTTTGGGAAAGCAGAAGCACCAACCATTTTTTTGAAGGTAGTTGAGTACTTTCCGAGATACAGACTAAGTATTAAGTTTGTGGGCGTAACATCTCCTCGCCTAAATATTGATTTCATTCATCCATCAGTCAATGCGGCGATAGATAAACACTGTCATCACATACCCAATCACTCGAATGGTTTCGTTTGGCAAATCAACGTTGGGGTTCAGAGCCTTTATTGCCGGATCATTCCACATTGTTATCGCTTGACAGAAAATGTCGCCCAACACTGGTCCGTTCAGAACCAACTGCTTGTCCTTTGGGAAACCTGGAATATTGAACGCGATTCCAACAGCTTGGCCAATAAACGGGATCAAAATATTTCCATAATGGGCAGGAACTCGAGGATCGATGTACTTCGTTGCATTTGAAGGCAGACTATCGTCATCTGGAAGAAAGTACTTTCCATCGTCAGCAGATACATCAACGTCAGTTGCAGCAAAAAGATTATAGCCCGCAAAGAATTCAGATTGACTAAGTGTGTTAGATCCTGGCCGGAAATCCAAATCAGGGATATATGACGACTGTTGCTGAAGAAGATATTCCTCAAAGCGAGAGAACCCGGCCTGGTAATAGTGCGTAATCAATGAAGAACCCGACGCGTTTATTAAAAGATGAGGAATCGAATTGTGGCTGATATTCGGGACTGATTCATGGACTCGCGAAGAGAGAAGAGCGCAGATGAGTGCAATAGCCGAAAGTGGAAGTACCGTAAGCATCGCAATACGAAACTGCAAAAGAACAGGTGGTTTTGGAGGCTTTGACTGGTCTCGAGTCAAGGTTCCACCTGGCTTCGACTGTTTGGAACCAGCGACAGAGGACACGTGCGGCTCCCCAGATCCCATTTTATACACGAGAACAACGGTGTTTGAGCGATTGTGCGTTTGTGGGGTGGTTAAATTTTAACAATAGAAGGGTCTGAAATGGAAATCACTGAGGATCCATGCATTTCGGACCATTCGCATTGAGCTTTCCTGACGTGTTCTCGTGACATTTAATTTGTCATCATTTGATTTCGTCAACAAGTCAACAAGTTCGATCCAACTTTGACAGTTTTCTCAGTTGTGGGAAAGACAGCAATTCAATCCCGTCACCAAAAAGTGAATCCAAGTTCCAACCATGCTGCTACTCGCCAGTCTCGCCCTCGTGTTTTCTTATTGGCTCCATTCTGCTCATGCAGCATCTTGTTACGCGAATCTTGCCCAATCTGACTTCCCAAACTGTCTTCTTGTTTCCCCCACATTTGCTCTCTACTGGAAGTCCAACTCATCCGTCATTGTATTTGGAGTCGATGTTGATGTTGCTCCCTCCGAAAAGCAGTGGATTGGCGTGGGAATGTGAGGACCATCCCGCCTTCATGCCTTTTCCCCTGACTGAATCACAAATAGCTCCGAAATGGGAGGAATGCATGGCGCTGATATTTGGATTCTGAGACAGAATGGAAAAGGGGAATATTACATGCAGGTTTGTTGTTGGGTGTGGGGTGTGATGTCAGTTTATTGATTTGGAGTTACGCAAGGATTCATTCTCCACAACAACCGCGACACCAATTGCTGACTCCCAGCAAGATGTCGAACTGTTGACTGCCCCAGATTCTGCCGCGAATCACACAGTGTTCACGTTTATGCGTCCCTTGAAAACATGTGATCCCGACAACGATCACGAAATTAAAGAAGGGCTTAGCCAACATCTCATTTGGTGAATTTATAAACTCGCTCCGAAATGTTTAAGTCTAATTCGTCTTCCGCAGGGCGTATGGATCATCCGAGGGATCACTCAACTACCACGGTCCCAAAACCAGAGGGAATGCTGCCGCAACACTGTTTCATGACCCTTCTTCTGTTGATACTCGAGCAGAATCTTTACAGGCTGTCCAAGCTCTGCAAGCTGCGTCAGAGTTGAAAGTATTTGAGATTCAATTCCCCAACGTCACCGTCCCTCCCGCCCACACGACGTATCTTTGTACGCATTTTCAAGTCCCAGCCGACAGAAAGTATCACGTTGTACAATATGAGGCGATTCTGACCACAAAGTAAGAATCTAATCTTTGACGGCTCTCAGTTAAATAACAAATACGTAAGGCTGGTACATCACATGATCATTTATGGTTGCGTAGATAAGCCGAAGTCTTTTGGAGATCTATACGAATGCGCGAGCATGTCTCCTTCTTGTAGCAAATGTGGGTTTTTATGAACGCGGGATGTACGATTAAGGAATTGACCATATTACAGTTACGCTTGCCTGGGCTCCTGGAATCGGTCTGAACGTCTTACCTAAGGAAGTTGGGTTTCCATTCGGAACAGGGACAAACGCACTTCGTTACTTCTCACTTCAAATCCACTACAACAACCCAAATGCTCTGTCTAATATCATCGATAGCAGTGGAATGAGACTCTTCTACACCACACAATTAAGACCGAACGATATGGGAGTCTTGATTCTGGGAGACACGAATTTCAACATCAGTGGCAACGACCCATCCTACTACTCCACTCAATGGAATGTGTGTCCCACCGCATGCACGAAGCAGTTTCCTACCAACCTAACCATCATCAATAACTTTTTTCACATGCATATGCTTGGTCAAAACTCCACAACGCGTCAAATTCGCGACGGAAAAGAGATTGTTCCATTAGGTGCTGTCCATTACTACGACTTCAAGTAAGTCCTTGTGTTGCAATAAATAATCAATTAAGTCCGCTCCACAGCTTTCAAGGAGGTCTTGCGCCATTTCAAAAAGGTGCCGTCATCAGTCCCGGTGACACGCTTTTGACAAAGTGCGCATATATTCCAACCCTTAACGTTCGCAGCAACTACACTGTTTTCGGAGAAAGTACGGAAGACGAAATGTGCTTCAACTTTTTGACGTATTATCCGGCAATGCCGGACATTGAGTTCTGTTTGAGTGGGGATAATGCGACGAACCCTCAAGCTGCTTGTGGAAATGATTTGAGAATGGGAAATAAGACGCGATCCCAGTTGGAGAAGGAAGGATTGTTGGTTCCGGCTCCGTTCCCTGTGTTTGAAGAGTACAAGGCGCCGGTTTGTACTCCTTCATTTGTCGTGAATCCAAAGCTGAGTGGGATTGTAACGATGGGGCTGTCGTTGGGTTTGGTCGCGTTGGTTGTGTTTTTACTTTAAGCGTGTTGATTTTTACTTCGTATCAAATCAAATTTCGAAAATTATCTGTGCATTCGTTGATTCTTGTCTAACTGACAATCCTTCATAACTTGTCCTCAAACTTCTGATGTCACGCCTCCGCGACTTTTATATGGCCTTCTCTTTCATTGTTGTTATTTGCGATGTTGTAGTTTTAGCTGCATCTTGCTTTACGAATCTGTCGCCAAAGCAGTTTACAAACTGCGCCATGATCGCACCCAATTATGCTTTACATTGGTCAGTAAATGCGTCAGTTGTTATCTTTGGAGTAGACGTCGATATTCCATCAAACTCAAATAGCTGGATTGGGCTTGGAATCAGCCAGATGGGTGGAATGTTTGGGGCTGATATCTGGATACTTCTCAAAAATGCGACCAGTGGCTCGTACTACATACAGGTTTCTCCCCGCGCCATTTCTTCAGATCATAAATTAACTAGCGTTCCGTTTAGGATTCTTTCGCGACTACGACTGTCACACCCACCGTTGACGATCAACAAGATGCTATTCTTTTAACACCACCTCGTCCGTCTGATACAAATACAGTTTTTACATTTATGAGGCCTACAAAGACCTGCGATTCAATGGACTATGAAATTGTTTCAGGCCAGCAGCAGCACATCATTTTTGCATATGGACAGTCGTCGACTAATATTGGCTACCATGGTCCAAATAATCGTGGAAACGCTGTTGTTACACTATACCCAGCACCCGCGAACTCGACGGTTGGGATTCAGAAAGCAAAAGCCTTGAAGGCTGTGAAACAATTGGCCGCTACTTCGAACCTAAACACAGTCTCAATTCAGTTTCCAAACCTAGTTACCTCTGTGTGCACTTCGAACTTCCCTCCGATCAAAAATATCACGTCGTGCAGTATGAAGGTATAATCACAACAAAGTGAGTGTAATTCGAAGAATAAGTTCTATTAATTGCTGTTTTCGAAGTGTGGTTCATCATATGATTATGTATGGCTGTACGGGGAAGCCAAGCTCATTTGGAGACTTGTATGAATGCAGCAGTATGACAGCAGCGTGTTCACAGGTAACGCTTCAATAATCAAATAAATTCTCTAAAATTACGCTGAAGTTTACTCTGGCCTGGGTTCCTGGAGCTGGAACAATCCTTTTCCCTGCACAAGCTGGTTTCGCGATCGGAACCGGCGTAAACGCCATTCGATACTTTGCACTTCAGATTCATTACAACAATCAAGATAACCTATCAAACTTGATCGACAGTAGCGGTATGAAGATATATTACACAACTGTCCTCAGGCCCAACGACATTGGAATTTTGACTCTCGGGAATGAAGAAATTAAAATACCTGCGAATAGCCCTAATTTTACGTCGACCACTTGGAATGTATGTCCCGCATCGTGTACGAAACAGTTTTCACAAAATCTTACCGTGATTTCAAACGGATTCCACATGCATACACTCGGATTCAACATCACCACAAAGCAGATTCGAAATGGGCAAGAAATCGCGACTTTGGGCGATAGAAATTACTACAATTTCTTGTGAGACATTACTTTACGTTATTCAAGACAATAATTAACAAGTTTTCATTCAGCTATCAAGGAGCGAGTCCCCCGACAGACCCGAATGCTGTTATTATGCCTGGAGATATTCTATTGACGCGGTGTACGTATCTTCCCTCCAGTCGTAACTATACGACACGGTTCGGAGAATCAACAACGAACGAAATGTGCTTCAACTTTGTGACGTATTATCCGGCGATGCCAAACGTTGCTGTTTGTCTCGGAAGTAGTCAACAACAAATGGCCGCATGTTCGACGCAGGCTAACCTCGAAAGTTTGACTGGCGGAAGTTCTCTGAACGTGACGGCGATTGCAAACGCAATGGCAAAAGGGTAATATCAGTGAGAATCTAAGAAATGCTAATACTTTATGCTTAGGTGGATTGTGTTTCCTGTGATGCCAAATTATCAGCCTTTCATACCACCAATCTGCAAACGGTCCCTTTTAGTTCAACCTGGCTCAGCAGGACAAAACGTGTTTCATTTTCTATCCTTTGTCGTGTTCCCATTGTTTTTGTAGATATTATGCAATTATATCAAACAAGAGATTTACGATTTGCTGTCATTTCCTATCATGCAACGCACTCTGGGCCATATCGCCTCACTCTGGCTATCACTATTAACGTTTGAGACTACTGCTCGCTCTATTTGTGACGAGATGGATAGTAACTGCTTGCCAGCCTACTTTGCATTCATGAATGACAAGAATAACTTCCCACCCCTAACGTCTACAGCAAGTGTGGGACACCCAAACTTATCCTATTTCTGGCTCACAAGTGTTGTAGTTGTCTATGTTGCACTGTTTTATTTGACTTCTAAAGTATTCGCGCGATGATATTTACCACAACGAGATTATGTTTCAACATTGAACCAGTTTTTACTAATAAGAAATAAAACGAGAATGTCATGAGAATAAAAAGAGTTCATCAAGAAAGAAGCAGGGATATCAAATCCGGACTTTTCTTGATTTCTTCACAGCATCAAGTTGAAGAATATCTTTCACCTTAATCCGTTTTGTTGGGTCTTTCTCCATCATTGCACAAAGCGCTTCAACAGCGTCATCTGAAATATCCCCCAATACACCCGTCAATTCGCTTATGCCCTGTGGATGTGCCCGCCGCTGAGCCAAATTCTTCGCAGCCATAGCGCGGAACTTATTAATACGTCGCAGGATATCCGTTCCCATAATCTCTTCATCTGTCGTGAAAGGATCAAGCTTGAAGAGCAACACGAAGAGAAGAGTCCCAAGAGCCCACGATTCTTGCATTTCAGGGTTATATGGGTCTCCAAGAACAGCTTCGGGTGCCGCAAACTTTTTAGTTCCGTAAAAGTTTTCGCAGAGGTTTGGAGTTTTGTCGTCGGGTCCCGGAACGGGTGTTGCAGAGCCGAAGTCGATGAGTTTAATTTGTCGAGTTTTGGAGTGGATCATAACGTTTTCGTCTGTGTTGTTTACGTAAATTAGAAGGGACTAAGAGAATGACAGAATTTACCTTTGATGTCATTGTGGTAATATCCAATGCTATGTAAGAACACTAACGTCTCCACAATACTCCTAAATATCTCCATACTAACATCCTCCCTCACAGGTCCATATTCTTCAATATAGTCATACAAGTCAATCCAATTCTCGCCCATGTACTCCATGATGATCATGAACTTCCCGTTCAACTCAAAGTGTTCGTAATAGTTGATGAGATTTGGATGTCCCCGTCCATTATTCAGATTAGAGAACTTGCGCATCACTTTGATTTCGAGGGGACGCTGACGACCAGTGATTTTACATTCGTCCCAATGCCAGACAGATGAGTTCTTGATAAATTTACAGACCACTGGCTTATTGTCATAAGATCGAATGGCAAGACGGACAGTCGAGTGACCTCCAGCTCCCAACTGTTTCTGAATCTGAATAAAGTCAAAACATCAGCATTTTAAACTGGATGTTATGCTCGCAGTTACCTTATACTTGGCCTCAAACCGGATCTTAGCCGCCATAAAACACTCTTCATCCGAAAGCCCCATTTTCGTCTCCGATTCCCTCGCCATATCTTCGTCATCCCAAATCGTACCGCCTCCGCCATAACTCAAACTACCTTTACTATCAGCAGCAAGCGTCTTACTCGACCCGCCTCCCAACGTGGTTCCATTCGAAATATGCAAGTTGCTTCCTAATGACGAGGACAACTTTGCAAGCCCAGGGTCAGAGCCCACGCGGTTCTTTCCGAGAGACGTGATTTTCTGGACAGCATGGATCAAGTTATTCGCCGTTGAAGGCTTGCTTTTCGCGACGGGTATAGGGAGATTACTCCGCTGTGGAGATGGTGTTGCAGATGTGACTGGGATTTGAGATGGTTTCGAATTTGTGGGTGGCCGTGATTCTTTGGCTGGTGCCTTCGCAGCGAACGTAGATTCTTGGCTTCCATATACAATCTTTTTCAAAAGAGGGGGGAGTTTCCAGTGTCCTAAGCCGTGATGCTGTTGTTGGACTGGAGCCACGGTTTTTGATTGAAGTGATTGGGGAGGGAGGAGATGGGTATTCTTATGTCTCGGTTCGTCTTCCTCTTCTTCTTCAAATGACGGCATACTGGCTTTATACATGTTTTTGGAGCTTGGCTGATCAGAAGGGATCCTTGTATCCAGTGAGTGTTTGCTGTTTGCTTCGCCACTTGAACTCCAATGATTCGACTGACCCAAGTTCTCCGGCGCTGTCGTAATGACAGGCACACCACCAATAGAAGCCATTCGAGAACGTTGTTCAGAGTCTGCAGATTCCATAGAATCCGAATTGGACCGGGAATCTTCAGAATCGCCTTCATCTGAGGAGACAACGGTATCATTCTCATCTGAGTTTGCAGAGCCTTCATCAGTATTAGATCCGCTATACTCGCTTTCATTTTCACTCTCATTGGAATACTCTGATGAAGTTCCAGAAATCTTTCGATGATGCAGATCTTCAGCAAGAGGAACAACAGCATGATGCCACCTCTTTAACGCGTTCACACTCTCTGACTCCTTTGTTTTAGAAACGACAGGATGCGTGACTCCAGAGGCTGACTTTGAACTCATGACTTTTTCTTTTGATTCCCGAATGGAGGACCACTCGACTTGCTTTGCTTTCACGTCCAACGCGCGTTTAGGGAGTTTTGTTTGTATTCCAGACGAAGATTTATGTTTGTCTGACTCTGAAGGGACGTCTATTGATACGACACGGTCTTCACTGTCACTTTCGGTTTCAGCGATGTGACTGAGCGGATTTGAAGAAGAAAAATCTGAAGAGAGTCCGAGTTTACGCGTTTGGTTTATTCCTGAAACTGAGTCGAAAGAGTGGGCTAACGTCGCGAGGGAGGAACGTTGTTTCTCTGTTGGAGGTTTCAGAGGTTGATCGTGCGAGACGTGGCTGCTGTAGACGGTTTGGCGCTGTGTTGTGGACATGTAATTTTGGGTTTGTTTGGTTTGGACGCGACGAGAGAGTAAAGGTCGGTTTTGATTGGATGTTTGAAGGGAGGGAGAGAAGGTGTATTGTCGCCAGGTTGAAAAATTCGGAGTTGATCCTCCTCCATACCTAATCAAATTCAATAAGAATAAAAGAAAATTCAAAGTTTTATTTTGGAGATATCCAGGAAGAAGTAGGATATGTTTCGTAATCAAGAGTAACGAACGACGTATGTTCGATTGCTCTCTATGTAAAGCAATTGTTTGACTCGTATGTTCGGATTGATCAGAGTGTCGTATAATCGCTGAGGGAAAGTCACGCCCTGAAAAAAGCATGCGCCATCATCAAACACAACATAAAAGCCCTCCCCTTCATTACTCAACCAAACACTACACACATTTCGATGTCTATTCTTTCGACTCTTGAGAATACGACTGAGCTCGTCTGGAATTCCATTCCACACACTCTGCCCATCACGAAACTGAATGTAGTACGACCCCTCTTGTCCCAAAGCCATAAAATCAACCCACTTTGACGAAAGATCGTCTTCAAATTCGGTATCGGGCTTGCCAGGATAATTCCAGAACGTTTTTCCATTCGTTTTTTGGATGTAATATTCTCCTTTCGCTCCAAAATACACATAATCCAAATTCGTACAATGCTGTCTATCAAGAATGTCTCTGGCTTCGTCTGGAATTGAAAAGTACTCGCATCCGGTGTCGTCGCCAACGGCTGTATATCCACCTGACGGACTCAATGCCAGGCATTTTGTAAAGTTCATGTTTGACGGGATGCCATCAGAGAAGCACAAACTCCAATCAACATGGAAACCACGCACTCTACGTAGTTGAGTTTGCACAGATTTTCGAACCCTTTCTTGTTCGCGTTTCTCTTCCAGCTGTCTCTGCCTCTCCCTCTCCAATCGTTGAGCTTCCGCTCGCGCTGCCATTTCCCATTGAATTCGTATAGCTTCTGCTGCTTCCCACATTCTTTTCTCTTCCTCGAGCCGCCGTTTCTGTTCAAAGACATCCAAAAGCTCATTTACAACTTTCGTTTGCTCCTCTAAATTAGCGAGCTGTTTCTTGAGCGCAGTTTCTTCATCGTCTTGATCTTGACCTTCCATGGCTGTTACAAGGTTGGGTTGCAACGGAGAATCCGAGCGACGATAATATCCCTTTCCAGTATGAGCCCGCGCATTCTGAAATATTTTGCCGAGGTCTGCCAAGGATACGTTTCGTCTGAATAACTGCGTTCGTCCTTTGACGGGATGATTTATCACAGTAGCAACAGTCTGAGTGGTGTAATAAACATTGACCTTCCACTGCGAAATGTCGCTCGGATACTGAAAGATGGCAACACGCGAAGTCTCATTGTGGCACAGCAGGGTAAGTCCATGGCTGGTGGCAAGCTGCACCAACTGTGGGAATTCGAACATTCTTTTTTAAGTCGCAAAGTATTGCAGCCAAGGGAAAGAAGAAAAAGGAGAGACAAATACATTATTTATTCCAGCCAAGGAGTGAGACATCCTTCGGTTGTGGCTTCATACCCCAACGTATTCTATCGCCTGGTGCGACCCGTGTCTCCTCGAGATCCCGTAACGAAAGCAAAATCAGCATACACTTTCTGTCCCAACAATTCGGTATCATTTGATTCATCAATAGCAGCCTTCGCCTCCTTGAACGAGTTGTACTCAATCAGAGCATATCCCTGGATGAACACGGAGTCAGTTCTTCCCCACACAACTAAAATTCAAGAAACCAAAGATGTACCTTCACGAAACCAGAACGTCTGTCCAAATTCAAATGCAAGTTCTTGATTTCACCAAAGTCAGCAAACTTCTCCTTCAAATCGTCTTCTGAAGCTTCCTCATGCACTCCCGTAACTAATACAATCCAACCCTCCACAGCTAATTTGAAGGAATAAACAAGTACGTTTTATAATGAGACTGCGCATTTCGGATCCAACAAAAACCAGGTCCTCACATTTCTGCGCTGAAGTAGCGATTCCGCCTTCTGAGCCAATTGCGTCAAACTTTCCAGTTCGAATGTTGTCGTCTCTTGTTTCTGTTTGGGATTGGATTTGGAGGGTTAACGTTGAAGCTAGGATAACTAGGATAGCTTACCCTTTCCTTCGAAGCCTCGTCCCTTCTTTCTTGTTGCATTGTTCTTTAATGTGTTTGAAGGGTCCACTGGGAAGGATACAGTTTAGTTTGAATGTAGCTGACAGGCTGAGTGTTGGAGCAAAGGCAAAGCATCACTCTGTCTTTAACCATGAAGGAGATGTTTACCTTCATCAACATTCATTGCTGTCAAGTCATCCGCTCCAGCGTCAAGGTCAACAAGGTTAGAAGCCATCTCTTCTCAGTTCAGTTTGGTGGTTGGAAAAAAGTGGATAAATAGAAAAGAGATTTTGAAATTCCATCCAACAAAAGAAATGCACTTTCGCCAATATGCATACTGCAACTACTACCTTATATCCGTCCCAATAAACACAGATCATTCCTACACATGCAACCCACGATACATTTCCTCAATCTCCCGCTTATAAGTCTCCCTGGCCACAAACCGCTTCAACTTGAATATAGGCGTCAACAACCCATTCTCAATCGTGAATGCATCCGCATCACTCTCCAAATAAACAGCCTTCACATTCTCAAACCCTTTCAACCCGTGTGCGCGCCCGTGTTCGTCCATGGCTTTCGCGAAAGCAACACGGATTCCAGGGTCGATGCAGAGGTCTTTGAAGTTTTTGTGGTAGAAGCCTTGCTTTTTTGTTGCCCAGTTCATGAATGTGTGTCGGTCTGGGACGAGGACGGCGACGAGGTAGGGTTTTAGGGAGTCGCCGTAGACGAATGCTTGGGATACCATGTCACTGCTTTTAAGCTGATTTGTGGAATTTTGATTATTATCGTCAGTGAATACTTGAGAAGCGGAAGAAGAGGACTCACAACACTCTCGATTTTCTCTGGAGCAATGTACTCTCCCTGCGACAGCTTAAACACACTCTTTTTCCGGTCAATCAGTTTTAATCTTCCTTGGGCATCCCATTCGCCAACATCTCCTGTGTGGAACCAACCATTGGCATCAAGTACTTTTGCTGTCTCTTCCGGATTCTTGTAGTACCCTTGAAACACATTGGGACCCTTCACACAAATCTCTCCACGTGGCGGCACACTTGATGAAAAGTAGTTCATCTCAGGCACATCAATCAGTTTTACTTGACATCCAGGAACAGGGGCACCGACTTGATCCGGTGTACAATCATTTTCATCTGTCTTCAGTGAGAATTCGTAAGAATATCGTTCAAGAAATGAGGGGAACATACAAACGTCAATGAAGAACATGTCTCTGTCAATCCATATCCTTCCAACACTGTCGCGCTGAAACATATTCTCAACGAATCCAACACAGATTTCCCAATCGGTGCAGCACCCGTCAACATCAGCCTCACCCTTCTACAAAAAGTTATACAAAAGTCAGCCTTGTTTCCTTCAAAAAAACACGAGAAGTATCAACTCACCCACCCAATTTCTCCTTCACCCCCTCAAACACAATCGCATCCCACACCAAATGCTTCACAACACCTCTCTTCAAATACTCTTCCTTCGCAGCATACGCGCGATGAAAAGTCCATTCATAAACCCCACCCGCACGTTCCTTCAACCCCCTCTTGACCTTCTCATAGATCCGATTAAACAGCCTGGGAACACCGGGGAATATCGTCGGCCGCAGCTCGGCAACGTCATCCATGAGTTTGAATGTGTCGCCTTGGTAGAACCCGATCGCGGCGCCGACGTGGATCAGGTTGACGACCATTGTGCGTTCAAAGACGTGTGCGAGGGGGAGGTATGAGATGTAGACGTCGGAGGGGGTTATGGGTGTGAAGTGGGATATGGATTGGAGGGTTGATATTCCGCGGAGGAGGGCGAGGCAGTTTGTGTGGGTGAGGACTGTTCCTTTTGGGGTTCCGGTTGTGCCGGAGGTGTAACAGATTGTGGCGATGGAAGTGCCTGATGGTGGGGTTGGGGGTTTTGAGGGACGGGTTTTTGCGCCAAGGCGTTCAAGGTCTGTCATTCCTGTGATTGTGAGGTTGAGTTCTTTTCCGATAAATAGGATTTCTTCGTCGATTCCATCCATTAATATAATCTGGTGGAGGCTTGTGATTCCATTCGCGATGAGCTTCATGAGATTTTTGGCCTGTGGGTTCATTCTGTTAGTTGGAGTGAGATATTCGAATCAATCAGGACACCTTATCCCTCGTGGCAATAATAGTTTCCATTCCAGTCTGCACCAAAATATGTTTTAACGCGTCCTGTGAGAGCATATCAAACAACGGAATGGTGATAGCCGAGATTGCAAAACACGCTTGTTCCGCGATAATCCACTCCGCCCTATTCAAAGCAAAGAGCCCAATAGACGCAGGTGTTCCCGATGCTATAGATGGGAAGGTGAGCAGTCCAGAGGATAGATTTCGCACGCGTTTGTAGACTTCATTGTACGTTTGCCAAATGAAGGGACCGGCGAGACCGTTTGTGACTGGACGGGTTCCGAGGAAGGGAAGGTCTCCTATTTGACAGCCTAGTTAGTGCATAATACTCTTGGTACCTATTTTGCAGGAATCGAAGGGGTTAGTTAAAGCAACCTGCGATCTGAACACCGCGAAGAAAGTTGTGATGAAGCGACTGAACTTGGTCGGCGCTTGTCTTTGGAAGCGAGTCAAACTGGGCGGCAAAAGCGTTGATTCGAGGCTGGAAAAGAAGAAGGTTCAAAGGGAAGTGGCAAAGGTGGCATCGTCAATCTCACCTTGCCTTCTCCTTCAATGGAAGCTACGCCAGGTACTTCAATCGAATATTGGATTCCTCCTTTGGATTGAAGAATAGGCTCAGGCTCGTATTCATCTTCTATTTTGAGTGGCTGTGACGAATCAAAGGACACCTTTCTGGGTCCCATCGATTTCTTGGACATTTTCAAAACAACATTTATAATTATTATGCAGAATTATTAAGGTATTATGGAATAAAACTCAAGTTGCAACGTTCTGAATGGACATTGACGACGGGAATCCACTCCTCTTACTGACTCTCGTTCCAACCGTGTCCGACGGTTGTTCACTCAATCTTCGAGCATTTTTTACCCGTTCATTCTTGTGTCTACTGTTCCGCGTATCATCCTTCCACAAGGCATATTTCATGCCCAACTGTAAAAACAAGTAAACAAGCGGCGACAAGCTGAAAACACGCAAGCACGTTGTATAGACACTTAATCCAACAGGCGGAACTTCGCAACTAGTCCAAAAATTGTACAGAATATTCGAGACCATCCAAATCTCCAAAACAACACAAGACGCAATCCCAAACTGCGACAGAATCTCAAGCTTCTCAAGTTCATGCAGATTCGCGTTGCTAGCAGTTCGCAGGTATTTCACGTACATGACTGCCACAAATCCGTCAAATACAATGGTACTGAAACTTAACACCGTTACGATGCCGTTAATGACAGCACTCAATCTTTCATGGCTCCCTATGCTAACCGAAAGGTATTCGGAAAGGTTTTCAAATATCACCGCAACAACTTTACTCACTTCCACCAATCCAAACAAGACAAGGTATGCAATAAACCAAGGTTGCAATCTAGGAGCTGTGGCTTGTATCACCGGCAACCCACGTTTCCACACGTAATATGTTACAGAACATTCCAACCCTGTGTTTGTTAAACTTGTCGCCGTGATAAAAAGTGCTTGTCGCAAAGGATCGTTCTCTACTGCAAGAAACAGCTGAAAAAATATCGCGGTAAGCGCGTAGCATATAATCATGGATGCAATAAGGATATTGACAGCTGTTGATATAGGTTTCTTGGTTTTGGCTTCAGCCCAAAGAAGGCTTCCCAATATGACAAGCTGGACGGCAGATAGCAATGTGATGATCCACAAATCTTGGCGTGCAATGATGGCGCTTGTTTCGTAATATACCTGCCATCCATGTGGGTCCTCTGAAGCGTTCATTGTTCTTGCGTCATTGTTTACGGTAAAAAATACACCAGATATTTAGATTAATATTCAGCTTTTACTCAACAAAAAACTTACCGCTCCAAGTAAGAAAATGAATAGGACAGTAAAAAAGACCGTGAGACCAAAGTCGAGATTCACTGTTTCATTAAATGCCGCGTTGTATTCTGAAGGGTCATCGGATTCAGAGTTTGGAGCCATTGTTTCTCCTGCCATTGTATTCTTGAAAGGTAAATTCCTAAATTCCTTATATTATGATTGATGCCAATGAGAATATTCTATGGCCAAGAAAGCAATGTAACATGGGGAGGATGCCTCCCATCTCACCTGCTTAGCCATCCAAGACCAGAACCTCATCTCAAAAAATGAATGTCCGCGCAGCTCGGGACTTCATCTTTCATCTAACAGGACCTCATTATAAGCCAAATCATAGCACCGAAGCTGACTTGACCCTCGAAGAATCCAACAACTTGAACAACCTAATCAACTCACACTACACACACTCAGTCTCCACCACCACCCTCTCAACCCTCCCACCAGAACTAATCGAACTCATCTTCAGCTTCCTATCCCCTCTCCACGCCCCCAAATACACCCGCTTAAACCGCAGAATCAACGAATGCCTCTCAACACCCCACTTTGCACTCGAAAACCTCTCCCACACAGTCCCAAAACCAATCCCAACAAACCAAACCAGCACTCGAATATTAACATCGTATGACCGCGCGTGGTTCGTCTGGCCGAAACAGTATCAAGAAGCATACGCGCGTGGATGGTTACGGGATGTTAGGAAACTAGAGTGGGGATCAAACAAGATTTCCGGTGTGATTCCAAGCACTATTGGCGCGTTGACGGGGTTGCGGAGTCTTTTGTTGCATGATAACTGGTTACATGGCCGTATTCCCGCGCAGATAGGGTTATTGAAGGAGCTGGAGGAACTGTATTTGAATGATAACAGTCTTAGCGGTGAAATTCCTAAAGAGATTTCGGGATTGGATTTGAAGCTGTTGATTCTGTTTCGGAATTGTTTGAGTGGTTCTATACCGTCTTCTTTGGGACGGATGCAGAGTTTGGTGTATTTGGATCTGTCAAGTAATTTGCTGAGTGGGAGTGTTCCAGTTGAGATTTGTGGTTGTCGAATCTGCAATACTTGAATTTGTCGGCGAATCAGTTGTCAGGAAGGATTCCAGCTGAGATGAGCAACTCGAAAGAACTCCAAGTTCTTGATTTGAGTCATAATAAGATAGAGGGGTCTATTCCCGTAGGATTTGGGTCAATGCGGAATCTTGTCTGTTTGTGTCTACACGCGAATTGTTTGAGTGGGGCTGTGCCGATAGATCTATTTGGACTCGAACAAATGGAGCTTGTACTGTTTCTCACTGGAAATCAAGTGTTTTTGGAATATGATTCCGCTGGGATTGTTGCGCGGTCTCGGGTGTTTGCGTTGCTTCAAGAGTTTGAGGTGAATGAAGCCAGTGATGTTGTACATGGGCTTCCTGATCGAGGCGTTATATTTTATGCCGATATTTAATTAAATTTATTTAAAACATTTTAAAAGACGTTTCAATTGAGAGATCGTAATGGCAGGAGAAGCAACGCCACTCGCCCGTCCTTGGCAGACCTCCAACAGGCTCAAGTCCTCGACCAAAGGTTTCATAGTATTGGCAGTCGTACTTGTGATGATTGTAGCCCAAACAGAGCTGGTTGCATCAAAGTGGGAGCAACGCCAGCCAACTCCTCCTTCTCGATCCTTGTTCACCTGTCCCCAACTTGGACTGTTGCAGCCATCAAAGGGAATCAAAGCCTGGCTTGATCGCTTCGAAAACAGGGACTTTGTGAATGCGGCTGTAGAGGTATCTTCGAATCTTTCTTCATTGGATACTGTAAGCTAAACATCATTTTCTATCTTCACCCAGCGCTTCTCTGGAGCAATTCAAATCCCAACTGAATCATTTGACAACGTGAAAGTAGTCCACTCCGCCAAAATCCAAGAAGACAATTTCGTGAGGTTCAAGGACCACCTCCTAACCTCATTCCCAAAAATGTAACCACCACATTCTTTAAATATTCCCCTACCCTCACCCACTTATTTTAAACTCAAACAGCCGTGAAACCTTAAACCTAGCCATCATAAACACCCACTCCCTCCTCTTCACATGGCAAGGCACATCCCCGACAACCGCACCCCTCCTCCTCATGTCCCACATGGACGTCGTCCCCGTCCTCCCCGAAACCCTCTCCCAATGGACACACCCCCCCTTCTCCGGCCACATCGACCACCCCAACGACTGGATATACGGCCGCGGATCCGTCGACACAAAGGGAACCGTCATGGCATCCCTCGAAGCCATTGAATCTCTCCTCACCGTTGGGTTCACGCCTCGTGCGACTGTGTATGTCTCGTTTGGGCATGATGAGGAGAAGGGGGGGGGGGTTTACGGGTGCGCAGGAAGTGAGTAAGTATATGGAGAATGTGCTTGGGTTGGGTGGGAGGGTTGGGATGGTTGTTGATGAGGGGTTGGATAGTTTTACGGAGGAAGCGGGGGTTTCGGTTGTGACTGTTGCTGTTGCTGAGAAGGGGATTGCGACGTTTGAGGTTGTGGTGGAGACGCATGGGGGCCATAGTTCTGTTCCGCCGAGGAATACGGGGGTTGGTGTTATGGCGCAGATTGTTGCGGCTGTAGAGGCGCGGCCGTTTCCGGTTGTGTTGTCGGAAAGGAATCCGTTTTTGAGGACGGTTGTTTGTAAGGATGAGTATGCGGGTGTGGTGGATACAATCGTGCGAGAGGGATTGAGAGGGTTTTATGAGGGCGGGAGGGAAGTGCTGGCGGAATACCTTGCTTCAAAGTCGCTTGCGAGTCGGTATCGTATGGCGACGTCACAAGCAGTCACTAAAATTAATGGTGGATTGAAAGTCAACGCGTTGCCGGAAGTTGTTACGGCATATATTCAGGATCGTGTTAGTGTGGACTCTAGTACTGCGGAGGTACTTGATGTCACGTGGAAGAATATTCTGCCCGTCGCTAAGGAGCTTGGATTGGGGTTCAAGGTGATTAACATTGATGAAATTGTGTATGAGTGGGTTCCGCCAGCTGGAAGTAACGTGGGGAACGTCACTATAACGCTTCCACTCACTGGGTTGGAACCAAGTCCAGTCAGTCCAACTGTATGAGGAAGCAGGAAAGAAGGTGATTGTCGCACCAGGATTAATGAATGGAAACACGGACACAAAGTTCTTTTGGGGATTGAGCAAGAACATTTATCGATTTGGTAAGCGTTTTTAGTGATTGAATCATGGGTAGTAATGGTCAACAGCACCGGTCATGGGAGGGGAAGGATACCATACTGTGAATGAACGAGCCAGTATCAAAGGGTACGCGCTTATTTTCCATTTGAATCAAGGACTGATTCTCTTCTTGTAATTTGAATAGGTACATCAAGGCAATTAAGTTCTATCATGAGTTGATTCGAAACTACGATGAAATCTGATGTTTTGAGGAATCGTCTTCTTCTTCTCATATCCTTAATAAAACGTCTTTAGCACGTCAACTTACTGTTATATTCTTCCATGAAAATGTTTCTATGACAACCTCAACCTTCGTTATTCCTCCGTCACTTCGCTCATAAAGCCCTCGCTTTAATATTCAACCCCTTTTCTATCTTTAATTTAATTTATTGACTCTCAGCAGCTTTGCGTTTCGCCTCTTCCTCTGCTTCTTTCTTCTTACTAAGTTCCCAAGCTTTCGCCTCCTCAGGAAACTTTGCGGCATATCGTTGAAGACAAGAAGAGTGCGAGTATTTGTAGAGAGAGTAACCGACGATTGTTGATACTATCGATTGGTTTAATGAGTTGATTTGAGGAAGGAAAAGGAGACACAACTCAACTGCCGAGTAGAACTGGAGCGACAGTCTTGTTTCGTTTCATTAGATCAGGGTATCGTTGACGGACTCTGAGGAAAGTGAAAGTGAAGCTATTGGTTGGGTGTATCAGTGCACTACTACCACTACCACTAATACCAAGTACAATACGCACCCCCAAAAGGCAGCTGAACCACCCACAATAAGCGCATGGGAAGAACACCGATCAAGTGCCTGTGAAAAGGAAGCAACAGCCTCGCCCATTTCTTTCTTTCTTCTTTCTTCGAAATAACAAACCAAATGAACCCCAACAAGTTTGCCACCCTCTTTGCCTCACTGCGCACCAAACTATCTTCTGCTTCAAGTGAATGCACTTTAGTCAGAGAGGTAGTTGATGACAAATCAGAACGTACTTGTGCTCAGAAAGAAGAAGAAGAAGAAGAAGGTGAAGTACTCGAAGCTGGTTTCAAACGACCTCTTTTCGACGATCCACCTTTGATTCAACAACAACAACAACAACAACAACAACAAAAGAAGAAACGAGTGCGAACAAGAAAGAAGTTGGATTCAGCGGTACCTGTATCTATCCCAAAACAACCTCCTCTCGCAAGTGCTACCACCCTTGAACCACCTTCAAATCAGTCGATTACCACTCAGAAACCACATCAAAAGTACATTTGCATCGTCTGTTCCCTCAAAGGCACCCACTTTTCAAACAACTGCGACAACCCACATGGTTCCCCGCCCGATCCAAAGTATCTCTGTGTCATTTGTAAAGTACCTGGTCATCATGTGAAATGGTGTCCAGTCAAACGAGGCGGGAAGTCGAGTGGGTCTGCGCAGTCTTGTTTGGATCAAAAGGAATGGACGGGTGTTGGATTGAATCAGGACAATCCATTTGCAAAGTACTTGAATCCTCAGTCGTCTTCTCTTCAGCTTTCTGTCTCGTCTTTGCCGACTTCGACTTTGACTTCAATGCATCATTCACTCCCACCGAATCCGTCAGCGAATACTTCGGCGAATCTATTTAATTCAAATTCTATGCATCAGTCAAACTATATTCCATCGAATAATCCGTCAGTTTATTCTGTCAATGCGAATGGTCTCTCGTCATCTACTTTGATTCCACCACCACAAACATTCACACAACCGTCAACGGCACAGCTCCCGACTCTCTCATTCCAACCTCCGAAACTCGAAGAACCAAAACTCACTGCATCCCTCTTCCTCTCCTACCTCTCCACCTCAAACTCTGATACCTATACAACAGCTACAGAACCATCGCAACCATCTGAACCATCAGAAAAACAACAATCCCCGGAATCTCAATCAACAGGAAACACCTTATACGCCCCAACATCCTCCTACACCACCACAACACATCGCCCCCCTCCCCACCACCACCACCCCCTTCCACCTCACCCTCAACCCACCCCAAAAACCCGCACCCAAAACCCGCATGCAGATTCTTCTCAAAACCAGGCGGCTGCACATCCGGCGCCCTCTGCCGCTTCTCCCACACCCCTTCAACAACCCCCTGCGCATTCCACCACCTCCACCCCCCATGCACGAACCCCTCCTGCGCGTACTCCCACGCAGAACTGAGTGCCGCCGAGCTGCATGCGTTGAGGGAGGAGCATCGCGTGTTTAAGGAGGTGAAGAGGGGTGAGATGGAGAAGTGGCGTGTGAGGAATGAGGTTCTGGATGCGGTGAAGGAATTGGTTTCGGTGGGTGGGGCGGGGGGCGGGGAGGGTGTGATGGTTGCTGCGGTTGTTGATAGGGTGTTGCATGAGAAGCTTGGTATGGATTTTGGGGGGTTGGGAGGGCTGGGGAGGTGGAGAGGCGGGAGAGACGGAGGAATGGGTGGAGAGAGGAAGGGAAGGGGGGTGGTGTTGGTGGAGAGATGAGTATTGCTGGGGAGGGGAAGGGGGGTGTTCCGGAGTGGATTCGGGAGTTGAGGAAGGAGGCTTTTGTTTTGGGGGAGGAAGGTGTTGGTGGTGGTCGAATTGAGGAGGGAACGGGGTTGAGTTCGTTGGGTGGAGCTTTGGTGAAGGAAATGAATTAATTTATTAGTCATGTTATTAAAATAGTATGAATATATATGTTAATATAAAAATGTGCAGTAATTTGACACCTACTGAGTTCGGCGTTTGACAGCTTCAACCCTTCAAACAACAAAAACATCAAAACCAAAGCAACGACCCCACCACACGCGCTCGGCGTTTTTTGCATCGTTTCCCACCTATTCAAGAAATCTCCCGTCGAAAACATCACCATGAACATCAGCATCTTCCTGCTACTAATACCGTACCTTCAAGATGCAACCGCATTCCCAGTCTCAATGAGAGCCAAAATGGTGCGCAGGAAAGTCCACATTGTTAAAGTACATAAACCGTATCCGCATCAACGCGTCCCGACTACAACTACTATTGAGCCTGTTGTGACTACAACTGTGCCTGTTACATCCACGGATCAGGGTACGACGTGTATTCCAAGCGTGACTGAAGTGGAAGGTGTGAAATCATCGCTTTCTTTAAGTAGTAAGATGGGATATTGAATGTGAAAGTATAGGAACCTCGAAACCTCGATTCAGGCCACGGACTTCAGGGAATAAAGGGTGGGCACCTGTTGGAACTACGGAGCCGGTTTGGACTGAAACTGGTATGCTTCTTTTAACAATCACGAACAGTTTATTAATGAGGGATAATGTTAGAACCAGTCCCAACACCAACCACATTGAGTTTCGGGACTGAAAATGTTGTTTCAAGCACAACGTCTAGTTCTGTCGATACATCGAGTGTAACAGATTTCGGACCGACTTCAACGACGTATTCGTGGGGAACTGAGGCGGCGACAATCACCACGTCTTTGTTTGTGCAACCTTCGAATTCGGCGACTGAGTCAGACGGGACGACGTCGGTGGCGGTTACGGCTTTGAATACAACGTCAGTTGTGGAAACAGCGACTGAAACGACGGTGAAGCCCAGGAAATATGTTATTCCTGTGGGTCCTACAAAGACGCGGCCAAAGTATCAGCCGAGGACGTCGCCTGGGAACCCTGGATGGGCACCGGTGGAGACTACCACTGTTTCAACGGAGACGGAGGTTGTGACAGGTATGTTATTTTATTTGATATGGTATTGGCTGATTTGTTTTGTGGGGTAGAGTCAACGACTACAGTTGAGCCGAAGAAGTATGATGTTCCCACAGTTCCACCTTTTTCGAATGAACCATCGTCAACGGAGATTGTTCCACAGTCTCCTACATCTGTTGCTCCGTCTGTTACTGAACCTAGTCCTATCCCTCCACCCTTTGAACCGACAACAACGGATTACGCTCCTCAACCGCCGATTATTCCATCACCGTCTGTTACTGAGCCAATCTCTGTGCCTCCACCACCTCAACCCACTACAGATGTGATTCCTTCACCGACAACCGACACAATCCCTTCTCCACCATTCGTGATTCCATCAACAACTGAACAAAGTCCCGTCCCTCCACCACCTGAACCTACAACCGACTATATTCCTCCACCACCTACCACAGAACCAAGCCCAATCCCACCTCCACCTCTTGACCAAACCACAACAACCTGCACAGATAAATCAACACCAACAGACACTCCACCACTTCCCCCACAACAACAACGCGTAATCCCTCCGTCACCGCCACAAAACCCATGCCCTCCAACCCACGGATCATCCTGCCAACTCCAAAGCGACCCCCTCCTAACAACATTCTACGGCGCCTCTGTAACTCTCTCAACGCCTGGCGTCATAACCCTCGTAAACACCCCAGACTTTGGCCTCACCGCGACGTTATCGTCGCATTGGAGTAGTAACCGCGTTGCAGACGTTGTCGTTGTGGACACGGTAGAGTACAGGTGTGGGAGCGACGTGAGGACGCTTGATGGGACGATTGGGATGGAAGTGTTGCAGTGTTGGAGTGGGGAGTGTGCTTCTGTTATGTGTAAAGCTGTTTTGATGGGGTCGTGGGATCCTGTTAGTCATGTACAAGTGCAGCAGGTTGTTTATGGAGGTGTTTTGGGGATTGGTGGCGTGTGTTTTGGTGGTGATACTTGTTGATAGGTTGTTTGATGAGGATTACTTGATGATATTTATTTATTTTTATTTATATTATTTGGTGTTTAAATAAGGAATCAGTGTTTTGTTCATTAGTCTTTTGATTTGGATGTTCCTGTACTTTTTGAGTTGATTTTTGTTCTCCTGGCTTTTGAATTCAGTTTGTCGCGAAGGAGGGCGAATTTGAGACCAACTTGGATGGCGAGATATAAAAGGGGGCCCAAATTGTTTATATGCAGGCTTATAGTGAAGGTTAAAAGTGTCATGTTAGGGCCAAATGTATTTGCCCATATTGAATACAACACATAGAACGTGAGCCAGAACTCAATACATATGAATGAAGCAACGCCAAACCAAGATATGATTACAAGATTCTTAACATCCAATTGGTCATTGACTCGACTAACGGACCAAAGGTAATAGATTTAAACTCCCGTAACTAACAAATCAAACGAGCCCATCAAAACGTCAATCAATATTGACTGAATGTTCACAATCATGATGAATAATTCCAAATCGTCGTTTAATATCGGCAGATAAAACGAGACGTTGGACAATGCAAAGAGAATGGCTTGCTCCACCTGAAGAAGCGCGTACAGCACAATGAACACAACAAGAAACGGCTGAATCCAAGGTATAGTTGATTTTATAACGGGGAGGCCACGGTTCCACGTGTACACGACAATCAGATATTGGAATATGGCAGAAAAGGTGCCCGACAGACAAATATAAATGACCGTTAGTTCTGGGTCTGCACAAAACGCGTACAGATATTGAAATATGACGCCAAGGAAGTTGCTGATAATCATGGAAATGAGGAGTATGTTGAAGCTGGTGAAGATGGATTTCCTTGTTGAAACTGCTTCTTGAAAGCAAAGGTGAGCAATGGATAAAAGGAAGAGGGCGGTGAAGACTAGAGTGATCCATGTGTCTATGTTGACTACTTCGTTATATGCATCGTTGTATGGAATGGCTGTTGTGTCATTGAAGGAACTCATTTCCCTTATAAATGAATTGCATTGTTCATGTAAGATTTACATGCATCAACCAGAAGATACTATTACATTAAAACCAAAAGATTGACTTTATTGTTGGTGAGTCGTATCTACTGTTGGGGAAATTCGTTCGCTTTTCCCCGTATTAGATCGCTGAATCGTAGAGCTACGTTGATGATTTTTTGAGTTTGATCTACTGTCACTGTCATCCTGAAGCAATGCCCACTTAAGTCCAACTTGAGCGACGAGGAACAATAAAGGACCCAGGTCACCTACGTGAAGACTAAATGAATATAAAAAGATAGAGATGGTCCGGTCTGAGTCATATGACCAAACTGCATAAAGAACATAGAGAGTCAAGTAGAATTCGATACAAACAAAGGAAATTACGCCAAACCAGGATATTATGACAAGTTTTCGAACATTAAGCTCGTTGTTCATGTTTCTTATAGACCAGAGGTAGTAGATATAGACTGCAGTGATAAATGCGTCGAAAGAGGCGATTGATACTTCAATGGCAATTGTCTGTATCCTCACAATTTGATCCAATAAGTCAAGAGGTAAATTTACGTTTGATATAGAGTACGCAATATTGTCAAGAGTAAATACAACAAACTGGCTGACTTGAAGAATTCCATAAAACACAAGAAATGCAACCAAATAAGGTGAAATCCATGAAATCGTAACTTGAATCACCGGTAGCCCTCGATTCCACGCGTATAAAACTATTGAATACTGAAATATAGTTGAAAAGACTGATGCGATACAAAGGTAAATCACAGACAATGTTGGATCCAGACAGAAAGCATATATATACTGAAATATCATTCCAGCGCAGTTACTTAGTATCATAGTTACAAGAAGTACGTTGAAAACGCTGAACGTCTTTCTTGTTCTATTCGAAGTTGTGTTTGAAAGCGCTTCACGAACAAGAATGATAGAGAGGATTATCAGAAGTAGGATAGATACAGCAAGTGTGGTCCAAAAGTCAATTGTTACCGCTTCGTTGTATGGTCCAAGGTAAGGAGACTCAGTGGCATTTGAGCTCATTTTTCTTTCACGTATTGTTCAAATTCATAATGGAATTTTATATTAAATATAAGCATATGAGTTTATTTGCAGTCGCTTCTCTGTGGATTTCGGGTATTTTCGCTTGATTTCGATTGGCGTTGAACGAAAGTATCCGGCCTTTGCAAGTTGAGTACATCATTTTGAAACAATTCCCATTTCATAGCAAGTTGAACAATGAGATACAAAATAGGACCTAAATCACATATATGTAAACTTATTGAATATGTTTGAAGTGTAATAGGAGGTAATGGCGCGTTCAGCCAATATGAGTATAGAACAACAAACGTTAGCCAGAATTCAAGAGCTATAAATGACGCGATACCAAATCGTGATAGAATTACGAGCTTCCTCACATCTACAACGGTATCGCGAACTTTGTATAAATAAATGACATATATACACGCCACGAAAAAGTCAAACGAGCCCATCAATGCATCAATAGCAACATTCTGGTTACTAACTATTGAAATAAAAGTAGGCCAATGTTCGTGCATAATCAAAAGATACATTGCCATGGCAGATAACGTGAAAACGATGACTTGACTTATTAACAACAATCCAAATAGTACAATAAGCACAGTCAAATACTTTTGAACCGCAGGATATGTTGCTTGAATAACAGGAAGTCCGCGATTAAGGGTGTACAATACGAGCAAGAACTGAAAGATTGTAGCAAAAAATGAGCTTAAACAGTCATACACTACAATTAACGTCCAATCTGTACTTTGATAATATACGAGCTGAAAAATAGAACTCAAAAGATTGCTAAGCGTCATCGCGACAAAGAGAACGTTGAAACCAGTAAAGATTGAAGTTTGGTTTGTTCGTTTGGGTTGTTTCCACGCTAGAACCGAAAATATAATCAATACCACACCGGACGAAACTGAAGTGATCCAAAAGTCTATGTTTGCCACTCGGTTGTATTCATTGTAGAAATCAGCGACGATGTTATCGGCGGTGGTATTTTCCATTTGATTGTTTTCATTGTCTTTGATTCAGAAACCCAGCCTGATAAAGAATATTCGATAGGTTTTATTTACAATCGCTCTAACGCAATTTTAAATGCCCTTCAGTCGTGGGTTTTGCAAACAAATCTGGCTTCGTTCTTTGAAGTTGGTCAGTTCGATACAATTCCCATTTTATTACAACCTGTACAAGAAGATACAGTATCGGACCCAAATCACAAATGTGTAAGTTAACAGAATAGGCAAGAAGAGAAACTTGCTCCTCCGGCGCGTTTAACCAATGGGAATTCAGCAACAAAAGTCAACCAGAATTCAAGAAAAACAAATGACACAATTCCGAACCGTGATAAAATTACAAGTCGCTTCATATCACTGTGGGTGTCACGAATTTTGTACAAATAAGTCGCGTAGATACATCCCATCCCACAAATAAATCAAATGAACACATCAGCGCATCGATAGCTATATTTTGGTTATCAACAATATGCAGGAAGAGATGAAATCTCTCTGACAAAATTGCAAGGTAAACTGATGTGGCTAAGACTCTTCAGCAAGAATCCAAACAAGATAAGGAACATGACCAAATAATTTTCAGCTGCGAGAAAAGTTGCTCGTATTACAGGCAAGCCACGATTCCAGGTATAAAGAACAAGCAAGAACTAAGAAATCTGTACTAAATCCCTATTCAATGTAATTTTGCTCCCACATCTTTCATAGTGGTTGCTGATTTTGAGTTTGAAGCCGGTTTAGCTGATAAATCGGGTTTCACTCTTCGCCGTTGATCCTCACGATACAACTCCCATTTTAAAACAAGCTGCAAGAAAAGATACAGCATTGGGCCCAAATCACAAATGTGCAAATTTATAGAATAGGCGAGGCGGGATATTTGTTTCTGTGATGCATTCAACCAATACGAATTGAGAACAATGAACGTGAGCCAGAACTCAAGAACGACAAATGAAGCGATTCCAAATCGTGATAAAATAATCAGTCGCTTCATATCCACGTGGGTACTTCGATTTTTATACAAATAGATTGAGTAGATGCATACGACAAACAGGTCAAATGAGCCCAAAAGCACGTCAATAGCTATATTTTGTTTTTTAATGATGGACAGAAGGATGGGAAAATTTTCGAATAGAATCGATAGGTAAACTGATGTCGTTACAAGCACCGAAAACACAAATTGGCTTGTAAGTAACAATCCAAACAGAATAAGGATAATCATCAGATATTTTTCTGCTGCAGGAAACGTTGCTTTTATGACGGGAATGCCGCGATTCAATGTGTATAGCACAATCAGGAACTGAAAGATAGATCCGAAAAGGAAGCTTAAACAGTTGAAGATTACAACGAGAGTCATATCAGTGCTTAAGTTGTATATGTACTGAAAAGTAACGCTCAGAAGATTACAGACGAGCATGGCAACAAAAAGAATGTTAAATCCAGTAAGTATTGAGCGTTTGGATGGGTTCGTAGACTGTTTCCTATCATTCCACACGATAAACGAAAACGAAGAAAAGAGAATGGTTGACATGATAACAGTAAGCCATAAGTCGATACTTGTGGCTATGCCGTACTCAGTCTCATAATTCGCAACGATGCTATTGGTGGAAGTATTCATTATATTGTTTCCATTGTGCATTATTCAATTTTCGTCATACAATAATTTGCACACATACATATATATCCATATTTAATTTAATTTTGTTTCAGCATCTTTCACAGTCTCTTTGAGGTTGGTTTGACACACGTATCCGTTTTCACTCTTTCCACTTTGGTCGTCACGATACAACTCCCATTTCATCACAAGCTGCACAAAAAGATACATAATCGGGCCCAAATCAGATATGTGTAAGTTTACTGAAAAAGCAAGAAGTGAAACCTGCTTCTCAGGCTCGTTCGACCATTGGGCACCAAGAACAATAGACGTCAACCAGAACTCAAGAACAATAAATGAAGCGATTCCGAATCGTGATAAGATAACGAGTCTCTTCATATTCATTCCGGTATTACGATTTTTGTACAGGTACGAAAAGTAAATGCATGCCACGAAGAAATCAAATGAGCCCATAAGAACGTCGATCGCTATATTTTGGTTCGTAATAATAGCCAGAGACTGTTCATCGGACACAAGGTGCACTGTTGTTTCCGATAGTACCAGAAACAGGTATTGGCTTATCAGCAATAATCCAAACAAAACAAGGAATATGATCAAATACTTTTCAACTATAGGAACGACAGCTTTTATGACAGGAATACCACGATTACATGTGTACATTACAAGCAAGAACTGAAAGATGGATGAGAAGAAGTAGCATAAGCAGTTGTAGACTACAATAGGCGTCAAATCTGTGTTCTGGTAGTGGAGGTACTGAAACAAGACGCTGAGAAGATTTGAAAATATCATTGAAACATAGAGGACGTTGAATCCAGTAAAGATATATCGTTTCGTGAACTGACTAGTATCTTTCCAAACAATTGTTAAAAACGAAGCCAGGAGAACGGTGGAAGAAGCAACAGTGATCCAAAAGTCCGTGATTGTAGCTGCAATGAACTCATTGGCGTAATTTGTTGTAGTGTTGTTGGTGGTAGAAGAATTCATTGTATTGTTTCCATTGTTCATTCAACCCATATAGATTCAATAATTTTCCACTTGACTTTTCTACTTGACTTGATTCGATTCAACACCTTTCACAGTCTCCGATTTATCTGAAACCCCTGCAGCATTTCTTTGCAAAGACTGTCTCGCGCGTTCATCTTCTTTCTGTAAGGCCCGTTTCATGGCAAGTTGTATCAAGATATAAAGCAATTGCCCGATATCCGAAATATGGATTCCCGCGGAATACGTTGCTAATGAAACTGTCGGAGAAGCAGCATTCGCCCATATTGTATACGCAACAACAAAGTTTAACCACACCTCGAGAGTAATGAACGATGCAACGCCATATCGCGAAAGAATTACAAGTTTGTTCACATTTAAACCAAGGCTCCTCACGGATCTCAAGTAGAGAGCGTAAAACGTTGCAATAATGACGTCAAAAACACACATAAAAACGTTTGTCGCAATCGTGTGGCCGTTTAGAACCTCATTGAACAAAACCTGCTGCGATGCAATGTTTTCATCGTTGACAGCGACGTTATCTAGGACGAACCAAATGAATTGACTTGCTTCGAGGAGGCCAAATAGTATCAATACAACCGTAAAATACGGGCACAGCTTTGGAGCTATTGTTTGAATGACAGGTGATCCGCGATTCCAGGTGTAGAATATCACAAGAAATTGGAATGAACATATGAAGAAATAGCTGATGCTGATGTATATGTTCACGAAGAGTGGAACGGTGCTTTCGTCATAGATGAACTGAAATATCAGGGCTAGAGCATTGCACATAATCATTGAGAATAGCAGGACGTTGAAGCTGGTGAAGACAGATTTTTGAGTGTGACTATTTCGATCGTTCCAGACAAGGCGGGCGAATATAAGAAGGAATATGGATGTCGCCACCATGGTGATGTAGAAGTCAATGTGAGTCGCGTTGTTGTATACATCATCGTACAGAGTCCAGAGTAAGATTGTATCGTTAGTTAAGCTCATTATTAAGTAAATCCCTTTGTTTGAAAGATTAGTCGCCAACAATTGGATCGTGAGAATGTTTATATGCATGGAGTAGACATTTTGAATTAGCAGATGTCTTGAGTTGGTAGAACTGGGAAGAGTCATTCCACTCAGACAGCCCCGTCCAAACTGCGGAAACAAATTTGAGATACGGAGTATAGTTTTCATTTCGAATATTCATTTATTTGCGCAAGTCGTGCACGCAATTTGACGTTTCGAAAGCTTGTTGCGGAGTAGGTTTTCACTTTTCAAAGGGACGTTTCGCCATTTCGAATCGATCGACTTTCTGAAGTTCTTCCTTTGATTCTGCTTCGATTGGAGGAGTTACAGGAGTGAATGGAGCGTACAAGTCAGGTGTTGGTTTGCGTTCTTTGCCGAGGACCACTGAACTTGAATGGTTAAACCAGGACTGTTCGATAGTACTTTCTAGCAAGGTGCTTACATCGCTGATAGAGCCCATAGGATGAAAAGACAATCAGAGGAATGGCCCAGGTGATGGTTGTCCAACTAAGGCAGTATCAGTATTAAGCAGTTAAGCCTAAGAGAGGGTACCTTCGCACTCTGTCTTTCGCAACTAGTTTAAGAAACATTACTGATTATGGGTTGAATGGATAGTTTTTGTGGATTTACTTTTCTTTGTTTGATTTGACAAAATGGCTCCAAAACAGGTATCACCGACCGCAGGGCAGAGGAAGCAAACTGAGTTGGCTGCAAAGAAAGAAGCGGCGCGGCTGGCGGACGCCCTGGCTGCCGCGAGCAACTTCAGCTGGTGCGTTGAACCCTAACCCTAAGAAGAGTATTCCAGCTGCCAACGAAGCTTAACCCCAACCAACCCGCCTTAACCCTAACCCTAATCAGGCTCGATCGCGTTGCTAAGGAAATGAAAGCTCAGCGCGAGTGGAGCGATCGGTGGGGCGCCTTGAACGATCCGAAGCTGTACCGAGGCGAAGAGACTCCCGAGGCGCCAATCAGGGCTCCGGTACGTTCCTTCGCAGCGATACCTTGGATACTTTAGCTTATTCTTCTATTATGTTCCAGCCGACAAAGTGGTCCGCTTACAGCATTATCAACACACCAAAAAGGAATCCTTTGTCTTCGCGACCCTCCTCAGCCGAAGAATATCCCAACACGGAACAATACAACAACTTCAAAGTTACCGGCGCTCGACATGATTACTTATCGCATCACAACGCGCGACATCCAAATCACCCCACACCAAATAAAACGGGAACTGGTCACACACGACCCACAGAAACAACAACATACGACCGTGAATACGGAGGCCGCTTCGAATTTAATCACAAAACTGGATTATATCACCGTGTGATGGATGGAAACGGGTCTGGTCCGCCTGGAAAGCCACCCATCTACCAACACCAATCAAATTCAGGGAGGACGAGTACAATCCCACCCTCCTCCAGAACACCCTCCCAACAATCAAACTATTCTCACATAATACCTCCGAAACGGAAATCACACGGATCTATACATTCCACGCCAAATTCATCAACACCTTCATCCCGTGCACCTTCCTCACTCGCGAAAACTACGATTCCTTCACCTACACCAGACCCATCGTTTGTCGTCACAAATGGAGTATCAAATCTAAACCTGGATGCAAACGAAATCGTGTATCCGAATGGGAACCGTGTACGGTTAAGGGGGATCATGCCACATTTACCTGCGGATCGGTACAACTACCCAGCATCTACCAACATGGAGTATGGATGGTATCGCAAGAGCCTGGAGATTTATGGGAGTACCAGTGCGGATTTCGCAAAGGAGAGTTGGAAACGTGCTATGGAGACTCAGAAATAAGTGGGAGCAAGAGAAGGGCGGTTTCTATATTTCAGATTGGGATGAAGTAAAAAACGAATAATACATGATTAATGGAAGTGTGTTTTTTATCGAACGGTTCCGCTTGGACGGCAATCAGATGCCGTTAAATATGATTTCCTCTCTGAACCAGAACTTTCTGACGTTGCCATTGCTTTGGCTTTTACAACGCGATTGATTTTTTCTTGGGCTGTTCTTTCGTCGTCTCGCATGAGAGACCATTTCATGGCAAGCTGGAGAAAAAGGTACACTAGAGGTGACAAATCATAGAATCTCAACAGGATAGTATATGTCGTCAAAGAGCATTCTGGAAGAGCAGCATTCGTCCAAATATTGTACAGGACAATGGATAATTGCCAGATTTCCAGAACAACACAGGACGCTATTCCATATCGCGAGAGAATCACGAGCTTTTCTACATTGTTGGAGCTACCAGAAATACGTTGTAAATACATTGCATATACACCGATTATAAGAACATCAAATATTAGCATGGATGCATTGACAGCCATTAGTTGTGCATTTACAGCTGAGTTGAAAAGGTCCGTGCTTGACGTGAGAAGCGTTGTGTAATTCGATATAACAAGCAGAGTCGTGAATATCAACAAACTGATTTGAAGTATCCCGAATAGAATCAAGAATACAATCAAGAATGGCGGAATAGATGGAAGCAACAACTGAATAACGGGTAGCCCGCGTCGATATCCATACAACATCATCAAAAACTCCAATAACCCAGTGTAAAAAGTCAAAAACGCGCAATATACGACGGTGTGAATGGGTTCGGAAGCGTTTCCATACAATTGGTTGAAAACTGTGAGAAATAGGTTTGAGAGAACCATGACTACCAGGAGAATGTTTGTGTAGCTTAGTATTTTCTTCTTTGTTCGACTGTCTAGAGGAGATGTCCAGGTTTCTCGTCGAATAAGCGCTGCAAGTAGTATGAGTTGCAATATTGCGGCGGATATCGTAATCCACAAGTCTTGATAAGACAACGTGCTGAAAACTTGGCTATACGGCGCCCATATCTCAGTCGAATTTAAATCGGTTGAGTTCATTACAGAAAACGCGTTATTGAAGATCGGCGGTCCTTGGAGGGATTGAAATGTGGGGTGAATGAAAATCTCATTATTCCTTAAAAAATATGGTGTCATGAAAGGACGTTTACTTTTTCCATGTTATGAAAAGGTCCTAGTACAATATCAAACATTTTCTCCTCTTTAACCTGGTGTGGTTAAGGGGAATCATGCCTCATTTACCCGCGTATCGGTATAACTATTCAGTGCCCCGAATAGGGAGTATGGGGGCTATCGTAAGAGCCTGGAGATTTATCGGAGTACCCGTACGGATTTTGTGAAACGTGTGATGGAGACTATGAAATGAGAGAGAATGTGGATGAAAGAGAATAGACCAATTTCTATATTTCAGATTAACGTAAAACAAATAAACGCTGAATAAAAGTGACTTTTTATCGAAGTGATCCGCTTGGACGATTATCAGACATTGTGAAGTGTGATTTCCGTTCTGATCCGGAACTTTCAGACGTTGCCATTGCTTTGGCTTTCACAACGAGGTTGATTTTCTCTTGGGCTGTTCTTTCGTCGTCTCGCATGAGAGACCATTTCATGGCTAGTTGGAGGAATAGGTATGCTAGTGGTGATAAATCGTAGAACCGCAGGAGGATAGTATATGTCGTCAACGAGCATTCTGGAAGAGCTGCATTCGTCCAGACATTATACAAGACGATAGATAGTTGCCAAATTTCCAATACAACACAAGAGAAAATCCCATGCGATAGAATCACAAGCTTTTCCACATTGTTCGGGCCCCCGGAGACACGTTGTAAGTACATTGCGTACACGATTATGACAAGACAATCAAAGGATATCATGGATGCATCGACAGCCATTATATGTCCGTTTACAGCAGTTCCAAAGATACCCGAGTCTTCACTCAATTGTGTCGAAAGATAATTGGATATAACTAAGAGAACGGTGAATATCAAGAGGCTGATTTCAAGTATTCCAAACAGTATCATGAAGACAACGAGGAATGGTGGAATGGATGGAAGTATTAACTGTATGACAGGAAGCCCACGTCGATACATGTACAACATCATTGCAAACTCCAATGCACAAGTCCAGAAAGTTAAAAACGCGCAATATATAACTGTAGGAATCGCTTCAGAAGTGTCTGCATACAATCGATTGAAAACCTGGAGAAACAAGTTCGAGAGAATCATGACGATAAGGAGAATGTTTGTGTAGCTCAGTATTTTCTTCTTTGTTCGACTGTCTAATGGAGATGTCCAGGTTTCTCGTCGAATAAGCGCTGCGAGTAGTATGATTTGTAACATTGTCGCGGACACTGTAATCCACAAGTCTTGATAAGATAACGTCCCGAAAACTTGGCTGTATGGGGCCCATATCTCCGTTGAATTGAGCTCTGTTGCGTTCATATTCAGCAAACGTAAGATTGGCGTGACTTGTTGGGGTGACTTTGTCGCAGAATGGTAAATCTCTTTGTTACCGAACCATAGGTATATAAAATGATCTTTACTTTTTCTTTCGTGATGTTAAAAAGGCGGATTAATCTCTTGACTTGATCAGTCCTTGGACAACCGCCTCAATATCTTCAATCTCTTTGGGTGCTTCTGCACTCAATACTGTGCAATCTGTCTCTCCAATCACAACATCGTCTTCGATACGGATTCCTATGCCGCGATACTCGGCTGGAAATCTCTCTGTGTCTGGGACGTAAATACCCGGTTCGATTGTAATGACCATTCCCTTTGTCAACTTTGTTGTTCGTGGGACAGAGCCTGTATCATGGACATCAAGTCCCATCCAGTGTCCAACATGATGAGGGTAAAGAATATTCATATCCTTAAGTCAACAATGAGTTCGTGATTTTCGAAAAGAAGATTTAAGACTTACGTTGTAACTCAGCCTTCGTCCAAACAACTTGGAGCATTCAACACGTAGCACTTCAAAAGCAAGATTTTGCAGTTCATCTAAAGAGGTATGCGACCGTTCGCTACACTTGTCGATACACGCCTTCTGGGCCTTCAAAACAACTTGATACAGTTTCTTTTGTGGCTCCGTAAACTTTCCAGAAACCGGCCAAGTTCGAGTAATATCTGACGCGTATCCTCCATATTCACCACCAGCATCCATCAAAACCAAATCCCCGTCCTTCACCACATGTCTGTTGATAACATAATGCAACGTCAGCGCATTCTTCCCAGCAGCTACAACAGGAACGTAAGCCAACGCATCCGCACCACGTCGTCGAACTCCGTGATCCATCACACTGTGTAAATACGCCTCCGTCACACCCGGCTTCGTCGCAGACATAGTATCAACATGCGCACGGCCACTGATCTGACCGGCTTTTCTGAGCACTGCGATTTCGGCAGGGGATTTGATGAGTCGCTGTTGGGCGAGTGTGCTTCCGACTCCCGAGAGTTTCCTGACTTTGAAGAGATTGACGGGTTTAGACGAAGACGGGTCGTTCAAGTGAGAGAGGAGGGTGGCGTAGGGTGTCCAAGCTGGAACGGCTGGAGCTGATGCAGCATGGTTTGAGTGGAAGGGGCCTGGGGGAAGGGTGTGTGAAGTGGGGAGATCGGTGATGATTTGAGAGTGAGTGAATGGGAGTTGTGTGTTAAGGAGAGTGTTCAGTCTTTCTGGTAAACGGTGGATTGGTTCTGCGTTTGCGATGCCAAAGTACAGTTTTGCACCCTCCAAACCAGCACGAGGACCGTCCCAGATTTCTGTTGCGGGATCTCTTGGACGAAGGAATAGTGTTTCTTTGTAGTTGTCGCCTTGGTCCTTTTCTGATTTGGTAGTTGGTTTAGTTGATGAAGGGGAGAAGAAACCAGTCGGTACCAATGACAAGACAGGCATCAGGCTCATTAAATCCAGTTAAATAGAGTAAATCTGTATTCTGGTGAAACTCGTGGAAAATGCCTCCTGTCGCATATCGCAGTGCATATCCAGCTACAACCGCAACAGATCCATCTGGAAGAGAAGCAGCAAACTTTCTACGTCTTTCGAGATACTCTGCACCAGAGATTCCTGGAGTAATATCACCCTCACTGATCAGGTGTGGGTGTGTGTGGGATGCTGGTTGTCCAAGCGATCCGAGGTTTCCGAAGGCCGAGAAGCTTCTCCGTTGCCTCAATCGATTCTCATTACAAGAAAGTATTCGATGTGGTGAAATAAGTGGCAGACATCTTGGTCTACTCCGTGTGAATGTCGAAAGGGCCCTTGACAGGTTTCGTTGCATTTGAAAAGAGAAGTGATTATAAGAAAAAGGACAAATAAATGAACGCTTAACTTCTACTTTCTCGGCTTTCTTCTTTTTTGTCTTAGCTTTCTTTGACCAATAGTTTCTTGATGCAATAATATTGTTACAGGTGAACAATGTCCTTTTGTATTCTCTCAATTCAATGAACGCAAGAAATGACACAGTCCTTCCTCAAGAATGGGATGCTGACTACGCTTTAATTGAGGAGCAGGATATTTGGATCACTCTTGTTGCGTCTGCTCTTTACTTTGGGCTTCTTGGAATGTTTGATTGGTATGAAGCCAAGAAGAATCGACTGCTTCTATCGCCAGTGAACGCACTGTTATTCGCCATGATAGCTTCAAACTGCTTGATTGTGGTGTTTACTTAATTATATTCTGTCTGTTATGAAGCAAACAAGATAGCTATTTATATCTCGTTGTCATACATTTTCTTTGATGTGTATGAATCGCTACTTATCATTTATGGATGGACGCGAGGCTTGCCCGTGGTAAGAATAGTGTGGCCAAAATGTCGCCCGTACCTTGCTACTTTTCTTGCTTTTATTGTTGTTCTTGAAGTCGTACAGTTCGTGTTTCTTGTTCTACAACAGATAGCCACCTACCTTCCTTTCCTCAATAACAAATTGAATACACTGACTGATGTTTGTAACATCTTGATCATCGCAGTAAATGTCGTCGTAATCGCATTTGATACTTTCATTGCTGGATTCTATCTTCACTATCTTCAGCGAAATCGGGACGATATATCAGACCTCCAAAAGCTTCAAATCATTTCTTATTTTGGCGTGGCCTCATGTTTCTGCTAAGAAGTTTGGTTCACTGCCATTGTCGTTTACAATTTTGAAATCATCGCATCACCGCAAAATTATCTTTTGCTCAAAATTACGACTAGAATATACGATCTGGGGCCGTTGCTCCATATGGCGCTACAACTGTGGATGAAATGGTCTCTGTTGAAACTCAGGGAACGAGGGGAAACCAGTGTCAGAGAAAGTATCTTACTTCAGAATAACTTTCAAAGTTCTCGTATGAGGAAAATGAAGATTATTACTGAGGGATAGTAATAAACTATTGAACAAGAGATTTTCAAACGATTTTCGTTTCTTTAACAATCCGCCATTGAGTAACAGATGAACGCAACCAATACTACATCTTTAGATGAGTGGTTTATTGAGTACGCAAATGTTGAGTGGCAAGACCTTTGGATCACAGTGTCAGTGTCGATCCTTCAACTGCTTATCCTGGCAACCCTCATACACATCGAGATTACATCCAGCATCGGTCGAAAAGCCATTTTCTCAACTTTGAACGTCTTGCTGTTCGTCATGATAATATCAAACTTGCTGATTATTGTATTTTCACAACTGTATTCTGTCTGTTATGACCCCGCATGGATAGTCATTTACATCTCATTATCTTATTTATTTTATGGAGTCCTCGAGTCCGTCATCTTGATATATAGTTGGATACGAGGTTTCCCCGTCATTCAACTTGTGTTCCCAAAGTGTCAAGTGTATATGAACGTCTTTTTGGCTCTCTTTGTCGTTCTGGAAATAGTTCAGTTCTTGTTTCTCTTGTTACAACAAATTGCAAGCTATACATCGCTACTGAATGATCAAGTCAATATGCTTACATATGTTTCAACCGTAATTCCAGTTGCAGTCAACGTTGTTGTGATTTTATTTGACGCATTTGTCGCTGGATTTTACGTTCGTTATCTACGGTCTGTGCGTGGAAACGATCTCGACGTTGAGAAGCTCGAAATTCTTGCGTACTACGGAATTGCATCGTGCATATTCTTGGAGATTTGGTTAAGTGGTATTGTTATTTACAACTACTTTGTAATTTCTCCGACTTTGAATGTATTGAAGTTGAGTGTGTCGCTGCGATTCTACGACTTGGGGCCACTTGCGTTCATGTTTATACAGCTTGCCATGAAATGGGCTTTACGAAATGAAGAAGTCCGGCGAGACTCTCGAAAACGGATAAGGATAGAGTCTGCAAAGATGGCTTCATCGGGACAACCGGTTATGACTATGAATCTGGAAGCTTCAAGGCCAAGTAGGGAGAAACGCCGTTCCTCAGGTTTTAAGCAGAGCGATAGTACAAAGGAATAATTTCCCCCCCAAAATATAATAACTCATTTTTGGAAGGATTTACATTTTACATCAAGTCAACAACCTTTTGAAAGCATCTAAAAATCAATGAACTCGACAGATACCGCTGCAAACCCCTGGGCGTCATATACAGAATCTTATAACGCAGTCGCGCTGCAAGACATGTGGTTAACTATAGCTGTATCAGTGCTGCAACTTGTCTTCCTGGTTTTGCTTATTAGATCCGATTTACATCAAGGACATACGATGAAACATAAAACAATATTCTCTGCAGTGAATCTACTTATATTTTCGATGGTCCTGTGGAATTGTCTCGCAATGGTGTTTACAGGGCTGTACGTTTCCGTGATTGACCCGATAAAGATATTGGTGTATCAAATAGTCGATACTGTCTGCTATAGCGTTCTCGAGTGTGTTATATGTTTTTATACATGGAAGAGAGGGTTGCCCATAATTCAGCGCGTCGTACCTTCAATGCAGCTGTTCCTTGTCATATTCTTGACAATCTTCGTGCTGCTTCAAATAAGTCAATTTATTTGGGCGTGTTTACAATCTATGGCAACGATGGGAATGTTGTCGGGTATTGATTTAAATCTTCTCATCTCAGTTGTCAATTGGCATACTATCGCGATGAACATCATTATGTTTTTATTTGAAGCTTTCGTTGCAATAGTATATGTGTCATACCTTCGGTTCGTCTCAAACGATGATAATTTCCAGCAGGATGTTGATAAGCTCAGAATTATATCACAGTATGGAATAGTATCATGCATCAGTCTTGCAATCTGGTTAATTGGAATTATTTTGTATAATTTGTGGCTTACGGCAGAGGCTCCACCATTTGGTGTGACCGGAGTGCTAGTGTCGCTTCGGATTTATGACGATTTCCCAATTATCTACATTTTCATTCAATTAACTATGAAGATATCTCTTCAGAGATATGAAATTAAGCGTGAAATGAAGATGCGAGAGCGTGTTGAAAATGCACGGTTATTGTCAAATTCGACCAAAGGAACATCGGTTGTTCCAACGATGAATAGAAGTCCACAAGTTTCCACGTTAATGAAAGCCTCTGAAGGATAAAATTGCAGAAGCGATACATAGTTAGTGGCTTGGTTGGTGGATCAATCGTTTTTAATGGTGTTAAAGATTGAAGCAACATAAAGGAGGAGTGAAAGGATTTACATTTTATGACATTGTCATTTCTAAATTCAAAGACTTACTCTTGTCAGATGAACTTAACAGATACGCCTGCTGAAAACCCCTGGGCGTCATTTACAGACTCTTATAACGCGGTGGCGTTGCAAGACACGTGGTTAACGATGGCGGCATCGACGCTGCAGCTCATTATGCTAATGCTACTCATCAGATCTGATTTACACCAACGAGGCATGATTAAACAGAAAAGAATCTTCTCTGCAGTAAATATACTTATCTTGCAAATGATTCTGTGGAACTGTTTGGCTATGGTGTTTACGGCGCTTTATGTTTCAACAACCGACACGATTAAAATATTGGCGTATCAAATAGTTGACCTATTCTGCTATGCGTTTCTTGAGTGTTTAATATGCTTTTACACGTGGAAAAGAGGTTCGCCGATTATTCAGCGCGTCGTGCCTTCAATACAACCGTTTCTAATTGTCTACTTGACTTTATTTCTTTTGCTTCAAATCAGCCTGTTTGTTTGGGGGGCTTTGCAATCATTGGCAACTATGGGAGTGTTGTCCAGCATCGATACGAGTCTCCTCAATATAGTTGTGAACTGGCACATTATCTCCGCAAGCATAATTATGATCTTGTTCGAAACTTTTGTGGCTGGAGTGTATGTCGCGTACTTGCGGCTTGCTTCAAACGATGATAATTTCCAGCAAGATGTTCAACAGCTTAAAATCATATCGCAGTATGGAATAGTGTCGTGTATCTGTCTTGCGATTTGGCTCATTGGAATTATTTTGTATAATTTTTGGCTTACAGTAGAGATTCCGCCTTTTGGTGTAATTGGAGTCCTTGTGACGCTTCGTATTTATGATGATTTCCCAATTATCTACATATTCATTCAACTTGCCATGAAGCTTTCACTTCAGAAATTTGAAAGAAGGCGAGGAACTAAGATGCGAGAACGGGTCGAAAATGCGCGGTTGTTGTCAATTTCCCACAAAGGGACATCGGTTGTACCAACAATAGATAGAAGTCGAGGAGTTTCCACATCAGTGAAAACTTTCGAAGGATAAAAGGAAAAGTCAATAAATGGTTATACGTTATTTTATTTTAGTCTCGCAACGCTGGTCTGAGTCAAACAACTATTACTTGAAGTCTTTTGAATAGCAGTTTCAACAGCCGCAATTTGTTTTTTGATTCGATGGTTTGTTTCTCGCTGAAGTTCCCACTTCATGGCCAACTGGATGCTCAAATAAACAATAGGTGTTAAATTTGATATGAGTAGAAGGGCTTGAAACAGGTTTTTGTGGTCTGACTTGAGCTGTGTAGGATCCATAAACAGGTAATTGTACGAAACAGTCGCACTTTGCCAAACCATCAAACATAATGATGATACGACGCCATACCGGGAAAGCACAAGCATTCGTTGGAAATCGAGGACCTCTGCTTTTACACATTGAATATACCAAACATAAATGGCTGTAGCAAAAAGATCGAAACCAAGAATGCAAATGTTGATAGCAATTGAAAGGGCGTTGGCGACGGTATTCAATACTTCAGTACCTGATTCAGCATAGGCAGCATTAATAAGAACAACGTCTACAATAAATTGAATGGTTTGAATTAAAGTGTATAGTTGGTGAAACAGAGTAAGAAATCGTTGGCGTTTCGGAAGCATTGTTTGAATCACAGGCAACACTCGCTGCCATGCGTAAATGACAATCAAAAATTGGAACAAATCTGCGGTTAGAGAAGCTATGATATCAAACGTTTCCCGAATGTTTTTATCATCTGAATGAGCCGATATAAAGATTGCAGACAAGCAATTCATCAGAATCATTGACATAAGCAAAATGTTGATTAAGTTGAATGCCTTTTTAAAGTTTGCGTTTCCAACTTTCGAGAATGCATATCCTCTGAAAACGAGGGCAATAAGAGCAATTATAAGGAGAATAGATGTTGGAATTGTGGTTGTGATTACAAGGTGTATGTCGTTGTCATAGACGTAGCTAAAGTTAAGCCATTGGTCGTAGAGACTTGGTTCCGATGTCACATTCATTGTTAAAGACAATAGTACAAACTTCTGCCAATGATTGGCCCCTTTCTTTTATAAAAAGAATACTTTAATGCAAACAATGCAACACAAGCATCAATCAACGAACTACATACAACCAAAAATCAACACTCCATCCAAAGAATAAGAATAATCAAAAAAAAATCACGATTCCGATCTTCAAGCAGACATCACGTTTTCCTTTTCCTCATTTCCACCTTTCTTGTCGTGGGCATCAGGCACTCTGGAACCCGCGAGCCCAGATGCGTCAAAAGCCTTCTTCGACTTCTCTTCAAGGCCAAGATCAGATTCCGGCGCGACAGGGGTGTTGTGAGGAACAGATTGTTCAACAGGAGTCGATGGAGTCTTTTGCTGAGAGGTAAATGGGTTCGACATACTAATCATGAAGTTAGCTTAAATTATATCAAAGATAAGGCGAGTCTTACTTCAAGGCACGCTTGAAGAATGGCTCCTTCTTTGGGCTTGACGGTCCTGCTGGGACATCTGACGCGTTTTCGTACGTGTTCTTTGCATCGCCAAGCAAACCGACGTTCTCATTCTTGTCTTTAGTCTCCGTTTCACCAGAGGGTTGCTTCTCGTGTTTCTGGAAACTATGATAATACGAGAGAAAGTTAGTTTAATGAGAAGAATCAATTTACTTACTGCTTCTTGATATTTGAGAACGCGTTTGAAACCTTTGTCTCCTCCTTCATAACAAACTTTTCAATCGGGCTATGCTCGGGCACGTCGTCTTCGATCGTGTTAGGACCTGGTTGAGAATGAGAGTCAGTGGAGGCGTCAGTCGACGGCTTAGAGCCATTTCCACCGAGTTTGAAGACGTTCTTGAGTGAGAATGGAGCTTGCTTTGGTGAGGAGTCTCTTCCTTGATCGTCGTTGTCATTTCCTGTTGGAGGAGAAACTGGTTTGGATTCATCGGACTTTCCACCGATATGAAGCTTCTTTTTGATGTTTTCAAGAGAGAATGGAGAAGGGTTTGGAGACGTTGGTTTCGATTTGGATTGATCCTTCAGTTCTTCGGGAGTGGAGGTCGGATCATTCTTTCCGAAGAGACTATTTACAAAGAGAAGGTTAGCAATGCGTTAGAATTTTATCAGTATGTCTTAACTGGAGTGGGTCCTTTGGATCAAAGTTGGACTCCTTCTTGTCTCCTTCGGTAGAGGATGAGTCATTCTTTCCAAGAATACTGGTGCATGACGTAAGTAAGAGTGTAATATACAGAGCTCAACTCAACTTGGCTGGATTCATTCCCTCCGTATTACCGGTAAACGGCTTGTTTTGTTCCTTCTTCTTCTCATCGTGGCTGGAAGACGAAACATCCTTTCCAAGGATACTATCGTGTACGACATTACGTAAGTAAGTTACAAGAGTCAATATATTCAGCATGACTCAACTTGACTGGGTTCATTCCCTCCACATTAAACGGCTTGTTGGGTTCACCCTCAAGTTTCTCCTTCTGTTGTTGACCGATATCAACCGCTTCGTCAGTTTGGCTCTCCACGTTCTTTTTGGTCGCGTCGGCAGCTTTTTGGGTGTTATCAGAGATGCGTTCAGGAGTTATGAAGGGGAAAGAAGAGCAACCAACCATTTTCGGCCGCAGGAGCAATTTGGTCAGTAAATTTCATCATATCAGATGCCTTATTCTTAGTTTCTTCACCCGATGGAACTGAATCCGCAGCACTTGCTTTGGCTTTCTCAGCTGCTGCTCCACTTGATTCCAAGTCGAAGCTTCGCGCAACTTGGTTCCCGGCATCAGTGATACTGGATTCAATCTGTTCTGGGTTCTCCAAGGACGGAAGCTTTGGTGGTGCTTGCGAGTATCTCGGTGGCGATGTCATTTTTCGCGTTTTGTTTTTCGCTCGGCAGAATTGCTGCGCCTTCGGGTTAAATACGTACGATTTTTTATTTCGGGGAATTATTCAGGAACGAGAGAAATAGTGGATAAAGTAGCGAAATCACAGATTACAAAGTGTACACCAACTTCTTTCCGCTGACCTTTCCTTCACGCATAAGTTGCAATCCGTGCAAGACACCTTCAAGTCCAACACCGCCCTCATTCACAGATGGAGTGTGCACCTTCACCTTTCCACTCGCCAACAACGAGTTACTCAAGACAGCCCATCCCTTGGCAAACTCAAAGTCGGATGGAATATCCGGGATATTCAACCAATCTCCCATCTTGAAACCTTTTCCAATCACGGTATACGCCATAGTGCTCTTGACAACGATAGCTGGGTTGATAGATGTCAATTTGGACGCCTCGACACCGAGAAGGTTCGAGTAAGTTCCTCCGTTTGTGCTGATGGCGTTCGCGCTGATTGGGATGGACGAGCCTTCAGAAACGCAGTCAAAGACGTGGGTCAAGGTGTTGTTTGTGTATGCGCGAATATCAGCGGCAACAGTCGGAGAGTTGTAGTCAAAGATCTTGTCGGCGCCAAGCGACGTCAAGTAGTCAAAGTTTCTTGGAGATGCAGTTGTGACAACCTTCCAGCCAGAGAGCTTTGCGAATTGGATGGCGAGGGCACCAGTTGCGGTGGACCCTCCGTAAATCAAGATAGTGTTGTTTGTTGGGATTGGAGTAGCTGAAGGGTGTGGGAGTCCGAGGGATTGGTAAAGTCCTTGACCAACAGTAAAGATTCCGACACCAAGAGTCGCTGCATCTTCGAAGCTGAGGTTGTCTGGAATCTTGCTTTGGATATCTCCCTTCGCAGCAATAATTTCTCCGAAACTGCCGTCTTCATGGTTGACGGCGTTTGATCCGTGAACAACTCCCCAGACACGGTCTCCCTTCTTGAGTCCGTTGGTGACCTACAAATCGAGAATGAATTAGAATCCAGAGAACAGGTCCAAAAAACTAAGACATACCTTTGGTCCAACTTCCAAAACAACTCCAGCATAATCACATCCAACACGCGCACCCTGGGAAGCGAAATAGTCAATGTGCTTCCAGTCAGTTGGGTTCAATGCAACCGCCTTGTTTTGAACAAGAATAAAGTCGTCTCTCAACACTGGTGGAAGGATATTAACAACGCGAGCATCCTTTGGACCTTGAATCACAATAGCTTTGATTTGTGGAGCAAGAGTGTACACGAGCTTCTTTCCACTGACTTTTCCTTCACGCATCAACTGCAAGCCCTTGAGAACACCTTCAAGACCGGCTCCGCTTTCGTTCACGGATGGAGTGTGCACCTTGATTTTCGAGGCAGCCAAGAGAGAGTTTGAGAGAACGGCAAACTTTTTGGCAAACTCAAAGTCGGATGGAATGGCTGGGAGGGCGTTCGCACCAATAGTAAAAGCGCGTCCCATCGCAGTGTACGCGAGAGTGTTCTTGACAGTAATTTTTGAGTTAACAGAAGTAAGGACCTTGGCGTCGATAGTCAACAAGGCAGAGTAGATTCCTCCCTCTGGACCAAACGAGTTTGCCGAGATTGAGAGTGAAGAACCCTCGGAGACACAGTCAAACACGTGCTTGATGGCGTTGTTTGTGTATGCACGAATATCGGCGGCAACAGAGGCAGAGTTGTAGTCAAAGACCTTGTCGGCTCCAAGTGACTTCAAGTAGTCAAAGTTTCTTGGAGAAGCAGTGGTGACAACCTTCCAACCAGACAGCTTCGCGTACTGAATCGCAAGGGCACCCGTGGCAGTAGATCCTCCGTAAATCAAGATATAGTTATCAGAGGCAGCTGGTGGATTCTCCAACGAAGGAAGTGGAAGCCCAAGCGACTGGTACAATCCTTGTCCAACAGTAAACACTCCAACACCCAAAGTCGCAGCCTCTTCAAACGAAAGGTTGTCGGGAATCCTGCTCTGGATATCTCCACGCGCAGTAATCACTTCTCCGAACCCTCCGTCTTCGTGGTCTACTGCGTTTGATCCGTGCACAAGACCCCAAACGCGGTCGCCGACTTTCAGGCCGTTTGTAACCTGTCAAAAGGGGGTGTGGGATAAGCTTCCTGGGTCTGGGTGACAGTGAGAGAGAGAAAGATGGTACCTTTGAACCAACAGCGAGAACCACGCCCGAGTAGTCGCAACCAACACGTGCTCCAGGCGACGCGAGGTAGTCAATGTGTTTCCAGTCGGTTGGGTTCAACGCAACGGCTTTTGTTTGGACGAGGATATTATCGTCTTTGAGAGTTGGCACGGCGATGCTTTGGATGCGGGCGTCCTTCGCAGCTTGGATGACGATTGCTTTTGTGGTGGACATTTTGTTTGTTGGTTTTTGTGCGGGTTGTTATGGTTTGGGAGAAAGGGTGGGACACAAGTCGGTATAAGAAGTGGTTGGTTTTGGATTTCAAATGGAAAAATGGGATTTGATACGTGAAGGGGGTGTGCTTCATCGCATTTCAAATGCATTGTTTGGAGTGGAGATGTAATGATTTGTAAGCAGTCGTAAACGATCAACTATTACAAACCTCGTTATTTACAGCATTAAAAACATCAAGTATCTGAAAATCGTCTGTATTGTTAGCTTTTTCAGGTTTGTAATCTTGAACCACAAGGTACCCTTTAAATAACCGTGCATATCAAAACATTCGAATAATAAACTCGTATCTCGCTTTATATTAAAATTTATCGTGTGTTCTTTGACAGTAGTCATTGTTACTACTCAAACCTTGATTGGCCATTGAAGCTAAACTGTGATTGGAGCTGTCCAAGTTACCATGAACTCAACAAATGACGCACCGCCAGTCGATACATCATGGGATCTATATTACAACACGTTCAATCGATGTATGGTCCAAGACGCCTGGATAACCCTTGCTGTTTCCTTGTTTCAAGTGATTCTATTGGTATTATTGCTATTACGAGATACGAACTTAGGTAAAACTCGCGGAACGTCAACGAAGCTTTCTTCACCAATCAATGTGCTGATATTCAGTATGACCATTTTCAATTGTCTGACAAACGTTTTCAAATACGTTGCAGCCACGTCAATTGATGCATTGCCGATGGTGGTATATTACGCGTTGTCAAGTTTCTGTCTTGTTGTGACGCTTTACTCGATTGTTTTGTACTCTTGGAAACGGGGATCGCCTGTTATCAATCTCTTGTTTCCTTCGATCAAGTCGTTTGGGGTTGTTTTCTTGGTTGTTTTAGGGATTGTTCAAGTTGCCCAGCTTGTCACCGCCATTCTAGCAAATATGAACCTTATCTTGGTGTATCCAGCAATATCAAGTGATTGGAAATTGATGGCTGATATAAATTATGGATTGACTATCACTATGGATGTGTCGATGTTTGCGTTTGACCTTTTTGTTGTTTTGGGATACTTGATGTACTTGAAAGCAGTGCGAACAGCTCAATATCCCGACATTCAAAAACTTCAAATTATTTCTCGATTTGGTATATGGTCGTGCTTCTGGCTTGAAGTGTACTTGGCCTGCTTTATTCTTTTCACGTATTGGCAGACTCAACCAGGCCCTCCCGCTGTTTCGCCCCTTGTATATGAAGGCGTGCTTCGTATTGTAGATTTAGGACTATTAGGATTTGTGTTCATCCAACTCGGTATGAAGTGGGTGCTATTAAAAGATGAGGAACGGGAATTAAAACAACGGAGACAAAGAATCGATGATGCGATCGCTGTAACGACTAAATCCAAGAGCGGCTTTCAATCAAAATAAATATGAGATCCCAAGGAACAATATGATTTTCAGTATTGTTTCGTTTTTGGTATGAACTTAACCAACACATCCGACGCGCCTCTTTGGGACGATTACTTTTCTGAATCACTGCGACTGGATGAAATCGATTTCTGTATAGTCTTAATTGTATCGTTAGTCCAGCTCCTTGTATTAGGCTTACTGATAAAGTCGGAAAGAACTGTAGTCCGACAGAAGCCATCACCGAAAGCACTTACAAGCGTGAACGTTCTGATTCTTTTGATGATAGTATCCAACTGTTTTGTGAGCGGTTTTAAATTCTACACCTGGAAATCCATCAACGATACATTCCTTCTCATTGTTTATTCTACTGTAATGAACTTTTCGTTATCCGTTCATTTATTTGTCTTGGTGTGTTATACTTGGATACGTGGAATCCCTGTGATTCAACAATGCTTTCCATGGGCGTATCCAATGTTGAAGGGATGTCTAATCTTGTTCGGATTGATTCAATTCGTTGCCTTTCTCGCCTCAGTGGCAACAAATGTTTCATTAGTTGTCTCCAGCCTCTCGGCTTATTGGGAGGCGTTGGCACAAATCAATCTGTACTTATCGTTCACTATTGACGCTTACATATTCGTCTTTGATATCGTTGTAATTCTATTTTACTTGAGATACTTGGCATCTATATCGAAAGAACCTGCAATTCATGATATTCAAAGATTGAAGATCATATCGAGGTATGGAATCGTGTCTTGTCTATGGCTGGAGCTGTGGCTGAGCTCTTATGTCGAGTTTAACTCGTTCAGCTCACAAACTATCCCGAGCGTTGGGATATCAGCCTACTTGGCCGCTTCTGGGTTCTTTAATTTGGGTATTTTGATATATATTTCCATTCAATTAGCTATGAAGTGGTTCTTAGTCAAAGAGAAGAAGTTGAGACTTTCAATTAATCGTGATCTTGTTGGAAATGCAAAAGCAGCATCGACGATAGGAAAAAGGAATCTTATTTCCAGAAATGTATCCAATCCTGACTCAGAGAATCGCGTGTTTAATGAATAATCAGCAAAGAGATGCATGAGACGCAATGTTTTAATGTAACAGATATGGATATGTACTTTCTTAAATGTGATTCCACATCAAAGCCGGCTATTTTCGTAGCAGCAATTTAAGACTAAATAAATAATGATACTTTATGCTTTCAACGGACAATGTGATTTTCATGAGTTTTCAGATATCCTTTTTGTTACAATGAACTCAACCAACACATCTGACACAGGTTCTGTAGACTCTTGGGGCGATTACTACACAAAGTCCTCGCAGCTTGATGAAGTTGATTTCTATATCGTCACAGCTATTTCCGTGCTCCAGCTTCTGATTTTAGGCCTCCTCATTTGGTCCGAGAAAAAAACGACAACGAAAGTCTTCACCAGTGTAAACGTGCTGATACTTCTTATGATTATATCAAACTGCTTCGTCAGTGGTTTTAAGTACTATACATGGGGATCCACTGCCGATATGCTCCAACTCATCGTTTATTCAACACTCATGAACTTTTCATTCTCAGTTCATCTCTTTGTTCTCGTATGTTACACATGGACACGAGGTAAACCGGTTGTTCAGCAGTTCTTTCCATTCTTGTATCCTATTTTGAGAGGTTTTGTTGTCTTGTTCGGGTTGATTCTACTCACGGTGTTTATTGCTGCTGCTTTGGCAAATGCTTCATTTGTGGACTCATCTCTTGAACCTTACTGGGAAACGTGTGTACAAATCAATACGTACCTGACGTTTACTATTGATGCGTTTATTTTCGCGTTTGATTTAGTTGTGGTTGTGTTTTACTTGAGATACCTGGCGTCCGTATTGAAAGATCCTGCAATCCACGACGTTCAAAGGCTTAAGGTTATATCGAGATATGGGATTGTGTCATGTATGTGGCTCGAACTATGGTTAAGCTCCTACGTTGTTTTCAACTACTTTAACTCGCAGCTAATTCCAAGCATTGGATTATCATTTTACTTGGCTCTCTCTGGATTCTTTAATTTGGGTATTTTGGTTTATATTTTTATTCAATTGGCTATGAAGTGGTCTCTACTTAAAGAGAAGGAGTCAAGACTGTCCATTACACGTGCTTCAATAACACGTGCTCTCATTGCGGATTCAAGAGACGACCGGTTGTCAACTGGAAAACACATCCGTGTCTCGACGATAAGTAAAATTTATGATACAGGTACCAACGCATCTGGACGCGAATCAGAGAGTCGGAGTGTGATTTAAGTCATTTTTAAAACGAGATTTTTTCAACAAAGAGATTTACAAGGTTTGCCTTATTGTGAGGATTATCACACAATCTGTCACACACTACCAATCCACAACGCCTCGAAAGAGAATGAATATAACAAACTCGTCGACAATAAGGACAAGCCCGTGGGCTCCGTACTCGTCCGCTTCTTATGCCCTTGATTTTAAAGATCTATGGATCGTTGCATCGCTCTCTACAGTTCAACTCCTCGTTCTTGCGGTAATTCTGTGGTCGGACTTGAAATCCAGCAAACCAGTCAAGGCGTTTACAACAGTGAATATCCTGCTTGTATCACTGATTGGAACAAACACTCTTCTCATTATTTTCAAGTACTTCGCTTGGGGAACTTCTGAAATAACGATTGATAGCATATTCGACGATTATGAACCTGATTCTTTCACTCCATTTGTTTATTCTTGTCTTTTACACTTGGACAAGAGGTCTTCCCGTGATTCAGCACTTATTTCCTATGGCGTATCCGATTTTAGTGGGATTTCTTATTTTATTTGGGTTTGTGCAGGCGGCTGAGTTTGCGACATCAGTTTTAGCAAACTTGGCGATTGTTATACCTTCACTACGGCCACAATGGGATCTTTCAGTCGTTTGTGCTATTGCTTTACTATTGCAGTGGATGTTTTAATCTTTGGCTTTGATGTATTCATTGTGTTCTGTTATTTAAAGTACCTCCAGTTTCAAAAAACACTGACTTACCTGACGTCAAAAAACTCAAGATTATATCGTGTTATGGAATAGTATCTTGCGTTTGGCTTGAATTATGGTTGATTTCGTTTATTCTCTTCAATTACATAGGCTCGCAAACTGTTCCTAACGTTGATCTATGGGTTTATATTCTTGCCTCGGGATTCTTTGACTTGGCTATCACTGTCTACATATTCATACAACTTGCGATGAAATGGTCGCTGCAGAAGCAAAGGGGCGACCGATTGTCAGAAGCGAAACATCGAATTCACAATGCACGAGCTTTGTCAGCTGGACATGCAGGACCAAGTTCCACCATAATTAGCAGTACTGTATACAACGGCCTCAATGTTTCCGTACGCCACTCGGAGAGTGCTACAGGAAATCATAAATAAAGAAATGATTGTTATTTGTTTGATTTCTACGGGTATGTTTCATCAACTTGTCAGGAAACCGATCCACAGCCCTCTGAGGCCATTGCTCATCTTTCATAAGCCTCTATGGACACAATCAGCCCGAGCCTATTCAACGAAGCCCTTGTTGACACCAGTTGGACCCTTCTTTGTTGACCAACGCCTACTTCCAAGTCCCCCAAACACGATGCCACCTAATCCAAGCCCAACCAAGTTTGTGTTTGTGTTTGGCTGGGCAAATGGACAACTTCGAAATGTGCAAAAGTACACCGAGTTCTATTCGAAAACGGGCTTTGTTCCGCTCGTTGTCCTGTCAAACTCGGACGATGTTGAACGCACTCGGTCGATGACCCAGCCATTGGATGCTTTTGATGACCTGATTCCGGTCCTGGAAAAGTGTGGTGTCGTTGCAAAGACTGGCGCTCACTCTCAAGCTGTGCTGACAAATCCGAAAATCGCCGTGCATGTTCTGTCAAATGGCGGAGTTATGAAGCTGAGACACTTCTTGAATGCTCTTCACTCGCGAAATCTTGTTATTAAGCCGAAATGTGCAGTTGTGCTTGATTCTTGTCCGGGACTCCCTGATATCGGGAATCTGAGCACGTTCGCTGTCATGGACGTGAAGAATCCATACTTCAATCGCATTGCAAAGTTTATGGTTGGGATGGCTCTTCACTTTCAGTCTCTATTTGTGGATATGACCCAACATCCAATCGCAACTAGTGCGCCTTATGTGGTCAGTGAACGAAATACGGATGGGAATTTGATTGGGCCACGTCTATTTTTGTATAGTGATACGGATGAGCTGGTGCGATGGCAGGATACACAGAATTGGATCAAATCTGCAAAGGCGGAAGGATTGTATGTGGACCAAGTGTTCTTCAAGAATAGTCCACATGTAATGCATGCCGTTGTTTACAAAAAACAGTATTGGGAAGCTGTTGCGTCATTGTTGAATAAGCTTTAGCCAATAAACAAGAGATTTTCAGGGAATATCCTCTGGCCAATATTCCAGCCTTCTCCCACTTAAATGGCTTCAAATATGACAGAGGACAATCTGTGGGCAGAGTATGACGTACAATTTGTGATTGCAGCCTTGCAAGATTTGTGGATTACAGCATCCATATCGACACTTCTTCTTGCCTGTTTGGGTTTCTTGCTTCGAAAAGAACGTAATAGGAATCAAACAATAACACTGTCTTCAGTTAATATCTTGCTTATACTTCAAATTATCACCAATTTACTTGTGTCCTTCTTCAACTACCTATTTGGAGCAGCACTTTCTCCATCCCTGATGTTCTATTATACTCTTCTCGCACAGATTAATCTCAGCCTTACTCAGTGTCTCATTGTTTTTTACGCTTACGCAAGAGTGCGACCAGTCCTTGAGACGTTGTATCCTCTGATCCTGCCATTTATTCTAGTCTTTCTTGGAATCTATGGAGTATTGCAACTAAGTCAAGTAACATGGATAGGTCTTTTTAGTTACGCATACAACAACAACTTGTCGACTCAAACTCAAAACTTTTTCAGCAAAGTCGCCGATGCACACTCCATAGCTGTAGATATAGCAACAATAGCATTTGATGCGTTTGTAACGGGCATATATGTGATTTATCTCCGGTCTGTCCGAGACTTTAATATCACAACGGAAAGCTGAAGATAATTGCAAAGCATGGAATCGTGTCGTGTATAGTTTTAGAAATGTGGCTTATATCTATTGTACTTTACGACTATTGCTCATATTCAGTGGTCCCACCTGTGAATGTACTTCAGTTTATTCTTTTGCTGAGGATTAGCGACGATCTCGTTTTGGTGTATTTCGTGATACAAGTTGCGATGAAGTGGGCTTTGATTAAAGATGATGAAAGGACCGAAAGCTCGAACCGTGAAAGACAGAGAGGGCAAAAAGTGTTTCGGGGACGTTGCATCGACCCACTGTAGTCGTATCGTCAAGTGTTGCTGACAGAAACTCTTTCAAGTAGTGAGTAGGAGTGCATCAGTCATAGGAAACAGAAGCTCGTTCAATGTTGCAAACCGAAGTGCATCAAATATAAAGAGTATTAACGCGTCGACAAAATCACAGGATCTTTAATGCTTTGATCGAGTTTATGCATTAAAGAAGATTTGATTTGAGATGTTGATTGTGTCTTGGAAGCGTTGGATGAATTCCCTGCCTCCTCTAAATCTCGTAGGACTTCTGGGCTTGGGGCGGCAACGTTTGCTTGAGCGCCTCCATTAAGGCTGAACAATTCAAAGAATCTTGGAGACATTACACTGTCGATGACCATTAGAGGTGCGATACAATACCCCCTGACATAAATAAGTGCGTTATTTGAATGACAAAAGTACACTTTCGATACATACATATTCCACATTTCATTCGTATAGAAATTCCCTCCCCAAGTTCGATATGAAATCGATCCCAGCACGTAAATAGCTTTTATACACCCTGTTCTCAGAGAAAGCTGGCAGATATACCACTTCCGAGCAGGTGACATTGTCATTCGAGATATCTTCACAAGAAACCATATTTCAAAGTATACAAACGCGAGAAACGCGCCCGCACCCGTTCCCAAATCAAAACCAAAACAGTTCTTCAAACCTGGAAACCAACACGGCATATGTGCAATCAATGTTCCAGCTGAACATAGGAAGAACACGACTACATCAATGTAGATCGGATCGCGACAGAGCATCACTTTTCGATAATATAAAAGCCAGAACGACGTGACAAACGTAAACGGGACCGAAACGTAGTTAGCTCTCATTCGATGTGTGCAATCGGCGTTTGGGTCCATGTTGAATGTGATGCAGTCCAAGTAATACATCCCAGCGATGCTTGTTGCAAAGTTCGATATGAGACCAAAGTAGAGGACTGCCCAGAAGAGAGTCTTCTTTGCGAGGCTTGTTGATTTTATAAATAGGGTGAGGGTTATGACGAGTTGGAGGGCCTGGAAGGCGATCCATGTTGCGTTGTCTCGTTGGGCCCAGGTATACGTGTAAATCCAGCCTGATATTTGCGTGTTTGTGTTGTTTTGAAGGGAGTCGGGGTTAGAGGTTGCATGGGACTGGATGAAGTACATCTTTGGAGATTGACGTTCCCCGACAATTATCTTTACTATCTCTGGAGGTGAGACATATTGAAATAAAACAAAATTTCTCTGACTTTTTGTGGTTTCTTTAATTTCGCGAAGGTAAATTGGGAACCAAGGCTTCTTTGCACAACTCACAGGACGCTGTAAGATATACGCCGCTTCTGAAATTTAAAGCAGTTTACGAATCCTTGAAAGCTGTTTTACCGTGTCACTTTAACCGCGTCACTGAATTCACAGTGCCTTTAATGTTTAGATTGTGTATTGTATAGTAAAAACGAATTGATTTGGGGCGTGAACTGTGTTTTGCAAGCAATG
>MCGO01000219.1:0-62149 GCA_002104985.1 Rhizoclosmatium globosum
CACAACTCAATCCCAGAAAGACAAGAAGCCCTTTCTCGCCTCGTTGCCCCCCTCTTCCACGCACTCCTCGAATCCCTACATCCCGCGTACTTCGTCTCATTGGAACTGCATTTACGTCCATCAAAATCACTTCGTTCTTACACTTTCTTGGGCTCAACCTACTCCCAAGAACTCTTGCTCACATCAATCCATGACGGTCCTTGGCCACACGTATGAATGTGTGAATCTGTCTCGCTCTCTATCGACACGGATTGTGTGAATATTGTCAAGGGTTCGAAGGAGAGTGAGAAGCAAGGATTAATGCGCCCTGGATTGGAACAGGTGCAAGAGTTGGCTCGTTACCTCGTGCACTTGGAGAGAGAGGCTTGAAGAGAGCCTGAATTTTGTCCTGTGTGAATGATTGGATCTGCTTATTCTATCGCGGGATGCATTGTCACTTGTGAATAACTATTTTTGGAGTACTGTTTTGATTTTCACTTTATAACTCAAGATCACGTATTCAACTAGCCATGGCTCAATTAAAATCCAGGAGGAGTTGAGGTAAAACACGTTCAAGAGATCCGACATCAATCACGACAGGCTCGCTCTCTGGTCCTTTTCCTTTGTGTAAACTGTTCCTTCGCTGCATTGATTGTTGAAGGCTTCGCATCACAAGTTCTTTGTTGGTGGTAAGTTTTGATGGAAAGACGACAACGAATCATTCAAACCAGTTGTAAACACAGTCAAGAGCTCGCAAGAGACAGGAAGTGCATCTTTCGACATTTTAAAGTCCGGGTTGTTTGTCTGTTTTCGCATGAGTTCAAAGCGCGGTGATCCAGCACATAACTAAACACACTTACAGCCTGCTTAAAGATTGCCTGGATAGTATCCTGTGTGTGCCAGTTTAATGGAAGAGTTAACGCCTTCAAGACACTCACTGGATTGAAAGACATTGGCTGTCGTTGCTGTTGCCACTTGTTTTGCGGACACTTTTCTTAACCCAAAAGGATGGCTTGGTCGCCAACCACTTTCTCCAATGCTTCCCCATACGAGCCAGCCCATCCAATCAGCTGGAATACGCACTTTCTTCCCCCGGCGAAGGATCAGTTTGATTCCCTCTGGTTCGATGCCTACGTTCCAAGCATCGACTGTCCCGACAAAAACCTGGTTGAAATATACAACTACAGGTATGTCTATTTATCAACTAGTACTGGTTAGTAACGTCATGGTTGTAGATGGTCCGTGGTCCGCAGACACATTGCATACACAGTGCCTTCCGTGGGATACATCCTAACTGAGTTCGTCAAAGTCACCGACTATGCTGGTGCCTATGGCGGAATTGTGGCTGCAACTGGCCATCACATTTACGAGCCAGGTGTGTTTCCCTGAGGGATGCTTTGTAATTCCAAGACTAAACAAGCATCCAAGGTGGCTCCGCGATACATCTGTCCTCGAATCATACATCAACTACTGGCTCAAAGGTCCTGGAAAACCACTTGTGCGAATGTACAGTGTGTGGATGGCTGATGCAGTTTGGCAAAAGTACCTCATTGATGGAAACTTGGAATACGCCAAGGAAATGCTGCCGTATCTCATTGAGCAGTGGCATGGATGGGAAAGGATGGAAAGTGGAACCAGGACCTAGGCTTGTACTGGCAGGTGCCTGTTTTTGACGCAATGGTAAGTGCCCCACTTCAAGGAAACGTCAATTGAAAATGCCTGATTCCAGGAATATACGATCGGTAGCTATCAAACATCTGATCCATATCATGGTGGTGATGGCTACAGACCAACACTTTCAGTATATCAACACGCTGATGCTCTAGCAATCGCACGTATCGCCAACCTCGCAAACGACAAGCCAACAAGTGAATCCTTCACAAAACGCGCCCATTCCCTCAAATCATCAACGCTCACACACCTTTGGAACTCAACCCAACACCATTTCTTCCACGTAATGAAAGAAGACAACCCAACGCTCTCCCACCTCGATGGAAAAGAAGAAATCGGGTACACGCCATGGTATTTCAACCTCCCCCCTGATACATCCGAATACGCCGAGTCTTGGTCATACCTGTTCAACACATCAATCTTTTGGGGCGATTACGGTCCAGCAACAGCTCAAAAGGACCATCGATTCTTTTACTACGAAGCAGACTCATGTTGTCGATGGAATGGACCGTCTTGGCCTTTCAGTACATCCATCACATTGACAGCACTCGCTAATTTCCTCGTCAACTATGAGAACCATGGTTCCGTAACTCGAGAATCGTATTACAAGCTCTTGGATGTTTATACTCGATCGCAGTATAAGGATGGGAAACCGTACGTTGCGGAAGCGTTGAATGGATATACGGGAGGTGGATTTATGACAACTGGAATTGGAGCGAACATTATTTTCATTCAAGTTATGTCGATCTGGTGTTGGGTGGATTGTTTGGGATTCGGCCGGTTGCGGATGTGGAAGGGAGACTCTCACTTGAGTTGAAGCCGCTGGTTCCAGAAAGTTGGGATTTCTACGGGGTAAGTGTTTTGAGTGGTTTCTTTTGTGCCTTAATAACCGGATAAAAGGTGGAGAACCTCAATTTCCAAGGAGACCTCATCGCAATTCTTTGGGACCGCTTTGGAAACAAGTATAACCTATGCAAAGGACTATGCATCTTTCAAAATGGCCAACAAGTATTTCACCTGCCAACTCAAAATCTTCCGGCTCACATTCAAGTTTCGCTGTCTCCTTCAAGTTGTAAGCTCCCAACGTTACCAACTGCTTCTAAATAGAATTTACACAGATAAACCCCCTCTTAAAACAATCTATAACTCTTGCAAAAACCTCGCAAGTAACCTCAACGTGTTCCAAGCCTCACGAAATCAACAGCTTCGTCCGCTGATCCATCACACCCCGTGACTGAAGTCAATGACGGCGTTATATTACATGACGCAATTCCGAGTAACAGGTGGATATCGGCTCCTAATACGGGAGACTCGCAATGGATTGATTTCGAATTCCCTTCTTCCCTCAAAAACGTTGTTGCTGTTGATATTCATTTCTACACGGACAATCATATTCCTCTTCCTGAGAATTATGACGTTTTGTATTGGGTCGACGGTTGGTGGACGAAGGGATGGAAGTCTGTTCCAGGACAACGCAGAGTGTTTGATGCTCCTATCGATAGAGAGTTGAATCGCATTTGGGTTCAAAGAGGTGGTTGGGAGAGTCGAAAATTACGGGTTTTGTTCAGTGGAGTTTCTGAGTTTGGGGTTGGAATCACGGAAATTGAAGTGTGGGGTGATTGCGACGAAGGATATGTGAGAAAGGTTGCTAGTGACGCTCAAGCGCAGTTTGTGGTGCAAAGTGACGAGGACAATGAGTTTCAGCCATGATGAGTAAATACTTAGTCTGCGTTTCAGACCCCGTGGGAAAAAATCGGAACCGTCTTTTTCCCGTAGGGGTCTGCACTGTTTCAATTGACAAAAAACCACCACCCAACGGCGAGTTGAAACACAGCCCCCACCGTCCATCGCAGCGCCCTACAATTTGGCACAGGTAATCTTTGCCCCAACGCGGAGGTTTCCTCTGTCCCCGATTTTTGATATTGTGCAATTTACACGTCCTTTCAAATGCCTCCAACTAAGGAAGAAAATCGTAATTATGAATAAATTGACGGTAAATTGTATTATTTAAATCAGATCAGAGAAGGAAGAAGGGATGATGCATAACAAGCTAAATTCCAGTTTAACACGGTACAAAGAGAGGACCTTTGTTTCGATTGAAGCTTGATTGGAATACTTGAACGAATTTATCCAGAGTGTTTTGGATGGAGGCAGCAGTGAGCGCGAGGAGGGGCCTGGGCCTACAAAGAAGGTCGAAGTCTTTCCTGTTCCTGTCTCGATCACAATCAACGCATCCTTGTGCTATATCAACGCAAAAGCGGTATCTTGCAGCCAAATGCGGGCTTTGCAGACTAGTAGCCCTCTTGGGTGACATCAACGAGAGCGGCTGTGATGGAGGAAGTAGACATCTGGTGAAAATATCAAAAATCGGGGACAGAGGAAACCTCCGCGTTGGGGCAAAGATTACCTGTGCCAAATTGTAGGGCGCTGCGATGGACGGTGGGGGCTGTGTTTCAACTCGCCGTTGGGTGGTGGTTTTTTGTCAATTGAAACGGCGCAGACCCCCTGGCAGACCCCTACGGGAAAAAAAGAGGGAACCATTTTTTCGACGGGGTCTGCTTGGAGACTAGTAAATACTATGCAAGAGTTACAAAATAACAGATTTTACTTTGTTACACGTTGAAAAAGTCCAAGAAACAGACTTGAAGAGAGCTGACAGCACCAGCACCTGCAATAAAGAAAGGAATACCAAAAATCAAGAACGCTCCATCATAGTATAAGATGCTCCATCAAATTTCGAAAGGCCAGCCAACCCACATCTGCACCTTCTCCTTGTCCAAGCCCTCATGATTCTCTTCAACCATTTCCTCCTCAATCTTCATACCAACAACTAGCTGCTCGCTGATGACACCTTCAACATCCTCCCAAGTTGTCAGCGGGTTCGCCAAAACAACTCTAAACGCATCCACATATCGTTTCACACCACCTTCCCGTTCCACTTCAACCCGCGTCCGCGACACAAACCCTTTCTCTCCTTCCGCCCCTTGCCTTGTCTGAATCCTTCGCGTAGCTTCACTAATCACAGCATCCTCATGCGGCTCCAGCGGCGCCCACGCAGAAACTTTATCCCGCAGCACACGTGGGATATACCTATACAACAGAATATTGGTTTCCGGGTCATGAAGAGTCTGGAACGCGCGGGACGGATGCGACGAGACACGTTGCGCCATCTGCCTCACCAGCGTCGCCGACCGCGTCACAAGGCTTTCAATCCCATCACGACCGAGGAGGTGGAGGACAGCGTGTAAGTGCAACGACCCGGCTGGTCGTGACCCCTCGAGCGTGAATTGGCCGAGGTCGGCTGATTCTTTGCGGATGATGTAGTTTGCGGTTTTGCGGATCGCGGTGGGGAGGTGTGGGTTTTTGAAGAGGAGGAGGCCGAGGCCCATTGGGGTGTAGAGTTGTTTGTGGCCGTCGATTGTGATTGTGTCGGAGAGTTCGATGCCGGTTAATTTTGAGGCGTGTTCGCGAGAGAAGATGAGGGGTCCGCCCCAAGCTGCGTCCACATGAAAGTGGATTCTATACTTTTGGGCGAGATGGGCGATTGAGTTCAAGGGGTCAATTGTGCCGGTTTCGGTTGTACCACAGATTCCAATGATGGCAATGACGAGGATATTGTTGGCTTTGAACTCTTGAATCTTGGACTCGAGGAGATCCGTTCTTTACAAGTTGTTAATACGACGTCTTATGGTTACACTCGGAGACTTACTTGATTTTAAACTTATCATCCACATCAATCAAGCACAGTCCGTTGTCACCAAGTCCCAACAAATCCACAGCTTTTTTGATGGAATAGTGCAACATCTTGCTTCCAATAATAACAGCCCCTTTGTATCCATATACCGTCAATGCTTTAAATAAGCCCTCTTTTTCGACACCAGTAAATCCAATGTCTGACTTTGGCCCCAATGCCCGATTCCTGGCCACCCATAATGCCGTCACATTCGCAATTGTTCCCCCAGAAGTAAATACGCCCAGCGCGGTATCAAAAGAGTGCATATAATGTGTATAAAAGGACTTTGTACAGGTGGATCCATAGAATTCATGGTGCAGCATAGCAATAGTCTCACGCTCTAGGTAGGTTATTGTTGAAGCAGTTTCTAATTTAACGACATTTTGGTTCATAGCAGTGAGAAGCTTAGAGAGTGGGCGGTGGAAGTAAGGAAGCGCAGAAGTCTAATTCAGTCATGTTAGAGACGTTAGCTTCATTACAGTAGAGTTTACCATGTGACCAATTTGTTTTGGTGACGCTACCCTTGTGGCTCGATCAATAACATCCGTTTTCACTTTGTACAGGTAGTCTTCAAGTGTTGTGCCTTCTTCATTGGAGTTGGGCACTTGGTGTTTGGAAAAACGAGCCTGAATAGTATGAGGGTTCTCTGAAGAGCCGGCAAAGATTGGAAGCGGGGTGTCGAGGAAGGCTGTAGAACACAAGGGTGTGGAGATTTTAGTGAGCGAACGGAGTGGCGGGAAGGTAAGATTTGAAAGATATGCGGAAGGGATAATTATATCAAAGGCAGAAATGCAGGAGTGAAAGGTTGGAGAAGGCAGTGAATGAGGGTGGTCTGATATTATGGGACGATACGCACAATCAATAATTCGAGACAGATAGCGGTCCAGCGACAGCTCTGAGGCCTGTGTCGCAACAAAGTAGTGCAGCACCGAGTCCTTGTTGCGCTGGCTGCCTGGCTCGAGACCCGACGTTGCCTGGGCCGAGTACGGAACCGACAGCGACACCGTTGCCGCCTTTGCGTTTGCGTTTGCGTTTGCGTTTCCGGTTGCGTTCCGGTCCGGCGCCGCGAGTTCCGGCGCATCGGCGTCCCAGACATCCGTCGGCGTGTCCGAGTGCGTGTCCGAGTCGTATCCGTTCTCACCCAGCGTTGTTGTCAAGTGCGTCTGCGCGATCCGGTGCACACCAGACGCTACACTGAACAGCGGATGCGATGCCGCGAACGTGCTGTCAAACTCGTGGGTGTCGCTGCCTTCAATGTCGCTCGACGTGTTGCTGGTTGCCATCCCAAGATCAAGTCAACTCTGTTCTTTTTTGGTCTTGGATTCAAGTCCTGAACAAACCCCACTTCGCCAATCTCCTCGCCTCATCATACGTATCCGTTCCTTTCTTTCTTCCTCTTAAACTTAAATTTAAGATAGAAAAGCAGAGCTTTGAAAGCTCGCTTTTTTGTAAGTTGTATTCCAACCTACGGTTGTAATAGTTATTATTCTTCCCTTTCGTCAATAAAACACTTGGTATCCAAACTGCTTAAATCCAAAATGTTCACCACTTTGAACTTCAACCGCAGCTCTATCCAGATCATCATAGTGAAAAGAAAGTTCCGAATCGTTGAAAAGAAGAAACAAAATGGTGACCCCAGGAGGAACATTGAATTGGGTTCGCTGTTCAATTGTTGTATTGCAAAAGATGTCTGTGTTCAGTCGTTAGATCAGAGCTGTTGATTCTGTCCGAACCCAGTACAAACCAGTCAAAGGGCGTCTATCTCCATTCTCGTTTATATCATTCGTGTTCATTGGCGCGAGACAATTGCGCTGTCCTTCATTGGTAGCCGCGGCCTTGGCTTTGCGTGGGCGGGTCATTGTTGTTGGATGAAACTTGCCAAACTTAATACCGTTCCACCGGAATAAGTTTCTTTCATTATTTTTTTATTATCTTTCTCCAAGCATGTACTGCCAGAGCCCAACGTGGGGGATTCCGTTTTAATTGCTGATTCAATGAGTTGGAATCTGCGATTGATCAGAACGGCAGATGATCTTCATTATTTCGATTTTTAAATAAACTCAAACGATTTTCCTGCTCCTTGGCTTTCCAATAAGCCATACTTCTCCAGGAAAGGGGGACTATTGGGTGGGTGCGGTTGTGGCAAAGTTTTGAAATGATGACGGAGAAAAAATTTGAGTTTTGCTCACTATCATTCTATATTGTTCCAAACACACCCAAACATGACCTAAAAAGCTCGCTCCAGCGGGCGACAATTCGTTCCTCATTGCCGCCCACTTTTGCTCGCTATTAACAAGTAGACTTCGTAATACTCGATTTCCCCTTCCGCCACCCTCCTTCCTTCCCTGCAGCTAGATAAACTGTTGACCTGCTAAAGTTACTTGAATGACGATCGATTCATCTGATTGCACAGTGGAATTTGCAATGACGTGTCCTGCTGCCAAGGTTAAGAGATAGGATCTGATTCGAAATCAATTGAAAGTGAAACAACAAGATTACAAAATCGATTGAATAACAATATCAATATGACTAGAATCATGTTACTGTGCCACGAATTGTATACGTCATCGAGATTTTGGAAAAGACTATAAATTCTGGGAACTTCCACTTCAAACTATATTCAAAAACTCATCAAGATCAAATTCGAGAATATGCCATCCACTCCAACCCTTTCTACTGGCGCTATCACTGCAGCAAGCAAATCAATCGAAGAAGACCGTCAGCCACTACTGACAAAGACCAAGGCTTTCTTCCAACAAGCTACATCTTCACAGAAAGCAAAGCCAAATCAAGAAATGAAACATACAGAGGCCCTTTCTTACATTAAATGAGTTTAAATATTATCCAATTTGAATAAATCTTAATCTTAAACAAGTTTACTTTCTTAATCAACATTGATAAAGACCTTGTATACTATGGATCAGCCGTTTTGATAGCATAGTTATCCATAAAAATACAACAGCGAACAAAACTGAGCGTGTCGCTACAAGTGATCTTTTGATTCTTGAAACTAGGAGGATCAACAGAGCACACCCAACAAGCACTACTACAATATTCAAACTGTAGTCTTTTGCGCATTCAGTCCTGACGTCAAAGTTTTCAGGACCAAGAAGCATTTGTAACGGTGCGGTCAGAAACGTCCCAACAACAACGCCCCAAGAGTAATAAACAGTCAACATTCGATTAGCTTCAATCTTATGCTTCCGCAGGCTTTCAACAAGCTTCTTGTTCTCAAAGCTCTTGGAATCCAGCATCACCTCAATGTTTTGATTCCAATACTCAATCCGTTCCAAGTGCTGCTTGTTGCCTTGCAATCGCAGATACAGCGCAATGTACAGTAGAGCAAGTGCGAATGCAGAGGCGAATACTAGGGCCAAAATAAACTGTGGGTTACGAATCGTCTCCAGGATGAAATTCACATCGGCATTTGTGGTAACCCAGACAGCTGCTGTCCCGATTCCAAGCGCCCATCCGGCAAGTACATCTGTAACGAAATGCATTCCGGTGAAGCAACGAGAGAATCCGGTGATAATCGTGATAAACAAGCTGATATATACAGCTGGCGAAGTGAATGCCGATTCATACGATATTCCACGACTGTGCACAAAGTGGAACAAGATTCCACCGAAAATCGAAGCAACCATCCCCGAATGACCTGATGGAAAACTGTAATCATTCTCCCAGACTAATTTCGTAAGTGGCAACGTTTGGTCAATCCAGATTGGACGTGGCGTATGAAAATAGTATTTAAGCAGCGTGATTACGTTATGGCTGAGCGTCACAGATCCGCCTAGAGACCAAAGGAGCAGAGGGTCAAATTCCACTGCAACCAAGACAGCGTAAATTAAGATGATTGAGTGAACTTGGAAGATAAAGTGGAGAAAGGAAAATGGGATGTAAAAGGCTTTGAAGACGTTGCTGTTGCCTTGCAAGAAATGGATGAGTTTGAGCTGGGCGAAATGGCCATCACGCATTTTGTGTTCGTACTTGAACTTTTCAAACACTGGAATGGGGAGGTAAGGTTTGTTGAAACCAGACGCAATGAGACGTCCAATTGTATCAGCAGCTTCCGCGGAAGAAGAAAACTCTGACATTTTCACAGGAGGAAATACTTTCATTTCAGCTGTGAAGAATGGTATAGCCATGCCAATGACGAAATCGAGAACAATGTTTCCATTGAGACAGCGGAAATTCAAAGGAAACGGCGAGGTAAGTTTTTTCGCGACCGGAACAATCATTGTGGATGCCTCTAAAGCTTCAAACGATGGCTCCATAAACTGCGTCACAACACGTTCATGACTGCTTGAACCTTGTGGAAACAACAGAAGCGTTTTCGTTGGATTCTCGGCACGCCAGGACTTCAATAAGTCCACGAGCTTGTCACCTCGAGTTTTAGAAAGGTGCGACCATAATGGTAAGGCAAAAATACTTGAGGTCACTTTTGCAGCGGCAACAACAGTCAAGCCGGGAGAAAGTTGAGAATAACTCATCATATCGTGGATGCCGTGATGTTCTGCAACAATAACAGAGTTTGGCGGAAGATCCTTCATACTGAAGGAAAAGTCTGGAAAGCTGATGTTGTAGCGAAATCCGAGATGGTGTGTAACTCGCTCAAGAGGAAGGACTTGGCGCCGAGTAATGCGGTTAATAGCATTTGCCAAATAGATTCCCACTAATCTGACGAAAATGACGGGGATAACAAATGGTATGTATACAAGAAGCAGAATAGGATGGTACCAACGAACATCAGACCAACTGCGATTGGATTCAGTTAGCTATTGCGTGGGTAACGGGGAGGTAAGGTTACATAATTCTGTTCTTTGGGTATGCTTTGTCTAAATCTTGCTGAGTGAAGATGTGAGGGCCTGCAAGGAGAGGTTTTACAACCTCAGCGTCTTTTTCACTTTCAGAGCTCATGACTATTGCTGCTAGTGATAGTTTGCATGGACGGGAGCCCTTCCTTTTTGTAAGATCGGGTTATGATGTAGCACTGCCACAACCAGCCCAGATTATTGTGGCCTTGCAGTAGAACATAGGTTACTTGGACCCTTTTGATACCAAAAAACAGCCACAGAATCAAGTGCGAATCGGAATACTTGTTCTACCTTTAGTTTGTTTTCCCTTTTTGAGAAGAAGAATTGTCAGTAGAATTGTTGTAGCAGAATCCAATGGACACGAGCAAGAAGGGCCTCACCGCGGCGGCAGCCAAAGGCGGAGCAGCGTCGAACCCTGCATCGAAGGCGCCGACGCCGCAGCCAGGCGTCGCTGCAAATGCCGCCGAGTTGTCGTCAACAACGGGAACAACGACAACGACCGAGGCAAAGGACGTGGCGCCGGGCTCCGTCGTCGTGTCGTTGCGCATCGGCCGCGCTGCGAACATTCGCGGTGCAAAAGGAGAGAAGGTCGCGTCGTTTGTGCGCGTGCAACTTGCTGACTTTGACTACAAAGACGTGCGTGTTTTGTTGACAGTCTAACTTGAACTGACGGCTTCGGTCTAGTCGGTCGTTGTCCCAGATACTCCTGCTCCAGATTATAACTTTGTGCAAGATCAGATTCTGCATGTCGATGAGGTGACTAAAGAACGTGGTGCTGTCAAATTCAATTGAACTTTGATTCTTAGAGTCTCATTGATATCATCAACAACAAAAAACTATCCGTGACTCTCATCGAGTCCCTTCCAAAAGAAAAGACTCAGGTCTTGGGAACGACCGAGATTTCTCTCGCATCTTTCCTAAAGTACCCACCTCGAGACCCAAACGCGCCACCAACAACTCCTTACCTTCTCCCATCTTTAAACATCAAAGAAACTGTTGGATTCACTTACTTGAACCCTAAACTTCTTCCCCCGCCGCCAAAAGAGGGCGATCCAAACAACCAGCCAGAAGTTACGATCGAAGTGTCTCTTTCCGCACCTCTCCTTGCCCCAGAAATTGTGGAAGCTGGAAATTTCATTCATATCAGAATGGAAGATTTGTACCCTGTTCCGGACGAGTGGACTTTAAAAGATGGAAATGAAAAGGATCTCAATTCAAGTGAGCGTTAAATGTCATGTCATTGGATTACCTTAACATCAATACTAGACATTTACTCTTATTCCGTAAGCTTCCCTATTCCAGCCGAATCGGTGCCGGAGCGTATTGTGACAATTACAGCCGGCTCTCTTGTTCATTGCGAGGCAGTCATTCCAGGTTTGCCTCATTACAATCCATAAGTCCTCTGATTTGATTGATAGATTCACCTACTATTGGAGCCCAGCCAATCTATATCGCCAAACCTGCGGATCCGTCTCCAACCACCACAGATGGTGACGCCGCTGCAGGTGAAGGAAGTGAATCTGCTGATGGGATTGCAGCTTCCTCATTAGCTTTGGGAAATCCACCTGCACCTGCTCAACCTGACCCGACAGTCACTGAGGCAGCCCAAAAGCAGAGTTTTAAAAAAGTTGCATGGACATCGACAGTGCCGTACGTCGTTTGGGTTCCTCCTGAGGCCGTAGTTAAATTGAGAGAACGAATCGTTGCCAAGATTCCATTTGAAATGGATGTAAGTCAGTATCTACTTGTGATTTTATTGTATTGATTCTCACACCAAACCTCAAGTTTGAACGCGTTATGCAACCACGCTTCGCGCATATTGTAGACGCAAATGCAGCAAAGTATAAAGGAAAGGCTGGAATTGATGTCGCTTCATTGATGTGGCCCAGAGTTATTGGCTTAAAGGGAAGATTTTTGTTGGACCTTGCCGATGGAGTTGGAGCGTCTGGAGATGCGGTCGATCATGGAGCTAAAGGAAAGAAAGGCACTGCAAAAGAGGAAGTTACGCATTCAGCTGATGTCAACATTTACAAGGCGATTGGATCCCATTTGGGTATTGAAATCAACTTGGAGAAACCTCTTTTGGATAAGAAGAAGCTGCAACCGGTAAGTCATCGCTGGATTCTCTTCAGTCTCTTGCTGATTGCTTTGAAACTCTAGATTTCAAAATCAGTCACAGATTTCATCCCGAAACGCACAATCCCTGCTCATCTGCTGCACCAAAAACGTGCCGAAAAGGCAGATGAAGGATTCCGCGACCAAATTCAAGAGATTGTGAAAGCACTTGTCAGCGAATATCAATCGACTTTACACACTATGGTTACGAATACCGTTGCCGCTGCTGCCGAAGCAGGATCTGCCGAAAATTCCGACGCTTTCGATAACTTTGATATCGTACATCCCAAGTCATTCGATGATGAGCAAAAGGTTCGCAAAATTATACAGAAATATATATTCTGATGTCAAACACAGCGCAAGAAAAAATTCCTATTCCATTTGAATAAGAGTGGCGCATACTTCAACCTTAAAGAGCAACTCAAGTCTTCTGTCGTGAATGTGGTCCGAGAAGTAAGGTCTTTTAGGGGCTGAAACTGAATTTAATATGGCATCATATAGAGGTTTCGCAAGAAGTCCCCCTTTGCCTCACAAGCCGAATTGCAACTTTTCTTAAGTGAGCTATACGTGTATTTGTTGGATCAGATGCACATTAGTATCCACAAGGTTCGTTATCTCCTCGCCCGTTCAGTGAACTCACTTTGCGATTAGATGTTTAAAGACGTGGACACCGCTTTTATCGACCCTTCCGTTCTCCGAACCGCTGACTTTAGTATGCTCAAGTCCTTTGCGGACCAAAGTGAGTTGGATCACGATATTAGTTGCGCAGCGACGTACCATCAGGAGCGTATTGCAAAATACGAGGATAGTCTGCAGACTTGGTAAGATTTCAGCTGGAATTTCGATGCGTCTAATCCAGGTTTCGTAGGTCTGACTATGGAGCCTTTTGCATGAGGAATATGCAAACGTCAAAAGGAATTGAGTGCTTCAAAGAAATTCTCTCCCGAAACCCTAAGCACGTTCCAAGTCTTCTTGCATACGGCGCTATCTGCACGAGTTTGGAAAAGTATGAAGAAGCTAGAGTATATCTTGTTACTGCCGTTGAACTTCAGCCCAAATATGTGCTCGCTTTGACCATCCTTGGATTGTTTTATGAAATCACTGGAGAGGAGATGGAGAGTGAAAAATACTTGGAAGAAGCTGCTAAAGTCCACAAAGCCACGACGAATGACGGTTTGTCACAATTTCCTTCTCAACTACATCAGCGTCTCTAAATAACGGTTGGATAGACAATCCAGCATCAATTATGCTCAAAGCAGCTGAATTCCTCGTCACTGTTCATGCAACGCAGATCGCTGATAGTGCTCTGTCAAACTCTTTGCTGAAGACTGGGCCTTCCGTCCACCCATACCTCCTTCTTTCGCAACTTGAGCTCCAGCGCGGAAACCCAGTCATTGCTATCGAAAATATCAAAAGCGCAATGCAAGTCCGACAAGATGATCCAGACGTTTGGGCGGCACTAGGACACTTGCAATTCCGGCAAAGAGTTTGGGGAGAGGCACAGAGTTCGTATGAGACTGTTTTGTCGTTACCAAACGGTATGTTCCTCTTGGTTGCATTGTACAGTCTTTAAGTATTGGTGAATTTGGTAGAGCCAGAAAACTTGCCGTTGATTTATATGCGGCTTGGATTCTTGTACTTGCGCACGTTGGGCAACATCACAAAGAAAGTGAGTGAACGCACATATGCAGAAGTGGAGCTCGCACGGAAAGCGAAAACCATGTACATTCGTGCGTGCGAGTTGAAACCAAGCTCATCATCATGGCTTGGCGTTGCGAAAGCGAGTATCTTGTTGGGACAGTATGATGAGGCAGAAGATTCACTTTCGGTGAGTTGGGTTTTTGTTCCCGACCATTGCTTATAGAAAGCATATGACAGGAAGCGAATATTTTGAATAATCGCGATTCAGAAGTGTGGGCGTATCTTGCTCTCCTTTGCCTTATTTTAGATCGTCAGTTTGAGGCAGGACAGTGTATGTCACAGGCGATTCGCAACAAAATCAAGAATGCGGAAGTACTGAGGTATGTTTCTTGAGCTGTAAGTGCGTACCTAATGGAACACAGAATGGTCGGTTCCGCATTCATTGATTGTAACCAACCTGCTCCTGCTGTTGAATGTTTGAAATTAAGTTTGGAGCTGGATTCAAAAGATGCAAACGCGAAAGTGCTCTTTTCAAAAGCGCTTTCAATGCAGTCGCAGGATTATTTGAAGAATCAGTTTGGAGCCGGACCCCTTGTTCCTGAGAGTGTAGAAGTTACCGGCGTTTAAAGAACGAACTTTCTTTCCTTTGTCTTTTTTTTTGCAGAAATAGAATATTGAGTTCCTTATCGTGTTATCGAAAAATTTAAGGTGGGGCTCAGGGTGGGGCTTACTGTCTGGTTCTGCCAAAAGCTTGCCACAATCTGATGTCTGTCCTGACTGCCGCTGGTTCTGCCTGTTTCATAATAATCCATCAATTGCTAGGGATCATGTTTTGTCTGCTAGTTGGTTGTCTTACCGTGGCCCTCTACTTTGCTGCGTGCTTGGGGCTGGGAGCAATCACAACCTACCTTCTACCTTCAAAGCATCAGCGAAATGTAACTCCGCGACAATCAGCAGAACGTATCATGAAATGTTGTTTCGCAGCGAAGGCGGAATCAGACAATAGGAAGTTCCCAAACCACACCCAGTGTACAATCTGTTTGGAATCATTTGACTCGAGTCAACGAGTTCTGGAGACTATCGATTGCGGCCATTCCTTTCACGAAAACTGCATTAGACGGTGGATAGATTCATCCAATGTCTCCTATTCAACGACAAGATGTCCATTGTGCTACGGTCAATTATCTCCGTAATCTTAATAACCTTGCAACTACAGTAAACCCAAAGCAGGGTGTCGCAAAACTGGCGTTATGTGGATGTAACTTGATGATTCCGTCTGGAGGAGTCCAATCGAAGGAGAATATCATTGAACCAAGAACACGACGGAACTATTTCCTTCCCTCCATATTCACGAATAAAACATTTGTGGAACATGGCTGACCAATGGAATGGATGTATTTGTCAAAATCCAGTTGTGAAAACGATGCCGCCACCCGCAGACCTCACCTTCACCCTCGCCCCACCAACGCTCCTCGCCACATCCGGACTCTTCTCGGACAAACTCCTCAACGAAGCCCTCAGCGGAGTCGCGGCGCTTCTCTGTGTGCTCCTCGTGCTCGCGCTGTCAATCACCTTGGCCATCGTCCACGGATACTTATCTGAAATGCTGTACCCACGCCCGACGCACTGGCTCGTCGCAGAGTCTCTCGCGCCAGACATTCTTCTCGCAACCGCCTTCCACAGCCCGAAACTCGGCGAGCAGCGATTCCCCGATCAGACGTCATGTGCAATATGTCTGGATCCGTTGCAGGGAAAGCGCAGGAAACCCGTCGAAAGCACGAATTGCGGGCATTCGTTCCATATGATTTGTATATCGCGGTGGCTGGAGGTTTCGAGGAAACCCTTGTGCCCACTGTGTCATGTTCCTTTTACTGTCAATCCTGCTGCATAAGTTTCCGTAGTTTGTCATTAGTATACCTCATCATCTTCAATAATATGTTTATATCGCTTTTTACCTTTTGCTCAAAATGCCTTCAGTCCGTGTTGAGTTTGCACACATCACCAACCAAAAGTCTCGATGTGTGGCAGTGCTTTCCTCCTTAAAAGAAGGTTTAACGTCTGTCGAACTTAAGTTTCATAGCACTTACATTGCATCAATCACAGACTCTATCCCAAAGATACTTGCCGTTGCCAAAAACAAACTTAAGCTGAAGAAGGCTCCAGTATCCCTTTCCCTCGACGGCACACCAATCACCCAGCCTGAACTGTTTTGGAACAACGTTAAAGATGGTTCTTTGGTGGTTGTCTCAAATGATCCTGCTGTTGCGAACAACCTTTCAACCGAAGAAGTTCCCAACGTTCCAGCTACACCGTGCACAATATCAATCATTGAAAGTCAAGGAAACTTTATATTGCATCTGAAATACCAATCTACAAACTTGTTGCAAGAAGCCTTGAAACGGCCACATATCTTTTATGAAAAGGCGGAACTCAAGGGACCTTTAAAAGGAATCAATTTTCCTTCTGAGACGTTACGGGAATGGGCGGAACATATTTGTCGCACTGATATCCGTGGTGACGCAACTGCAACCGCCGAAACTGTCTCAGAATCCTTGAAAGTATTAGACTTGGAAGCAACTGACCCTTCAACTCCGCTCCAAGATCATCGAAACCTATTCAATCCCTTAGAACTTCAAATCCTGGACCTCTGTTTCGGTGAATCATGGCAAATAATCCCAGAAACCCAAAAACTGAAATCAACACCAACACAAAAACCCTCCCCAGAATACATTATCGCGCATACTATATCCGACAAAGACACATTCGTGCATGAATGGGCACACGCTGTGTATTACTTACGGCCACAGTATCGCGCTCTCTGCGAGAAAGTTCTGTTAGAACAGGCGAACGAGTCTTTACGAACGCATGTTCAGAAAGAGCTTCGCGTCTGGGGATATGATGATGCTGTATATCTCGATGAGTTTCAGGCGTATGTTGTTGAAGGCCCTGTGTCTGTGTTTGGGAAGAAATGGGCAGGGGAACTATCGGCTTTGCAGAAGGTGTTGAGAGAGGGGGTTGGTGAAGTGCCAAAATATTAAATATGCGGATTATACAAGCTTTTTATTGCCCCCCGCTTGTGTTGACCTCATCTTCCTCAGATAAATCAGTGTCGTCAGAATCTGAATCATCGGAGTCAATTTCACTATCTTCAGAGGCATCAATATCCTCGTCGTCGTTGTCATCGTCGTCACTGTCTTCGTCCTCATCCTCGTCACTGTCACCTTCTTCATCCTCTTCCTCGGCTTCCTTCAAATCCAGCATCATTTTCTCCTTCAGCAACGGTACATATTCTAATATTAATGGGTTCCGTGGATCTGTTTTAAGGACTATTTCGCAATAAGGTCAGGCGAACACCATATAAACACTAACGGAGAGTACATACTCTCTGATGCAATTTGTAAAGCGTCTCCATACTTTTTCGATTGTATCTTGATTAGAAACTAGATGAATCAATATGACGTTTAGATGAAGTAATTTAATAAGGTGAAAGACCGAACTAATTCAAATAGTGTCAAAGTTTCGTCAATTGGATCTGTTTCATTGACTGATAAAAAAATTATTAAGTATGTTGTTGCGATATACAATGAGTTTCTCATACATGATGCGGAAGCGGCTGCATCTGTTTGTGGTGATAACTCCAACAACTCCTTCTGTATCAAAGAACTTGTTTCCATGGTTGGTTGTGAGAGAAATGATGGCGGCGGAATTGCTGATCTATTTCCAGAGTCTGCAAGCATTGATCGAGCTGCTGGAGAAGTCGTTTTTGTTGTAGAAGGGATTTGAGTTTGTCAGATTTCCAACTTGGAAAGGAGAGAAAGATGGTCGATTCGAATGGAAAGACCAGACGCATCTTCAGCTCTCTGTTTATGCGTCGAAAGAGCGACAAAAGCGATATGGTTGACGAAGTTGCTGTTGAATCTGACTTGATGGGAACTCAAGCCACACTGGCTGCTTCAAATGCCGTGAAACCGATCCCCAATCATTATCAACCGTCGCGAGCAAGCTCTTGCCATATTGAATCACGCTTCTCACGGATGGCGATGGTATCAATTCCACTTCAGCGAGCACAAGTTTATCCGTGCAATGACAATGATGATATCATGACTGTTAACACATCAAATTCGAATCGACTTTCAGAAAGCACTTTAAGAGGTAGTACTGCAGATTTGGAAGAGATTCCTGGGCTTCAAAGTGACCAGGAAACTGATGGAGGTCGAAGAAGTATATTCCAAACACTGAAACGCGTCTGCACAGGGACTCCAGAGGCTGCATTTATGGGAATGATGAAGTTGTTGCAGAGTGGTCGATTTCTGGCATGGAGACGGAAAGGATCACGACCAGGAAGCAGCGCTTCTGTTGCTCCAATAGCACTTGATCCTGATTTGGTTCTTCCAGATGCCAAGACAATAAAAAAAGACTTTGAAGGACTGTTTGAAAGATTAGATGTTGAAATAAAGTTATAACATTTAAGTTTTAATATAGTTTATGAGTTAGAGTACGTACACTTGTATAATGATAATAACATGGATATTTGACAAACTTAAAACCTTTCAGCAGAGAAACTTGAGATGATAGTGTTCAGAGTGTTCAAAGTGCGCCTTCGTAATTGGCGACACGCTTGATGGCAGCAGCTCCAATCAATCTACACCATCCTCTTGGCATTGTTGACACTGGAACGTTTGGAGGAGGTGACAGAGGAGGAGAAGTCAAAGCAGGTTTCTTGACGGGAACAGGAAGCCGAGATCCCTTTCGCGACATATCCGGAGGAGACTGTTGTTGAGGTGGAGACGGAGGTTCAGGTGGGAAGAGCCGTTCCTGCTCCTTCTGAAACACAACCCAGCAGTCTTGCGCTACCTCCTCAATAAATGTGCCTGTCACGGAATCACAGCCATCTAAACGCAATTCAGTGAGAGCACCACATTCTCTGACAAGTGTGCGAATAGCTGCTGCTGAAATGTCTGTTTCTGAGAGTCCGATATTTTGGAGTGGGCTGACAGTCATGAATTTGAGACGGCCAAGAGGATCAATTAGGTCGAGCATGTTTGTAGGATTAGAGTGAGTTGGTGGTGGAGCCGTGTATCCTTTTGGAATGCCTGCAAATGTTTCGGCAATACGTGTGGCAGTGAGGGAAGTGAGGAGAGGGCATCCATCGAGATCCAGAGACTGAAGACGGACAGATGATGGGTTTGCAGCCAGAGTGTCGAGGAATGTTATGACGTGTTCGTTTGTGAGCGAATCGCAACCAGCCAAGGACAGGGAGACAATATGAGGGGCACGAGTTGCGAGGCGTTTCAAATCTGTGGCAAGGGGACTGCTGTTGTTCAGAGATACAACTTTGAGATTTAAGGCTGTTGGGCCTTTTGGAGTGAACGTTGACTTTCGAGTGGTAGGAGGAGATGCAATGAAGGAGGATCTGCGGGGTCGGGGATTCTCGTCTTCCGTTTCCGCTGGCTGCATTCCATCGAGGAGCAGGGATTCCAGGCTTCTCAGTCCGACGAGGAGGGGATCGAATGAAGCAAAGGAGACATTTGTGCCGCTGAGATTCACATGGGTGAGGGCCGGGCAGCCTTTAACGAGGTCTCCAATGTATCCATCGCCAACAGGGCATCCAGCAAGGGAAAGAACTCTCAGGTTGGGGACATAGTCGGCCAAGGATTGAACAATCTTTGATGAGACATGCAAGCAGCCCTCCAGACGGAATGCACGCAGATTAGGGCACAGACCGAAGGCGGTTTCCAAGTCACCCATTTCAACACTATCTGCAGCGGGGCCTAATTGGGATGCTTTTAGTTGAGTGTTCTCGAAGTAATAAACAACACCGCACCTTCGAGCACCAGCTCTTCAACCAGTGGATGGTACTCAAAGACAGTGTCCGAATCCGGGGCCGCCGAAGCCGCAAGTGTCCGAACGAGTTTGGCAAAGGCGGTCTGGCTGAGCAGCGGTGGATTGTGCAGCAGCGCCGGCACCGCCTTTTCAGCCACCGCAAAACTCGAAACAACGAACGCGATCGAGTCGCGGCCACTCAGAAACCGGAGAATGTGCGCAAACACCTTGGGCGGAAGTGTGAGAACAGGCGTCGAATCAAGTGCAAGGCCGGCATCGGACTCGTCGTCGCTCAGGTCCGGATTCGACACGTTGAGGCCCTGTGCCGGTGCTATGTACGATCGGAGGAGTGCGGGAAGCATCGGTGCCTGGGTGGTTTGGGTGGTTTGCGTGCTTTGTTGTGCCTGCTTTGTTCGAAGTTTGGAATTGGAATCAGTTCCAAGAAGAAGAAAAAAGGTCTCCAACTTAGTTTATTGGAAAACTTACTGGCGAGAGAGAAGAAACTCGCGAAGTACGTTGATAATGTGATCAACACTCTGCTTGGTCACTTGGTGGTGAACAACCCATCGCTGCTCTCCCATGGCTCCACCCAGGATTCTCACTCCATTAGCTGCCAATACAACTTGCAATTCCGTGCCAGTCAACTTCAATGGGGTAGTATCGAACCACACCATATTGGTCTCAACTTTTCGTGTCGTTGGGAATCCAAGCTCAGTGAGTTGGGCGGCCAAGTATCGTGCAGTTTCATGATCGTTTTTGAGGTTTGGGAAATGGTGGTTAATCGCATGAATTCCTACATTTCAGAAGCACATGTTAAATGATATATTCAATCTTGAAAGCAGAATGATTTACCTGCTGCTGCAAGAAGTCCACCCTGTCTCCAGCCTCCACCAAATAACTTTCTGTAATGTCTGGCCTTTTTGATGACTTCCTTTGATCCAACGAGAACGGATCCAATGGGTGCGCCCATTCCTTTCGAAAGGCACAAGGACACAGTGTCAAACAAGGAGCAATATTGCTCCATCGAAATCCCAGTCTCGGCACTTGCATTCCACAATCGCGCACCATCCAAATGCAGCTTCACTCCATGCTTGTTGGCCATTTCTCTAATGGCAACAATGTCCTCATATGGAAAGATCTATGCCAGAAAAGGATTAGTACCAGTCGCATTCCTCCAAATATTCAATACACACCTCTCCTCCCAGGGTATTCTCCAAACAAATCAACTTTGTAGGAGCATGATGCACGTCGTCATCCAAAATCAAGTGACGCTCAATCACATCCGCTGTCAAATGTCTCTTTCCTTCCTTTGGAGCGATTGGAATCAACAAGGCCTGAGTGTGATGCGCGACGGCTGATGACTCGTAATTGTAAATGTGGGAACGGGAGTCTACAAGCACTGAATGCGGTGGAGCAAGCAGGAGGGAGCGAATAGCGAGTTGGTTTGTCATGGTTCCAGTTGCACAAAAGAGAGAGGCTGGGTGTCCCGAAGTTTCCTTAAGGAGATCCTCGAGGGCATTGATTGTTGGATCATCCTAGTGGTGAGAACAAGTCAGGTTTGTACTGTTGACAGTTTCAAGACCCACGAGCAGTTTACCTCAAACACATCGTCTCCAACGAGGGCAGAAGCAATCACTTTCCGCATCTCATCCGTTGGCGTAGTCACTTTGATAGCATACTTGTCAATAACAGACAGTGATACGGCACATCAAGTCTACAAACCAGTATCCGAACGAAGGTCCGCCACAAGCGCAGATGCAGGAACCACCGTAGACCCGGAACCCGCAGAGTACATTGACTGAACACCCACCGAATTAGACGATGCCGACATTATTTTGGAGATTTGAAATGGACGGAGCCGGGTCAACATTTTCTGTGTTTTATATCTCTCCTTCCGGGCGGCGGAGGAGAAAAAATGGATAGCGTCACATCCGGCCACAGCCACAGCCACAGCCGGAATTGCAAATGCGCTGACCACGCTCCAGTGAACCCATCAGTCACGCAGACCCTCGCGGAACTCGACTTTGAACGATCTCTGCACAACGCGGCTCTCGTGGGGAACCTTGCCAAACTGAATAAACTGGCTACGAGAGATAATGTTAACTCGTTTGATCAGAGTGGGTATACTGCTCTGCATTACGCCGCGAGGAATGGGCATGTTGAGTGTGTCAAGGCTCTGATCGCACTGGGCGCTGATGTGGATCTGCGGACTGTGGGACTGGGGACGACAGCTTTGATGAGAGCTGTGTTGGGTCGATCAACTGGGGTTGTGGAGGTTCTTCTGTTAGCGGGGGCGGACGTTGGAATCAAAGATGGGGACGGAAGAGACTGTTTTACGATACTGAATGGAATGACGGGAGACAAAGTGCAAGAAATGAAGGTTTTGATAGAGGGAAGGAGGAGAATATGAGAATGTCTTTATAATGATTGTAATTTATTAGCGACTTTTTATACAATCGTGCGTCCACTTTCACTTATCTTGGTGTGCAGAAAGCTGAAACACGACGCGTGGTGCACCTGAAGCAACACACGTGTTTTTCAACACTCGTGTTGTTCTGGCACAAGTTTTGGGGAACCGTTGAAATTTTTGGGGTTTGGGGGAGACAAGGGATCCCCACCTTTTTTCTCAACGTCCACGAAACCTATCCAAAAATGGCTCCACGTACTCGCTCTCAGAGCGGAACCAAGGCCGCACCTTCATTCGTGGCTGACGCCGCTGATGCTTCCAAGATTACCGCTCGTAATGCTGCCGTCCCATCTGCTCACACTGGTGGAGGTGTCAGCGTCGGAGTTGGTGCTCGCTTGAAGCATGCTACCAAGAAGAGATCTCTCTTCCAGTACAAGCGTGTGTACTTTTACGCTTTGGTATGTTGTCGGGAAAGCTGGTTGCGTGTGAATTCGCTGAGCTTTGAACTGATCTGGTTTTTGTCATAGATTTCTGTCATGGTTCCTTTCATTGCCTCTGACTGGGTGCCAAAGGCGTCTTTCCTCGGAGAGTTGAAGGAGTCGTTGGGTGGTGGTATTTCTGGAACCTCAGTTGCTGTTGCCCTTGCTGTTTTGGGTGTTGCTGCTGTCGTTTTTGGAACTGCCGGTGGATCCCTTTACCTCCGTTTCGCCTACAACTGTTTTATCAAGCCTTTCTTGAAGAAGAAGGCTAACGGTCTTGACTCGTCTGAGCACCAGAACAGACTTGAGGCCTTCTACGAAGGTCAGGCTGATATCTATGATGAGACCCGTCGCAGGTGCGTCTCCAGTTTCCGTATTCTAGTCCCTTTCAAGTATTTTAAATATACCTTGGACTGTACCTTTGTTTATTCTCCCTGTCTTGGATCTCTCTTTTCCTATCACATATCACGTCTACAAAATTTTTTTCACCCATTTCACACGCGTTCACCTTTATTGATAATCCACACTTTCCAGACTTCTCCGTGGTCGTTCCACCATGCTTAAGCTCTGCGCTGCCCAGCTTGCCCAGTTCTACCCAGTCCGTTTCGCCAACGACTTCAAGACTGGAAAGGCCGGAGAATCCGTTACTGACCCATCTGTCCTGCCATCCCCACCAATCTCTCCATCCCTCCTTGCCAACAACAACAAGCGTTACGCTTGGATCGATGTCGGTGGTGGTACTGGTGCCAACATTGAGATGATGAACCAGTTCTTCCCAATCCGTAACTTCGACAAGGTTTACTTGGTTGACATCACTCCATCTCTCTGTAAGGTTGCTGAGGAGCGTTTCCGTCGTTTGGGATGGACCAACGTCACCGTTATCTGCATGGATGCCACCAAGTTCACTGTTCCAAAGGAGGATGGTGAGGACTTGGAAATCGCCTTGATGACCATGTCCTACTCTTTGTCCATGATTGAGCAGTTCTTCCCAATTGTTGACGGTCTTGTCAACGTCTTGTCCCCAACTGGTATCTTCGGTGTTGCCGACTTCTACGTCTCCTCCAAGCGTTCCTCTGACCCAACCCGTCAGTTGTCCTGGTTGTCTCGCTGGTTCTGGTCTATCTGGTTCGACGCTGACAACATCTACTTGCACCACTCTCGCCGTGACTACCTCGAGCACAAGTTCAAGACTGTCAAGACCCTCAGCGGAAAGAACCGTTCCATGTTCCCACTCGTTGCCATTCCATACTACGTCTGGATTGGTGCCCAGCACGGTGCCAACTTGCCAGCTCTCAGCGACTCCATTGACGACACTGACTCCATTGCTGAAGAGGAGGAGGCTGAGGCCCAGAAGGCTCTCGCTGCTCCAATCAAGGGTTCCCACGTTTCTTCTGACCACGTTCACGGACAGGGTTTGAGATGGAGACAGCCATTCGACCCAGCCTTGATCCCACGTTTCTCTACCTACATTTACGCTTTTGCTTGGGAGGACCCACGTACCGACTTGGAGTTCTTGGACTTGACCCCAGATGACCGCATGTTGATTATCACCTCCGGTGGTTGTAACGCTTTGGAGTATGCTGCCAAGGTTGGACCAGCAAGGTTTGTAATTCATCTTTTTTCTTGAAATATGGATCTAACCTATGGAATCAGAATCCACTGTGTTGACTTGAACCCTTGCCAAAACAACATGCTTGAGCTCAAGCTTGCCGGTATCTCTTCCCTACAATACGCTGACTTCTGGCGCTTGTTCGGAGAGGGTGAAATGCCAAACTTCTCCAACGTCCTCGACACCCACTTCTCTCCATACCTCTCTCCATACGCCTACCACTTCTGGAAGGAGACTGCCGGTTTCAAGAACTTGTTCAAGACTGGTTGCTCTGGTCTTGCCATTCGTATTTTCCAATTTGTCTCCAAGGCCCGTGGTCTCCAGGGTGCCGTTGAGCGTATGTGTAACGCTGACACCATTGAGGAGCAGAACAACATTTGGGAGAAGGAAATTCGTCCTCACTTCTTGAGCAAGTGGTTGATCATGTTGTTGAACAATGACCGTTTCTTGTGGGGAGCTCTTGGAGTTCCACCAGCGCAGATGCAAATGCTTTTGGAAGAAGGTGAGCCTTTGTCCTTTTTTTCTTTCGCTTTCTTTTGCCCTTCTGTTTGTACCGTCTCTCTTCGTTGGCTAGAACGGGGTGTATCAATGTACCGGTTGCACTATCCTGATCAGACCTGAAGTTCAACCTTCAAATGTCGATTGGGTGTGCCATGTTTTGAAGAGCTCTTACCGGGGCTACAGGATTTTCAACCTTCCTGGTTTCATTCATGACGGATATTGGTTGCTCTTAGTTCGAGGATGCTATCAAACCTCATATGGGGAACATTGAGTGCAAGGGAATACTGTAGTGGTACTTCTTTTGTGGGAATTCAACATCCCACCCTTGCTCTGGTTTGGACCCTGTTTGCTGACCTCAACGTCGCATTCGCCCACTTTCCTCCCCCACCTCTTTTCTCCCAACAATACAGGTTCTGCATACGACTACGTTGTCAACACTTTGGACCCAATCATTAAGGCTTCTCACCTCCGCGACGACAACTACTTCTACTACGCCTGTCTCATGCTCAAGTACACTCCAGCCAACGCCCCAGCTTACCTTACTGAGGAAGGTTTCAACGCCCTCCAGCAGAACCCATCCCGTTTGGATGCTTTCCGTATCCACACCCGCACCATTGTTGAAGTCCTCCGATCTGAAGTTGCCGACGGTGAGCTTACTCGTGTCATCCTCATGGACCACTTGGACTGGTTCTCCAACGAGGATGCCGATGAGGAGATCACTGCTGTGCACAAGAAGTTGGCCAAGGGTGGTCGTGCGTACTGGAGATCTGCTGGAAAGTACCCATGGTACAACTCCATGTTTGAGGAGAAGGGCTTCAAGGTTACTCCTTGCCAGATCCGTGATGAGAAGACTCCATACATTGACCGTGTCAACAGTGAGTTTCCTTCCCTTCGTAGTCTTGTGATGGTCATATCTAACTCTTCTTTCTATAGTGTACGCGTCGTTCTGGATGGGAGAGAAGCTCTAAAAAATTGCACTGTTCGTTATGGTACTAATTTCGATGACTGGAGGGTGTTCGTTCTTTTCTTTACGCATATGAGTTGAGGACCAACAGTGTCCTAGTGTTTATTTGTTCAAATAAGTCAGTAAAAAGACGTGTGAAATATTCTGTTGTTTGACACTTCTTCTCTTTCTCCTTTCTCCTCTATTTCTCTGTTTTTCTTGAGCGAAATGAAGCAGGCAGGCATTGCAATCGGACTCTTCACCGTTGTCTTTGGCGGAGTGCACATAGCGAATGCTGTGCAAGTGTATCGAAAGGTAACATGCATCGCTGCTGTATCGTATTGAGGGCTTCAGCCCATACTAACGATTTGACACTGTAGGAACAACGCATCTTATACCTGTTGGACGAACGAGACCACCTGCGAAGTCTATTGAATCAATCTGAATCGAAATAGTCTCTCTGCTTTCAGCATATACTGTCCTATATCAAATAAACCTCAGCGTCTCACATCAGCCACAAGTTTTGCTTAGGCTCACTACAACTAACTCGTTCAAACAAGTTATGATCTTGTTCCGACTCTGTCGCTCAAATTCTTGACAAAGGAAGACGCTTTGTTTGCTGACAGACTGGATTTCGATTACTGGATTGCCTTTCCGAAGTAGTCTGGATTCATTATATCTTGAACTAGCAACATTGTAACGAGAATATTTTTGGTTTCTGTTCAAAAAGGCATGTGCAGAAAGCCATAAGAAGACATTGAGAATGACACCACGTCTCCTTCTTACTCCATATGGAATCGACGAACGTAAAGCCGCAGTGTCGAAACGCAGCGGGCTTACTTTCGGTGATGCTCTACATCCTGATGTTGTCCAAGGAATCGTTGGAGACTTTTTCACGTACAAACACTCAGTCAAGAAACTCCTTGCTGTATGTAAAGATGCAAAGCCTGTCACTGAATTCCGCAAACGCTTTCCATACTTGAAAGTGACACATTACCGGTTGGACTGGTTTTCGGGTCAAGATGTGACACAGCCACCCAAGAAATTAATGGCGATGTTGTTGGCTTCCTCGCAACGGCATTTCGTACTTTTGAATACTGTGTTTGGTCAATTATGGCGTGAGATTGTTGTGTATCTAAAGGATTGGAGTGTTTGTATGAACTTTGCCAACGCATTGAGTCAGTTCACAAACGAAAAGCCAGCAATTGTGAATCACTATCGCGAAAGCAAAGAAGTTTGTGTTTAAATTTATTGAAATTCAATTCTTCTGACACCCAAAACCGTAGGAGCAGCCATATGTGCTGTAGTGACCACTGCTGTCAGCATGGCATGGATGCGAAGCCGAAAAGAAGAACTCCCGGAATACAACATCTCAGATAGACAGTTCTCTGAGATACTTGGCCGCCTTGAGAGATATCCAAAATATGTTGAACGCAGGAAAATGTGGACCAATACCATCATTTCCTACCTGATCTCTCAGTCTCAGTCCATTCCTCAGCGTCGCGCACGACTTGAAGAAGCATTGGCCCAGGAAGGTCTTGAGCTCCGCGAAGATTCTCAATTCTGCAAAGAATTCATTGAGAAGCCACTGTGCATTGAAGTTGAAGAAGTCGTTGCCATTATGGAGATAACGAGTGACTTATTTTTGTATGGTCATATTGCATGGTCAAATTTGCATTCTGAGATGGAGGTGGCAGTTCTGAAGCAAGTGTTTGAGAATGGAATGGGATGGATGGAAGCTGTTCGTGCTGTTACAACCTCGGCGGATTATTACAAGAAGGTGCAGAGGGAAAGTGAGAAAAGGGGTAGGGATGATGATGACGAGGATGACTATTTTGATTGGGAGAGAGGAGGTAGGAGCCGTGGGCGATGGTATTAATAGTTGCTATAGTTGATTGTCCTTATTATTTACTGAAAATATTGTGATGTGAAGAGATGTTATGTGCAGAAAAACTGGAGCAGGACCTCCTGATCTTCACTACATTTTAGAAGCATGTCCAAATCATCCTTGTTTTCCTCCAATCTTTCCATACAGAGACAGATCATATCTTGATTATTTAAGACAGCGCAAAAGTTCAAAAACATGCAAAAAGACAATGAATTTTAATGAATCTTCGTCTTCAACGACATATTTCTCCAAACAAGAATACCTCCAAGTAAGGCAGCAGCTGATGCGGTGCAAGTAGCTCCAAAGTTGGAGATACCAAATCGTTGCCAATATGCAACTTTTACATCCTCAGGAACCAAAAAATTGGAGCTACCAGTAGTCGCAACCATTTCCACAATGTTAGCCCCATACAACAGCCCAGCCTCTGAGCTCAAGCGGGCCGTGACTTTCATGTCAATCACTTTCTTCAGTGAAAATGTTGTAGCTAGTCCAACAGTTCCATTTCTTGCACGTTGATCGCTCAAAACAGTCTCAATGGCATGTTCCACATCGCCTCCAGTAAATGCAAGCTTATCTCTGAGATTGATTCCAACTCCACGTTCCTCAATGTGGATCGCATTGATTGGCTGATCGGCAAAGAGTGGGACGACAATGATGGGAACCCCTGCGTACAAGGACTCATAGACAGAACTGATTCCACCATGACTCACGAACGCTTTCACGACACCACTTTCCAGAACATAGCGTTGTGGGACCCATTTCCGGATGTGAACGCGCGCTCTTGCGGCAGAATCGATTTTGGATTCGACAACGCGGTCGCAGAATACGTCACGACACGCCCAAAGAACCTCAACATTGCTGAACCGGGTCAGCACACCATTCAATCCTTCAAACAAGCGTTCAGCAATTTTCTCAAACCCAGCCGCAGCACTCCCAAACGCGACGTAAATAAGTTGTTGCCGCGTGTCAGCAATACGTTCCACAAGATTCACGACTTTTTGGTGTTTTGAAGTGTCGATTTCCAGAGGACCAAACAAGGGTCCCACAGCAACAACATTTGGCGGCAACCGTCTCGCAGGTTCCAACCCCCAGAACGTATGCGTCAAGTACAAGTTGTTTGAAAACAAGGCATTGTAATCCGAAACAGGCACACGTCCCCACACATTCTTTTTGTGCGCCTTTTTAGACTGTTCCATTCTCCAACCAGAAATCCCAACATGCCAAATCATATCCACCGTCGTGGACAAACGCAACCACGGATCCGACATCCATTTTTTGGTTGACACTGGGTTCATGATACTTGGCAAGAACCATTCCGCCATAAAGCCCTTGAAACCAAGGGATCCAAGCATACCCAAGGTTGTACCTGTCATGACAGCCGAGTCGATACACGCGTCTGCGAAAAAGTCGCATAGAACGAGGTTTGGTTTGAGGTCGGCATAGAGGTGTGTTAGAGCACGGGTTCGGTTTGGATATTCGTGGGCAATGGCGTCGCCGAGCAAAGAGAAGGCTTTTATCATTGATTTGTAGCCGACGGGAGTGTTCATGAACATTGCAAGAGCAGTCTTGTTTTTCTCAAAGAGGGATTCGGAGCCGATGGAGCGAGTTTCAACGAATGGGTGGTCTGACCTGGAATAAAAAGATAATTAAGTTACGGTGAATGGTGGTGTATGTCATGGTTACGAATAAAAGGCGAGAAGTGGGTAGGTTTGAATGTGCTGCAAAGTACTCACGCAAACTTTAACGAGTCGTTGAAGGAAGCAAATACAATACGGTGGCCACGATTATGCAATATCTTGAGCATTTCAAAGTATGGGACAACATGAGAACGCGTGCCTTCTTCACAGACAACCAGAATGGTGAGTGGCTTTGCAACAGTTGTGCTGTCAAGTTTATCGTTGGAATCAGCTAACACTCCGACCGAAGAAAGCGCGAATAGAAGAGCGAGGAGCGCGTTGAAGAAAAGGAGGCGCATATTCATTTTTTACGGTGAGATACGTGGAAAAGAAAGGAGGCGGGAAATCGCGACCATTTCTTTTCTGTGATTTGTCAACACTCTTTTGAATTTCACATTCTAACAATAGGAATATGTCATCAAAGAAATAGAAGTAGAAAAGGAGAAAAGCAGAAGAAAGAGAGAGAGAAAAGAAAAAGAAAGAACGGTGAAACCCAACAATCTCCAAACTTCAGATGGAGCTTGTTTCATCAACCCTCCTCCGTGAATTCAACCTAAGCGATGAAGCGTACGTTGAATACGTGTTCCAGCTGTCGGAAGACGACACGATTGAATCCAGTGAAAAGGAGGCGATTGTCGTTGAGTTCCTGAGCGAGGCCGTCGAAGGCGACTCGTCGGAGCGCATCGGCCCAGTCATTTCGTCCCTCTTCGCCGCACTTCAAGCCCAGAAAGCCGACGCCGAAGCCGAAGCCGAAGCCCAAGCCCAGGCGGCGAAAGAGAAAGAGGCTCTCGCACAACAACTCTCAGAGACAACGCTCGCCGACAATTCAGACAACTCCGCCGCCGACGCCCAACTGCCTCAGAAGAAAGTGCTTTCGAAGGAGGAGAAGAAGGCCAGGGAGCGGCTCCTCAGAATGTACGGTTACGAAGTAGACGAGGTTGTTGAGAACGAGAACGGAGAGACAGAGATTCTTTACTCGGGAAACAAGGAAGATAAGGCTTCTATGCCTGATGCTCTGATGAATACAAATGTTCAGAGGGTCAAGGAGGCAGAGCAGCTTCGAAGGCAGAAAATGCAGGCTGCTCATTCAGCTGAGGTAACTATCAACGATTTAAACAAGCAAATCTATTTCGTCCGTTTTAATCTCTTCTTTTTGCTTGCATTCTCAAAGGTTGAGCGAAACAAGGCTGCGCGCCAGAAACAATTAGACGACGCTGAAAAGAAGAAGAAGAAGACTGTTAAGCAAGAGAAACGGCGAATGTAACTGTCTATTCTATTTATTCTTCTTTCTTTTGTTATTATACAATAAATCGCAATGGGAGATCCACTCAGCAGCCCAACAACATCAACCAAGATTGAAACAAAGCGTAGCTTCCAATGGAAAGTAGGTATTAATGCAAAGCTACAGCCAGTAGCTCAATCATTTGGCAATCAGGTACACCTGCAAGTCCTTCCTCCACAAGAACCAGACGCATGGAATGCCATTCTCGCCAAAAAGCGAGCTGAGTACGAGCATCTCAAGAATTCTCTTCTCACAGATCCCGCTGCAAAAGAGGCCGGCGAGGAAACCCACCATCCGCTGAGTCTTGAAGACAATGTGACATACTTTCCCGCTTCCCTCGACCCTTGTTAACCATCGACTACAGAGCCCTTGGACTCAATATTTTCAGAATGGAGAACTTCTGAAAGTCATTCGACAAGACGTCGAGCGCACGTTTGTTCTCACTCAATCCAAATCTCAACAACATCTCACAATCATTCGCGTTTAACAAACAGAATGCCAGACCAAATAACCTTCCGTTCAAAGACCATACAAGAAATGATGACGAGTGTCTTGTTCGTCTGGAGCAAACTCCACCCAACTCTTTCGTATCGTCAGGGAATGCATGAACTCCTTGCTCCAATCATATACACCGTCGAATTCGATAAAGTGCTAGTTTCTTCCAAGGAAGTTGATGGCTCAGCATCGTTATGCGACTCTCGTTTCGTGGAACATGATTCCTACGCCCTCTTTTACCAACTCATGAACAACGCCCAAAAGTGGTTTGAATTGGGAGACGAAAGTCACAAAGAAACAAACACAAAGCTCAAAAAGGCGATCTTTCAAAACAGTCTATCGAAAACGAACCAACTCCCCATCGTCTCCTTATGCCTACACATTCAAAACGAAGTCATTCAGAAACTTGATCCAGATCTATATAAAACACTGAAAGATTTGAATATCGAGCCGCAGCTGTATGGATTACGATGGATTCGGCTTCTTTTTGGACGTGAATTCCCATTCGAACAGGTTCTCTCGTTATGGGACGCGTTGTTTGCTGAAGATTCGAATCTTGGTTTAGTTGAATGGATTTGTGTCGCAATGTTACGGCTATTGCGAAATCATTGTGAGTTGCTTGTCTCGTTCGTGACATTTTAACATGAACATACTTTGACGCAGGCATCGGGTCCGATTATGTTGGTGTGTTGCAAGTCTTGATGAAGTATCCAGCACTGGAGTCGTTAGGCGTGAATGGAATCGACGGACTGGTGAAAATGGCCAAATCGTGTATTCTCGAATACCACGAAATCCTACGTAACCCAAAAGCCCATCTTTCACCAACCACCACATCAAACAAGGCAAAACACGGTACTTCAACATCATCCAGCACTGAATCAATCTCAGACGCCGATAAACTCGTGTCATTAGAACAGCGAGTACGACGACTCTCCGAAAAGTCTCTCTCACTCAAAGACCGCGACAAAGCTCTCGCCCTAAAGCTCGACCACTGTATCTCACTTCTCTCCGACATCATGTCGGACTTTGACAATATTTCAGACCGTCGTAATGAACTCGACGGCGTGATTGATCAACTCGGGGTCGTGAAATCTGAACTGGATTTCTCGGGTGGAAGTTCAATGTCAATGGTGGATGGAGGAAAACAGAATGAGAAGCTGCCGTCTCATTTGAGGGCGTCGGATGAACTGGATCGCGCCAAATCTGCGGCTGCGTTTCTTCATGAGTCGACTGATGTTCCTGAGTTTCATCGTATACAAAGAGATCCCTCGAAACGAGGGAATTCATCCACTCAAGCTGCGAATCCCCTGGATTCTTTGATTGCGTCTATTTCGACGGCGGCACAGGAGGTTGATTTGTCTAAAACTGTGAAAGGGGTTTCTAACTTGTTTGCGGGGATGTTTGAAGACAACTCGCTCTCTTCGTTGAATCCGTTTGCTACAATCCAGTCGCCCGCACAAGTTACTTCGTCTGTTCAGTCTCCACGAGAAAATCCGGCTGACCATTGGACCCGTAAACTGAAGCACAAGGACGAATCAAAATAAAGTGTAAAAAGTATCCAGATTATTTATTCATCGTCAATCAGAAACTCCTGAATCTGGTCACGGAGTTGTTGGACGTTGGTGGTTCCAGCATTCCTTGTCCCACAAGAACTAGAATCACCGCAACACCCATTTCCAACAAAACAGTCCTTTTTGGCTCCCAAGAACCAATCTCCACCAGGAAGAACCAACTTCTCCTTCACCTTTACGTCACGTCCGACATGCTGACAAGCGTAGCAGAGCAGTAAGTCAGCAGCTCCTGTCGCAGGCACTTCCGAGGCTTTTTTGGGAGCCTCTACAACAGTTCCATCCTCATTTTTGATGATATCAGGAATATCGTCAAGACGAGACGTCGTATGAGAAGCTCTCCAATTCTGCGAGTTGGGTTGAATGGGATTGGAACAAAGCAGGCAAACGTCAAGACCAGGCGCATTCGCTCCGGTTTGGACCTTGAATGCAGTTCGAGTTACAGTGCTAACCGATTGCGGAAAATCTTTTTGAAGCCCCTTCACGAATGCTTATTGGAGAGTGAGCAATAGTAGATGTGATAGAATGATTCATAACTCACAAGCTGCAAGATCCTGAATCGTCATTTTGGCAACACTAGCACCTTCAGTACCAACTGACCCGACAACTCCACCAAACAACCCTTCCGCCATCCCAGCAACACCAGGAAACTGAGCAATCTCATCTAATTCAACCAACTTCTCAACCTCTCCAAACAACAGATCCCGGATCGGCCTGAAGGTTATAATATCCGTGTTAGGAACTTTATATTCGAGAGAGATTTCATTTGGAAGGTTGAATCCACCTCCAAGGGCGGTTTGGGTCACGATTTGGGCGGCGATTGTGCTTGCGTTTGAGCCTGTCATGAGGGTTGTGCAGTTATATGTGGATGCTGCGCGACGGAGGAGGCGGGTTGTAAGAGTGTTGAGGAGGGTGATGGCTGTAGTTGGGTTCGCTGCGGGTGTTGATTTGAAGGAGGCAAAGAGGTCCAAGGTTCGAGAGATGGGTGTTGCGGTTGAGGTTTTCGATGTGGAGCATGATTCGAATTTAAGTTGTAAGATCTCTGGAGCTTTGTATCATGTTAGGTTGTGAGAAGATACAAGAAAGGTAAGCTTACAAGTCAAGTCTGCTACGAGAGTTGAATCCAGATCGCCGTTTTCATTTGTGAAAGCGGATTCAAGACGGATACGTTTGAAGTTGAAGTTGTAGCCTTCAGCGATTGACTGCATTGCCTCGATTTCTTGATTCACAATCTATTCACACTTAAATATCAATTGTTAACGAAGTGGGTTCTCACTTGTTGTTTCTCCTCAGGCAAGAGGCATGAGTAGTCCACTACACAGACATAAACCACCGAGAAACGAGGCGACACATTCTGTTTAAAGTTCTTGTTGAGGAACAAGTTCATGTAATGCACGAGAAGACTTGTGAGGGGTCAGTTAAACAGTTCAACAGTTGTTGACACAAACCTTGAGGACAGACCACCCGACCAGGCAACACAGACTGGTTCTCCCCTAGGCAACAGTGATTCCTTTGTGGTATACGCCTTTGTGAAGCGACCAAACATATCCACCTTGAAGCAGTCACTAAGGAAGGAATGGTTTAAGGAACAGCGTCCCTTGCTCGAAGATAACAGCCACTCACGCGCAGTACTCTGAGCCTCTCGTTGCAATCACAGACGCACGATCACTGTTTCCATCTCGAACACACTTTGCGCAAAGAGGCATTTGAGTTGTTTGAAAAAGAAAAGAAACAAATGGAGACAACAACCCAGGCCGCAAAGGACGAGCTCCTCGTTTCCACGGCGAACAAGACACCGGTGGCGCACGTGACGACTCGGCTTTTGTCTTTAGTCACGGCACCGGCGAATGTGCTCGTTGTTGTGTTTGAGTACAGCGACTTGCCGCCGCCGCTTTTTGACTTCTGCTTCGGCCTCGTCAAGTCGAATCTCTTGCATTTGTACGTTGGGTCGTTCCTTGTCTCGTGGGCTCGGCTTATTCCGGTTTAGGTATCTTGATGCTCAGGACACTGGATGGTCCGACAGAAGTAAGCTGAAGGAAATGAGAAACAAGGAGGGCAGGTGCGTGTTATGCTAGGATACTGCGTCAGTTGATACATAATATACAGATATGTGATCGCATTCAAGAGAGAGAATGCCAATTCAGCAATGATTCCTTCTTCAGAATACATCCCACTTGAATCAGACGTTCCAATCGGATATCTCTATTACCTCATTTGCATGGAAGACTCGTTTGATGATATAGATGGAGGAATGCATGGAGACGGCAAAGCTCCCGTGATATATTGGTACTGTCATCAACTATCTCATCACACTGTTTCCTCACTCGATATCACAGTATGGAACTGCAATTAATTCCAGAGGCACGGAATACTGGACTCGGTGCTACACTCATGAAGATTCAGGAGGAAACTGGCCGCTTATTTCAGTTGCGTCGGTCAATGCTGACAGTATTCAAAAAGAATGATGGAGCCATGCGATTTTACAAGAGGCTTGGGTATACACCTGATTTGATATCACCGTCTGTGTGTATGAGCGAGAAGAGGGCAGGACGTTATTCTTATGAAATTATGAAAAAAGACTTGTGATCAGGGATGATACACAAAGTGAATGCCAAACGATCTGTCGCTATACGAGCACTTCCCGACAAGCGCAAGCGCAAGCGAGCGGCAGATGAGCAAGAGACAACCGAACAAGAGACAGAAGAGCCAGTTGTCGCCGCCCTCCTCGCAGCCGCCGATGCCTCGTACGCAATGGGCAAACGGCTGACTAAAAGCACGTACGTCTCGGCTTGCAATGAGTACATTGGGCTTCGTGTGCCGCAAATGCGCTCGATCGGCGCGGCCTTTCTCGCCGACGCTTCGCCGTCCTCGATCGCCGCGCTCTTGAACGACAACAGACACGAACTGCGTTTCTGCGCCGCGGAGCAACTCGTCGCTGCGTTCAAGAAGCCAACGTTGTGTCCGGGCATTGACGACCCGCTCGCTGTCTTTCTGGAAAACAAACACAGATTCAACTGTTGGGACATTATTGACACGTGTGCGGGAACTATTATTGGCGGCTCTTTGATGAAGGGGACAGAGGAACTCAATTCTTTTCTGTCTGAAACGGGCTCGTTCGACTCTGCTCCTTCCTCAGAATCAATATCTTCAGCAATCACATCACATCTACCTGAATACTACGCATCTCTTTCAACGTCAAATGATTTCTGGGAAACAAGAATCGCCATCGTCGGTCTTCAGCCTCTCATCAAAAGCAAACTCTACCTTGACCACTCCCTCCTCCTTCTTCAGCACCAAGTATACAAACGCCATGCACCAAACTTCAAAATCATGCTCTACGGAAAACCATTTTCCGATTTAGATCTCGTCAACAAAGCCATCGGTTGGATGCTTCGTGAAGCTGGTCGTGTTGATCGCGTCAAGCTTGTGTCTTTCTTGGACCGTCATGCGTCAAAATGTTCAAAGACGACTCTTCGATACGCAACTGAACATTTCTCTCGTGAAGACGCGGCTACTTTTGTAAATCGGAGTTATGAGTATTCTCAATCGAAATGAGGGAACATGAGGGGAGATACACTGCCCTCGGAATAGTTTTATTTTCAACCGGCCTTTTTAAGGAAGGGGGTTAAATACTCGTGATGTGTATGATGGAGATGTCTGTATGAAGTTCAATAAATCCGAATTGCAATGCCAGAGTCTCTTCCTTTTTGTGACTAGTAATCACGCTCTTTTCTTCCAAACATGCCTGAGGGGCTTGTCAAAATTCTGATAAACGGAAATGCTGTCAATCTCATCTCTACAATGAATTTTTAAAAAAGCTGATTATTGTCGGGAACGTATTTTATGAAATTGTACAATTGTTAGATCCACCTTGATACCTCAAAACCACAACGGCTTGATTCAAGTCATTCTACCTCACTTTATACAATAATAATATAGCTCAATGTAACTATCCGTGGAGTCTTTGATAAGAGGAAAATAAAGGGAGGAACCATCGGAAAATTGTTGATCTCAAGTTCCAAAAATAGAAACTAACAGCTCCGCCGCCACAAAAGAACTCCCAGACGGGGAATTGAACCCCGGTCGCCGCCGTGAGAGGGCGGAATCTTAGCCACTAGACGATCTAGGAAGATACCAACGTACTGAGTTATTAACCTATAACCGACGCTTAATTATCGCTCTTTTGAGCGTAATTGACCTTCCCATCATCTAAACGGTGTTAATAGAGGTCACAATAGTGTGCAGAACTGATTATAGGACTATGGACTCACAGAAATGAGTATCTGTGGCTCAAGTGTATCACCATACTGAGACGATGTTAGACAATTTAGACAAATAGCTAGACAAAACCGTAGACAAACTCTAGACAATCTTGCACAAACTTAGAATGGGAGATGTAGACTTGTGTTGAAGAAACCCTAAAGTACCCCTCGTGTTTTGCAAAGTATCTTGCCTTCCTATCTCTTACTGTTGTGATACGATAGAATCACAAGAGCAAAAGAGATAATTAGTTCCTTTGCTAAATGCAGTCTGTTAAGTACTCTAGCTGGGCAAATGTAGAGATGATTTTACGTCAATATTGAGAAGTGGCTTCACAATCTGAACAAGAAGTCTCAGACAGAAGTATTAACATCCTAAGTTCCCTTTTCTTTGAACCGGTGAGAAAGTTCTTGTTCCTTCATCGTGAAAATGGCTTTTATTGCATTACTGAGTGAAATCACAACAAAATATGGTCCATGTGATAACAGCGATTTAATCAAACTATCTAAAATCTCATTTTTTTGCTTTTTGTTGCTTAGGGCCTCTTCCGACACTTCACCAAAAAAAAGTTCCTAAAAACAGATTTCCCTGACCATCATCCATGGAGAACAAAGAGGTAGCAGAAGTTGAGACTCAGGTAATGGCACTGATTGATAACTTTGCGGTTCATGGAGCGCAGTTGTGGATGTTGATTGTGAAGCCGCATCTGAACAGTGTCTGACAGCTTTCTTGTCACGGCTACACATCACTCCGTCTCATCACTCCACATCACTTCCAATCTTTCCCGAAATCTCTGGGTTCTAACATTCATCAAAATAAACAGGCCGCTCTCAAGATTGAGGCAACCGGTATCGAGCCAATCAGCATACGCCCGCACACAAAGCAACATCATCGAGAACTTTACGTTCTGGGCTTCTTGTAACACTGTCATTCCAACATTCGCTCTGGGAACTCTTGCCATCAAGTGAGCTTTTATCTTGGCATCGCCGCATCCATATCACTGACTCATTTCCTTTACAGTGTCTTTTATATGGGTTTCTGGGACGCTGTTGCCACAATCTTCTTTTTCAACCTCATGAGTTCACTCTGTGTTGCGCTGTTCAGTTCTATGGGCCCGAAACTTGGGCTTCGTCAGATGATTTTGACTCGTTATTCGTTTGGATGGTACGGATCTATTTTGATCAGTCTTATCAACATTGTCATTTCTGTCGGTTGGTCTACTGTGAACGTTGTCGTTGGAGGACAAGTCCTGAATGGTACGTTCCACTTTTTTTGTGTTGATATCGTTAGTAATCAAGAAACAAAAATAGGTATTAACGGCGGTGCTTTGCCTGTTTGGGCTGGAGTTGTCATTATCGCTGTGTTGACGACTTTCTTGGCTGTTTGGGGTTACCACTACATTCACAAGTACGACAAGTTTGCGTTCCTCCCCATCGCCATCTCTTTCATCATCTGCTTTGGAGTTTCTGTTGGTCAATGGGATACTAGCGCACCAGCTCTCTCTACTCCAGTTGCCTCTATTCTTTCGTTCGGTGGAGCCATTTTCGGTTTCGGTGCTGGTTGGACCACAATGGCTGCCGATTACTCTGTTTTCCAGCCCGCTGATTCCACAACCTGGAAAGTCTTTGTGTACACCTTCCTCGGAAACATTATTCCACTCACTTTGACCGAAGTGATGGGAGTTGGAGTTGCCTCTGCCGCCAAGATGCACAAGCCACAATGGGAAGCTGAGAACGGAGGTGCGATTTTGTCCAAGGTCCTTTTGGATACCTGTGGTCAAGGCTTTGGAAGCTTCTTGCTTGTTCTTTTGTCGCTTTCTATTATTGCCGGTAACATTCCAAACGATTACTCTCGAGGATTGAGTTTACAGTTGATTGGAAAACTGTTTTCAAAAGTTCCACGTGCTGTCTGGACTTTCTTGGGAGCTATTCTCTACATTGTATTGGCGATTCTGTCGATTGACAAGTTCAACACTGTTCTCGAAAACTTCTTGCTTGTTGTTGGATATTTCCAGGCCCCATACATTGCCATCCTTGTCACAGAACACTTCTTCTTCAAGAAGGGTGACTTTTCTCAGTACAATACTGAGCACTGGGACTCTCCCCGTCTCCTTCCATTAGGAGCTGCTGCGGTTGTTTCTCTTGCCATCGGATTGGTGGGAGCTTTCCTCGGAATGGCTGAAGTGTATTACACGGGAGTTGTCGCTCTTGCCATTAGCAAACCATTTGGAGGAGACGTTGGATTCCCAATGGCGTTTGGGTTTGCACTTGTATCTTACTTGGTGTTGCGATCTCTTGAGAAAAGCCGCACTGGCATTTAATTCCTAATTTCTCTATTGTTCTTTTACTAAGTGGGTCTACATTTATCTCATAAATTATTTAGTTTTGAAAAATATGCTCATGAGTGACATTGAAAGCAAGAGCGACACGACCGCCGTCGAAGACTTTGACGCGGACTTAGCCGCCGAGCAAGCGCACGTGGCCAAGGACATTGCGCCGCTCGAAGTGACTGACGAGGACCGGGCCAAGGCCGAGGAGGTTTGTTCTTGCTCTCTGAGTCTCTGACAGCCAACCAACCAACCACCTCAAACCAAACCAAACCAAACCAAACCACAGCTTAAAGACGCCGCAAACAAGTGTTTTGCCGCAAAGAAGTACGACGAGGCAATCGAGCTCTACACCGCCGCAATCAGCTTCAACCCAAAAGCACCCGCCTACTACTCAAACAGAGCATTCGGTGCGCCAACCTCCGTCGTTCTTGTTTGAAGTATTCTCTCTAACTGCCGTTCTTGTCCAGCGTACATTCGCTCAGAGTTCTATGGTGCGGCCATCCAAGACGCAGAAACGGCCATCGCCCTCGACCCAAAGTTCATCAAGGCTTACTACAGACGCGCTGTCGGCCACATGGCAATGGGCAAGTTGAAGGGTACGTGTCGGGGATTGATAGATAGTTGCTGTCAAGCACTGGTCCCACTGCGCATTGTGTTAACAACCCTTATCCTTACCCGAACCACAGAGGCCGTCAAGGATTTCAAAGCCGTCGTGAAAGTCGCGCCTCGTGACGCGGATGCAAAAACAAAGCTTTCAGAATGCGAAAAGGAACTCAAGCGAAGGTTGTTTGAAAACGCAATCTCGTTCAATGAAGTCAAAAAGTCTGCCGTTGAGTTGATTGGGGATGTGGAAAGTATTGCTGTGGAGGCGTCTTACGATGGTCCTCACCTCGCTGATACGGGAATTACCGCGGAATTCTGTCAGGACTTGCTCAAACATATGGAAGCTCAAAAGAAACTGCACCGCAAATATGTGTACAAGATTATGCTTGCTACCAAAGCCATCTTTGAAAACTCGCCAACTATTGTCGATATTCCTGTGCCAGAAGGCTCAAAAATTACTGTCTGTGGTGACATCCATGGCCAATACTACGACTTGCTCAATATTTTCAAAATGAACGGTCTTCCCTCAGAGACTAATATGTATTTGGTATGAACACTCTTTCTTCAGCTTATATTTCTCCCCATATCTTATGCCGAAACATAATGTAGTTCAACGGAGACTTTGTCGACCGTGGTTCCTTCTCAGTCGAATGTATCCTTGCCCTCCTCGCCTTCAAAATGTTGTATCCAAACGCCCTCTTCCTCTCTCGCGGTAACCACGAAACTGACGACATGAACAAAGTATACGGTTTCGAAGGAGAAGTGAAGGCCAAGTATTCGGACGTTATGTTTAAGCTATTCAGTGAGATTTTCAATGCTGTGCCGTTGGGTAACTTGATTGGTGAAAAGATTTTGGTGATTCACGGAGGTCTCTTCAGTCGAGACGGAGTTACTATGGATGAGGTACGGTTTGATTTTGACTTCTTAATTTTGACTCCTGATGTCGTTATTTTCGCAGATTCGTAAAATCGACCGTTTTAAGCAACCTGGAAACGAAGGGCTCATGTGTGAGATCTTGTGGTCGGACCCACAACCGTTCCCAGGCCGTGGACGCAGCAAGCGTGGTGTCGGAGTGCAGTTTGGTCCTGACGTGACAGAAGCCTTCTGCAAAGAAAACGGACTTGATGTCATTATTCGGTCGCATGAAGTTAAACACGACGGTTACGAAGTTGCACATAATGGGCGTTGCATCACAATCTTCTCTGCTCCAAACTATTGTGACAATGTTGGTAATCGGGGTGCTTTCATCAACATTGGGCCAGATTTGAAGTTGAATTACAAGCAATTCGAAGCTGTGGCGCATCCAAATGTGAAGGCGATGCAGTACGCCGGAAACATGTTCTCTGGAATGCTCTAGTCTGGGTATGCAGTTGGGGTTTTTTTTTTGAAATGATGACGTTGTGTTGTGGTTGATACTGTAACTTATGCTTTCATGCTTTATCACGTTCCGAATAATAAAATGAACAGTCTTTTGATCATAATTATACATTTAGTTTCCCCCTTCTTCGCACCTATACTCATAAGTCATAAATGAAATGGAAAACGATGATAAAACGTCCCCGCCGAATTTACTTGGTTCCCAAAGGAGCACCAATGTTGGTTCCTCGCAGCTTGATACCCAATGCCCTCTCCATCTTGGCCAAAATCTGTTGGTTTGGGTTGACAGCCTTTCCAGATTCATATTCAGTAACAACGGTTGGTTTCTCGTTAATTTTGGTCGCAAGATCCTTTTGTGTCATTTGCTTGGCCTGGCGACCTTGTTGGATAGCTTTTGAGACAGATAAGTTCACTTTCTTGACAGTGAAGTCCTGTTGTAAAAATTGTTAGGAAATAGTCAACTACAGCGGTTACAGAGGGGACATGAAAGGGAGGGGTTGCTAGGAGGTGTGCAGAGGTTCATAATAGAAGACTTTGGAACATTGACAGCCACACAGCCGCTTGGTATCCCAAACGCCTCTCCTTCCACCACAAGCATACAACGCCATACGATAAAGACTATCAGCATGCCCAATATAATCGAGCTAAGTTCGAGTGAAGCGACTCCTCCACATTAGGTAGAGACACATGAACTCCTTCATCCCCTCAAACGATCCATCCAATTAATCCAATATTCACCTCAGTTTCGTTCTCGGTCTTTCCCATCTTGGCAGCATCGTAGTTTCCGGAGGTCTTCTTCTCGGTAATGACGGAGGCTCCAGCTCGACGGGCGGCGTTGAGAGCGGCTTCAGATTTCACGACAGCCGGACCTCCAGCTGGTCTCTTGCGGATCACGGTAACACTGTCCCAGTCGTCGCTCATATTTGTTGTTGTTGTTTTGGAGTAAGTTTTGTGACAAGCACACCCAAACGGAAAAAGGAGAACATCCTCTTTGTTCCATGGCTTATCCACCATTTCAAATAACAAGTAAATCAAAGAAGTTTTTACTAATAATGCTTTGCCACGTTCATGTTTTACCGTTCTTCCTGTTCCTTAACTCTCTTTGGATCAGTCTCCTCTGCATCCTCAAACCTATCCTCCGTTTCTTTACGAACCCCTCCAACAAAGGCTTTTTCCAAATGGTCCAAGGCAGCTTGTCTTGCACCGTCAAAGTCTTCCTGGAAGTCGTCCGCAGTCATCATCCAGCCATCGTCCTCATCTAAAACACGAGTGTCAGATTTTCCAATCCCAGGGAATAATTAAGATTCTCACCATCTTCTTCATCCATTGCATTCTTGTCCGGGTGGAGGGAAGCGCAGTATGTTATAGCTTCAAACAGATCATCAACTGAAACACAAGGAGTGAGTAGAGTGCCTCCACATCAACAACACCAGCGATACATACGCTTCTCAATATCATCTGGCACGATACGCATTTCAAACGTCGGGTCCTCCTCCGTCTCATCGTCCGCAGTTCCCTCAGTGTCGGTCTGTGGCAACACCGACTCAATCTTCCACTCGTCCAACTGGCAATAGATACAAGGTGGCGCGCGGGATATCGCATAGATGACAATGGACGGGTAATCAATTACGAACTCGCGGGTCGAGTCTTCGAAGACGAGCGAGCTTTCTCTGATTGAAACAACGCCACTTCCAACTGGATTCAAGTGGCGGGGCAGTGGCGGTGTGAAGATAAGTTGGGCTGCAACACTCTGCTTCGAGGCTGGTGGTGGGTTGTTGGCATCAAGCGCTTGCTTTGCTGCAACGATTACTGTCATTCTTGGGAAAGAAAAGTTTACTTTTATTATTTTATGGAAGAAGAAGAGAAAGAAAGAAGAAAGAAAGATGCAGATGAATCAGGCAACGAAGTTGTGAATCACCTTTTCAATTGCCCATTGACCCCAAGTCTCGTTCTTGGTTCCCCATTGAGTTGGGTCCCACTCAGTAACAAAGTTGCATTCAAGGGCATCCAGCTTCTTCATGTCTTCAGCGGAGATGGTCCAGTCAAACACGCTAATATTCTCAACCAGACGAGTTGGGTTCACAGTCTTTGGGAGAGTCACATATCCTTTTTGCAAACCCCACTTGATCAAAACTTGTGCTGGCGTCTTCCCGAGACCCGTAGAAACCTCCACAAGAGTTGGATCGTCAAGCTTTCTTGCCTTGGTAAGAGGAGAGTAAGCTTGAACAACAATTCCCTTGGATTTGCAGAACTCAGTGATATCCACGTGTTGCAAGAACGGATTGAGTTCAATTTGGTTCACTGCTGGAACAACAGTGCTGCTGTTGATGAGCTCTTCCAAGTGAGCAATGTTGAAGTTGGATACTCCAATGGACTTTGCCTTTCCCTCTTGGTAGATAATTTCCATTTCCTTCCAGGCCTGCAATCTTCTTCCTTGGATGGGTGCGTGAATGAGGTACAAGTCGATATAGCCAGTTCCAAGTCGTTCAAGACTCTTGTTGAAGGCTTCAGTTGGGTTTCTCATCTCCCCAATATGCAGCTTTGTCGTGACCCAGATTTCGCTTCTTGGGATCCCGGATTCTTTGATGGCTCTGCCAACATCTGGCTCGTTCTGGTAGAACGCCGCAGTGTCAATATGACGATATCCAGCTTTCAGAGCAGCAAGCACGGTCTTGTATGTGTCTTCAGGAGAAGCTTTGTAAACTCCGAGTCCGACGGATGGGATTCTGAGCCCGTTGTTGAGGAGAGTGGTGGTCATTGGTGGATGTTTTCAAGCTTCCATGAGTATTACAAACATCCATTGTTCTTTTATGGGTTACACAGGCCAGGCATTTGAAATACCAATTGTAATTCAATCAAATAAAAAATAAAAAAATTTGTGGCTTTATTATCTTTATTCCCATTCCGTCGGATCCCATTCAGTTACGAAATTGCTTTCAAGTGCGTCCAACTTCGTCATATCTCCAGCAGAAATCATCCAGTCAAACACACTGATATTTTCAATCAGGCGAGTTGCATTAACAGTCTTTGGAAGAGACACGTAGCCTTTCTGTAATCCCCACTTGATCAAAACTTGAGCTGGGGACTTGTTGACACTATTTGAAACTTCGACCAAAGTTAGATCGTCAAGCTTTCTTGCCTTGGTAAGTGGGGAGTAAGCTTGCACGATGATTCCCTTGGACTTGCAAAAGTCTGTAATATCAACATGTTGCAAGAATGGGTTGAGCTCAATCTGGTTCACAGCTGGAATGATAGTAGAACTATTGAGAAGTTCTTGGAGGTGGGCAACACTGAAGTTTGAGACTCCAATAGCCTTCGCTTTCCCAGAGTTGTAGATAAGCTCGATTTCTTTCCACGCCTGGACTCGCGTTTCACGCATTGGCGCATGGATCAAATACAAGTCAACATAGTCAAGTTGGAGAAGTTCGAGGCTTTTGTAGAAGGCAGCGGTTGTGTCATTCATATCATCGACATCGAGTTTAGTAGTGACCCAAATCTCGCTTCTTGGGATTCCCGAGTCCTTGATCGCACGCCCAACCGCGGCTTCGTTTCTGTAGGCAGCAGCGGTATCAATGTGACGATATCCGGCTTTCAATGCCTCGATAATGGCGTTGTAACAGTCATCAGCGGAAGCTTTGTAAACCCCTAACCCGATAGATGGAATTCTGAGGCCATTGTTCAGAGGGAGGGTGGTCAACGTCATTCGTTAGTGCTTTCTGTGATCCGGATTGTAAATCAAAATTCAACTATCTATTTGGATCATCCTGGAAGATAAAGTGACAAAATTAAGCAACGAATGTGTGAATAACCTTCTCGAGTGCCCACTGACCCCAAGTCTCGTTCTTAGATCCCCATTGAGTTGGGTCCCATTCAGTCACAAAGTTGCACTCGAGTGTGTCCAACTTCTGCATATCTTGAGCAGGAATAGTCCAATCAAATACACTGATATTTTCAACCAATCGCTTGGGGTTGACGGTTTTCGGAAGTGACACGAATCCCTTCTGCAAACCCCACTTGATCAAAACTTGCGCAGGCGTCTTGTTGAGGCTCTTGGAAACTTCAACCAAAGTAGGATCATCGAGCTTTCGTGCTTTCGTAAGTGGGGAGTAGGCTTGGACAACAATTCCCTTCGCCTTGCAAAACTCAGTAATATCAACGTGTTGCAAGAACGGATTCAATTCAATCTGATTGATTGCTGGAACGACGGTAGAGTTGGCCAAGAGCTCCTCAAGATGCTCAACATTGAAGTTCGACACTCCAATGGCCTTGGCCCTTCCAGCTTTGTAAAGCACTTCCATTTCCTTCCAAGACTGCAATCTTCTTCCACGAATGGGTGCGTGAATCAAGTACAAATCGACATAATCGAGCTGGAGGAGCTCAAGACTCTTGTTGAAGGCAGCGGTCGTGTCGCGCATGTCACCAACATGGAGTTTGGTAGTGACCCAGATTTCACTTCTTGGAATTCCTGATTCCTTGATCGCTCTGCCAACATCGGCTTCGTTTCTGTACACAGCTGCAGTGTCAATATGACGATATCCCGCTTGGAGAGCCGCGAGAACAGTTTTGTAGCAGTCTTCAGGCGACGCTTTGTAGACTCCCAAACCGACAGAGGGGATGCGAAGGCCGTTGTTGAGGAGGGTTGTGCTCATGTGTTAGGGTTTCTTGTTTGAAATGGTTGTTTGGAGACAAAATTTGAAATCCCTTCAAGCATTTCTCATTTATCATTTATAATTAAAATTTCATAGAATTAGGTGGGGTATAGCCGCTAGCAATAATCAAACAGAGTGGCGACGAGTATAATTATAACCGGAACAAAATGTTGATATGAATTTGCAGTAGCTATTGACCGAATTACAGGAGTAGGTAATGGCAATGGCTGCACGCCATGCAAGTTAATACGATGTTTAGCATTTCCGACAGCAACAGCGAGGCCAACTCGAGGATGATTCTTTCTTCCATCGTCGACAAACAAACTCCCATAATCATAGACGGAATAAAACTTGCGTAGAAAAATATCCCCAAGAATATTGGCTTTTGCCCCAGTACCAGCTGGTGAAAATCCAAGAGCACATCGATTTGGCCCAAGAGTGAGGATATAATCCGACCAAGAGAGCTCATAGATGGTATTATCCCCAAAATTAAAACCAATATTAGGGAGATATTGTATGAGACCACATTCGACGAGCCAGAGACGGCTATCTTGGTCCATGGGAGGAGCTGGCGTATTTATGGCTGTATATATAAGAGGTACAACTTGAGTTTGAAGGTAGTCTGTTTCCAAGTAAATGACACTTGTACCAGAATCGAGAATGGCAGTGGAACCACTTGGAAACGGCCTCAGACGAGTGAAAGAGCCAGATATATTCACTGTCATAGTGTTGACCGAAATTCCCCAGAAGTACGAGTCAATTACTGGATAGTATTGAAGTTGCCCTTGAAAACGTGACGAATCAACGCCACCAAGAAAGATCTCTCCACCACCTTTCATCAAGTCAACACCAGCTGCTCCTGAGGTTCCGTTCAGCCAAAGAGAGAAAACAGGTGTGTCACTCAGGCTTGTGTTCATGATAGCGCCAAGGATAGATGGAAAATATGAGGCTGACGCACGACCCGTTGCCTGACAAGCAAGTCCCAACATACCATCCACAGATCCAGCCTGTAAACTCTTCATTTCTTCGTCTTCTGTATGGACCAGAAGAAACTGTTGGTCGGGAAGTGTTATGCCATTCCAGAAGATTGTGTCTTGCACCACTGAACCTGTCACTTTGCCCGCCTGAAAACTGATGGACACATTGTTACCGTTGCTCACATCTTTGAAGGTAGAAGAAGCAGAAGGATCAAACGCATGGCGATCGTTGCAGTTTCGACTTTGGTTGCAATCTTTGGATCCAACCCACAGTGCAGATGACCCTGTGTCAACTTGAACCAGAAACTCTTGAGGTGCTTTCTCAGGAGTCGTTGAAGTACCGATACTGACATAGGTGTAGTACCCTGTATCTGCCAAGTTCGCCAGATTGATAGTGTCACGTCTGTCTTTGTCAAACCCAGTACGTTTGACAAGACCTAACCGCAATGGCATTACCTGCTCTCTGGATACTTCTTGAGCGGCAGCGGCAAGTGTGAGAGCCGTAACAAAGACACCAGCAAGTGATGTCATGAAGCCGAAACTTTTTCTTGAACCCTTGGCAATAGAACAGAAATCTAAAAAAGAAGGTTACAGAGAACCATTTATCTCAAAATATTGATAACGTTGATAAGAGAATATGCTCAAAGAAATAGACTTTGCAACAAACTGTACACAATAATGTGATATCAATCTTGAACCAGAACTTTCCAAAAATTTCATTTGATACTTCATTTAAAGTCCAATTCTCTCAAGTACAAAGATTGTATGAAATACTTCCGGCTCGTACACAACATGTGTTCGCTCCTCTGCTTGTGATGATTGTTCTGCTTCCGGTTTCACATTCTTACACTCAACCACTCTCCATAACTTTGCCAAGGATTCAATGAACGTCTCGGAATCGGGTTTCAAGAAATCGTATCGATATTTAGAATAAGAAAGCGAAAGTAAAGTTCCACCAATGCGCATAATTCTAGCCAAATTCGCCATCAATGCGCCGACTGGTTCAAGAGACACCAATGTCCCTTCCAAATCGACAACTACATGTTCCCCGCATGAAATTGCATCAGCGCAACCCTTTTCCAGCATAATGTCGAAGAAAGGGGCCTGATTGTTCATCGCAAGCGATGAGATTTCGAGTAGAGACTTCTGTAATGGGTTCCACTGAAGCAAATCGGCGACACACCACTCCATTTCAACATTGCCAAATTCTTGCTTTTCCATGTCTTTCCCTCGCTCAATCGCAAGTGGTGCATAGTCGAGATTCACGATGCGGTTTGGAGGAGTGAGTGGTACGAGGTTCCGCCTCAGAGAGTTACAAAGGTTTGAAGTACCACTGCCGATATGTAGAATAGTCGCTTCATTGACAGGTTTCGGAAACGATTCCTGGATCAAGATTGAGACAGCCAGCTCAGCCAAAACGTCTGCATTGGCAAGCCACTCAAATTGTTGCTCCGTGATGAATCGTTCGTCCCAAAATGCTTTGGAGGAGAAGTCTTTTGCAAATTTCATGAATAGAGGTTTGAGTGTTAGAGATGGACGATGGTGGATTGTTTCTGGAAAAACGCAAAAGAAACACATAACTCTCAATCGGGTATAGCATCCATCTTTCATTCAATATAATCGCCCTTTATTCATTAGAATGTAGTATCGCACAGTCGCTCTACGATAAATAGTGTATGGAAAACTTCCGGCTGATAAACGTTCGCCTTCACAGTTTCATTTGAGATATCTGGCTTAACTTGATGTGTTTCCACAACTTTCCATAACTGGGAAGCTTCTTTTGAAAACTCATCAGAATCGGGATTCAAGAAATCGAATCGATATTTTGAATATGATAGAGCGATCCATTTTGATCCAGACATTGTTATCCTCGAAAGATGGAGTGCCAATGCAACTGTTGGAGCGACTGTGATGATATTCTCCGGTTGCGTGACTTGTGTTGTGATATCGGGTCCACACGAAATAGCATCCGCACAACTCTTTTCGATTACAAGGTTGACTAATAGAGGCATATCGAATATCTTCTGCAGTGATGCTTCCAGGGAAGAATAGTTGAGAAGATCGGCGACAGTGTAGCTCATCTCAATTGATCCAAACTCCTGAAGTTCCAACTGTCGGCCCCTCTCAATTGCCAGTTCAGAATAGTCAAAATTAACAATGTTTCGAGGATTGCTTATCAATGATGGAACAAGGCGGGTTCGCAGCGAGTTTGAAAGTGTTGACGTGCCTGAACCAATGTGCAAGATTCGAGCCTTCAGCGGGTCTTGTTGTTGGAGAGCCGAAGCGACCTTGTCTGTGAGAACATCAGCAGCTGCCAGCCATTCAAAGTGCTCTTCTTGTTGAAAGCGGGAATCCCAAAAGGCCTTTGATGAGAAGTCTTTTGCAAATCGGGCCATATTTCAAGAAGAAAGAAAACAAAAGTAGAGAGAAAGAAGTTGATATTCACTCATCTAATTTAGTTATCTTGCCTGTATGATGAGTGATATCACTTGAGTAGATGGCGTAACTCCCATAACAAGGGAACGAAAGATTGATTTCAAACCCAAAATCAATATGAGCAGCCCAACCATTGTCCTCCACCACCTCGAAGACTCTCGTTCAATTCGTATTGCCTGGCTCTTGGAAGAGCTCAATGTTCCCTACGAGATCAAAGTGTACAAGCGTTTGCCGTCCAAACTTGCTCCTCCAGAACTTCTGCAGGTCCATCCATTGGGAAAGAGCCCAGTTATCGTCGACAACTCTGCCAATCCTCCTTTTGCCGTTGCTGAGTCTGGTGCTATCATCGAGTACTTGACGGAAAAGTTCCCAAACTCATTGGTTCCAGCACGAGGGACACAGGAAAAAGTTAACTACACCTACTGGTTGCATGCGTCAGAAGGTACTTTGGCTCCACCTTTGGTGATGAAGGTGATCTTTAATGAGACTCTTAAGAATGGTGAGTACTCTTTCTCTCGTGCATAACGTAAAACTGATACATTCATCAAGTTCCATTCTTCATTTCGCCCATTATCGGACTTGTCTTCAACAAGATTTCTGAAAAGGTTACTGATCCAACGATTGAGCGTGTTTTGGCGTACCTTGAATCCGAGCTTGTATTCCATAAGTATGCGGCTGGAAATGAGTTCACTGCTGCTGATATTCAACTGTATCGCACTTTGCGCAATGCTTTGGTTTACACACCTCAGTTCGTTGGTCCAAAAACTAAAGAATGGTTGGAATTAATCCGTCAACGTGCCGCGTTCAAAAAGGTTGCTTACTTGGACCCAGAAGTGTAGAAGTAATAAGAAGTTATAATGTATGGCAAGACATGGGACTGACAATAAAACGAATGTATTTCGAAACTAACTGAATGCAGTCATTCCCTTCACCAAATCTTCCAAGTCATCCACCTTGGCTTTCTTCTGCCTTGTTCCAAAGATCACTCTGGATGCCTTCTCATCGGCATCATTCCCGGCTTCCTCACCGTCATCAACCATCATTCGCTTCTTCCCCTTATCAAGCTTAACCTGTCCCACAACTTCAGCCTCCTTCTTCAACTCAGCTTTCCGTTCCGCAATCCGCGTGGCCTGTCTCCTCTTCATAGCCGCAGTCAACTGCCTCTTCTGCACAACTTTCACAGCAGCAACCTTCTTCCTCGCCTCCTTCACCTTCTTGGTCGCATTCAACGCAATCACATGCTCATTCGCAGCAGCAACAATCTTCTCCTTCTCCTTCGCAACCTCATAAAACAACCTCTCCGCCTCACCCTCAAGCGCAACAACTTTAACCTTCTCGCCAACACCCAATTCAACACCGTGATGCCGCATCACCATTTCCCCAATCTCTTTCGCGACGGCACGCTTGAATCGCACGAAGCCGTATGCCTCGCCAGGTCGCAGTACGCATTCAACGACGGGAGCGAGTTTCTCGAATTCGGAACGGGCGAGTGCTTGGAGGGAGGAAGCGGTGAAGCCGACGGATTGGGTTGTGTCAGCGACGGGTCCGAATTTGAGGATTCTGTTCAGTGGGTACCCGAGCACTGCGGACGCTTGGACGGGTGCTTGGCCGACTTGTTTGATTGGTTTGGATCGTACGTCGCGGGAAGTGAGGCTTGGGTGGTTCAAGTCGAATGTGAATGTGAAGGTGGGTTCTGTGGGGAATATACTGGCTTCGACTGTGAGGGATGAGTCTTCGTATGATGTTGGGATTGTTGTGTTTGCGAGGAGTTTGATCATGACGGAAGCGTCTGTGAATTGGATGTAGCAGGATTGGAAGTCACCGTCTTCGGTTCCCGTGACGGCTTTTGTAAACTGGTGTCTGGTGATGGCGCCAAACTTTTCACGGATGAAGGAGAGGAAGTCGAGTTGGACGGCGTCAATGGGAATACCGTGGAAGAGACAGCAGGAGGCGGAGAGAGTATTCGAATTCTTGACAACAGACTCCACAGCCCTCTGATTGAATGACACACATCGTCGAATACAAAGCCCATCTGGAGAGAGCTCAAATGCGCCAGGTACAATACTTCCTGCCACTTCCCGAAGCAGATTCACCGAGATCTTGGTTTGTTTGACAGTTTTGAATCCAGCTATCGTTGTTAATGGAACCCATCCGTGCTGCCAGCCACAGTTTGGAGATTGTGTTGATGCCAGTCGTTGAAGGTTCTTGACTTCCTTGTTGCAGAAGTAGGCATCCAATAGATCAAGGGTAGCAGCTTGTTGCGCAGTCATGGATGGGACTGAAACCAGTGAGTGCAATCCCGCTGATAGGAAGGCAAGCTCCTGAGGCATAATGTCAACATCCATCTTGTGTTTGTTGTGGTCCAAAACCAAAAAGAAAAAAAAGTGTTCTCATATTTTTACTGAACTATTTAACTGTCTATCTATGACCATGAAAAACGAATGGTGAAGCATAATCCTGCATTACCAACAGCTCCTCCGGAATATCCGTCATTAAAAACTGATTGTCGTTCAAATACATCTCCTGTAACCTCGGAAGACCAGCAAATTCCCGTGGAATCAATCCACTAAGTCTATTATGTGACACAGCAAGAACAGTAATACGTCCCAAACGACCCAACTCAACAGGAACTATACCCGACAAACTATTGTTCACCAAATTCAACACCTTCAAGTTCCCAAGATCTCCAAGCTGTGGAGGAATCGCACCGCTCAAATTATTGTCAAATAGAGAGAGCGTGTCAAGATTCATCAAGTTCCCCAGTTCAGCTGGAATCTCACCAAACAGGCAATTCCCACCAAGATCAAGCATCCTCAGCAAAGACAGCGAGCCAAGAGACGTCGGAATCGTTCCACCTAGGTTATTCGAGCTAAGATTCAATGTTGTAAGGTTTACAAGGTTCCCCAACTCCTCAGGCACAGGTCCACTAAACGCATTCTCCGCCAAATTGAGCACCTCTAAATCCACCAATTGTCGCAACGACGCCGGAATACGCCCTCCAAGCTTATTCCCACTCAGATTCAACGATTTCAAAGAGACACATGAAGTGATTTCGAATGGTATCCTTCCAGACAACTTATTCTCCGACAGATTGAGATCCTGCAGCGCGTGGCCATGAAACAACTCAGGTGGTATCGGGCCGTCTAATTCGTTCCTGCTTAGATCGAGGTGTTGGAGTTTGTCCAGCAATCCAATTGAACTTGGGATAGACCCTGAGAACCGCACGCCGTGTAATTGAAGGCGAGTCAAAGATTGTAACGATCCAATTGCGTGAGGGATTGGTTTCGGTGGCCATCGAGAGCGGTCTGAGGAAAGGAGGGGAAGGGATTGTGTGTAATTCCATAGCGTGAGGGTTTCAAGTCCATTCCAACACCCGTCCGCGAACGCAAGTTGGTACTCTTCTGGCCAGGTAAACAGCCACAGCCAGTGTAAGATTTCGGAGGAGTCTCGATTGGAAAGCGGGGTTTCTGTGAAGTCGAATTGGTCGAGGTATGAGATATGGACGTCTTTTGAGCCGAAGCGGGAGAGGTTTAGGGCTGCAAAGTGGCGTGTTGATAACAGGGATGCGATGTGTTTGTTGAGGGATTTGTAGCGAAGGACTGTGTGTGGGTGGATCCAGGCAAAGATGTGTTGGATGAGTTCACGCAAGAGTGTGTTCATTTTGGTCGACAGTATTTATTTATTTTGAATTGATTGACAGGAATATGATTGTGGAAAGAGGGGTGTCCTTCCGTATTCTTTTGTGAATCACGTTCAAATCAGATATCTGGCAGTGCTTGATTACCAATGACTGTCTCAGCATCAGCACTCCCTCAACAAGTCTTGACTTACGCAGGCCCAGTACCCGCAAAGTTGCCTAACCTGAGAGCCCGACTCGGCACACCCGACGATGTCCCAGTCTTGAGTTACATCATCAACCTTGCTTATCGGGATTCCAACTGGTTCAAAACACCCGCCATCCACAACCGCACCTCCCAAAAACAAGTAGCAGAGTACATGACAGGACGAGACTTGTTTATCGTGCTTGAAGACGGAGATGCGACAGTTGCAACTGTCAAGCTTGTTGCCCCAACGGATGAGCAGGCGTGTTCAGTCATGTCCTTGTTGGCCGTGCATCCAACTTTTGCAAAAATGGGAGTTGCAAAGTACTTGTTTAAAGTCATGTGTGGGATGGCAGTGTATATGGATGGATTGGAACCTGGTGCTGGTTGGAGTCGTTTGACGTGTGAGGTTATTAATCTGCAGCCGCATTTGCTTTCTATTTACAAGTCGTGGGGTTTTGTGGAGACCGGGGTGACGATGCAGTGGCATCAGATGGGATATGATTCCAAACTCTTCACGCATGAATGTCATTTGATTTGTATGGAGCAGAAACTCAAATGATATATTTTAGGACAATAAATCTATTGTTTAATAACATTAATAATATCAATTTTGGATGAAGTACTTGACTGCAGCTGCGGCTACCGCAATCGATGTTCAGTTGATGGATCCGGCACGGGGAGGATTCGCACTGAGCCAGTTGATGGAACTTGCAGGACTCTCTGTTGCTGAATGCGCGTACAAGCTGTTGACAGACTCCCAACGACAACAGCAACGACAACAAGTACTTGTAGTATGTGGGCCAGGCAACAATGGCGGGGATGGATTAGTTGCAGCAAGACATCTTCACCACTTTGGCTTTGACGTGCAAGTGGTGTTGCCGAAGCAAGCGGTACGCGAGCCGTTCGTGTCGCTTGTTGTTCAGGTTGCAGCACTTGGCATACCTGTTGCAGCGACACTTCCATCGGCCAACGAGATGCGATCGCACGTTGGACTAGTTGTTGATGCGGTGTTTGGGTTCTCGTTCGCAGGCGATGTCCGTGAGCCGTATGGTACTATACTTTCGCAGTTGAAGGTTGTTGAGAAGGAAGTGTCGATATTGTCCGTTGACGTTCCGAGTGGCTGGCACGTTGAGCAGGGCAACGTGTCAGGGGCGGGTCTTGAACCCACTGCCTTGATTTCGCTGACTGGGCCGAAGGAGAGTGCGCGTTTCTTTACTGGTCGCCACTTTCTCGGCGGTCGATTTGTTCCGCCGCAGATCCAGAGAGACTTTGGCGTTGTGATTGCAGAGTATGTTGGGGCAGAGCAGAGTGTTGAACTGTTTGTTTAATTAAAAGAGTGTCCGAATTCTGCTTTGATTCTTTGAAATGCTCTCAACACACCACCACCACCACCACGACCACCACCACCAACTTGAATCGGACGCCAACACCCAACAACAACTCACAAGTCTCCGCGCCCAAACAACGCGTCTCGATCGCCGCGCGTCTCTTCTCAACGACGAACTCTGCGCCGCCGAACGAAGACTAGTCGACTCAGACAGAGACCTCAAACGAGTCAATGCCGAATTAAAAGCCGCGAAGAAGGCCCTGCTCGACCGCGATGACTCAATTATCCAACTCGAACAATTGCTGGCTGAGATGTCAGAGCCAAAACTAGTGAAACAATCGAATGCTCTGCCTCGAAACTCTAACACTCAAAACTTGGACGACCAGCGAGCCCTCAGAAACGCAAACAATACCATTTTAACACTGTCAAATCTTCTGCAGGAGGCGGAATCGGCGCGCCTGATGCTGGACTCTGAAAACTCCGAACTGCGGAGAGAGGTGGATCACTTGCACTCCCTCGTACACTCTCTCCAAGAGCAAATTGAAGGTTACAGAGAACTAGAATCAAACAGTCTGATTGATTTGGATGCCAGTGCTATCCTGCCCATCCACTCAACTCCTCCAAAATCTTCAAAACGAATGTCAAAGCATTCTTCTCCGTCTTGTTCAACAACAGATTTAACTGCGGAACCCATCTTACAGAGTCTTGCCGAAGACGAATCTTTCTTTGTTGAATATTACAGTATGGATTCCATGGCTGTTGAAGATAATCCTCTCCTCAGATCTTGTGCATCCACTGTGCCAGGCAGTCGCGTTCTTTCACCTGTAACCACTCTTTTGGATCCCATCCTTGAACATGAAGATGATGACAACGATAAAGTTGAATTTCTGTCTTCCGTGGTGACAAAGACTCCTTATTCGTCTCCAGTTCGAACTGGAATCAGAATCCCTACTGCACAACCATCTCTTCCACATAGACACTATAGTTTTTTGCATAGTCTGGGCCTTGGTCTCATTTACGAAGACATACCCCTGTTGCCATCTGGGAATACCAATATCTCTGGCAAGAATGAAAGTATACTTGTCGATAAAACAGTAGAGAGTGTAGATGGTGTTGATTTGGTCGATCGAAGAGTCATGAATCAAGAGATGAACAGGGGGCGAGGATTTATGATGGCTGGAGGAGAAAATGGTTTGCTGGGACGATTGGTTGCCGTAGCCTGTAAAATGATTCTTGGACAATGATTTATGTAATATAATTATCTTCAAAAAGTTGCGATGAAGAGATTTTCAGCACCACCAGAGATTTACGAATCCTATCCAAAGCAAGACAAAGCTATCGTGATTCCATCACTTGTCGAAACGCGTATAGCTGAAGGTGGTTTCTTTGGTTACCGTTATTTTTAGCTGAACCTACGCGACTCCCCACAGAAATGGAAAAGCCAAATACTACAACAAACTCACAACCTAACTCTCCACAAACTCCTGTTGCTACATCGCCGGTAATTGATACCTTCGCCTCACCCCCACCGGTTCTTCCCAAACTCGACTTTCTGGATCAAGACCCATCAGAATCACAACCTATCGTGATCCACACTAAATCTGCCCCTCAAAGCCGAAAACCATCATTTGGTCATACTCTTGGTCTGCCACTCCATGGTGTACTAAAAACAAGTAAAACGAGCTTGATTGAAGGTCAAGGGCGTGACTCTGCTTCTTCAACTGACAGTCTCCCCATGAAAGGGAGTCGAGCTGAATCTTTCGAAAGACGTCCCAACTGTGTGCCTCAGAAAATTGTTCACGGACGGAGACAGAGTGTTGGATTTGATTTGCCACCTGTTTCCAAACGGTCAAGTCAAGTTGTGGACCCAAACCAAATTTGTCGGGAAGGAGATGAATCTGAGATGGAGGACGATGAACCGCTACCGAGTGGAGGCTTCAACATCGAGAAATTAAAGGGACATAGGGGGAGCTATCAACGCGTCCCAAACCAAGACTCTTCAGTCGTAATTTCCGTTATTCCAGTCGACCAATCCCACGAACAAGACATCAGCGGTAGCCAAAGCGGCACCAACATCCACAAAGAACACGAACCAACCATAGACGAAAAACCCCCAATCCTCATCCCAGAAGAAAGCAGCAGCGAGTCCTCAGAAAGCGACCACAAAGCCTCCAAACAAAGCTCAGCCTCCGTCGCAACCTCCCTCCGCCCCTCCATCGCAAGCAAACGCTCGGGAAAAAGTAAATCCGGTCTAAGCTCCATGAACTCCATCGACGAAGAAGGAACATTCGGAAAACTCCTCCGCCTCATCTCCAAATACAAGACATCGTTCCTCGAATCAGAACAATACAAATTCTACCGCAAAACAGTCGACAGCGTGCGGAACCAGATCATTGTCGTTTCGACCCTTGAGTTGCTCATTTTCGCGTCGATCCTGTTTATTGTGCGCGTGGCGTTGAAGATGGAGCTTCCGTCGATTCGGTTTTATAACTTGATTCATGCTGTGATTGCGTTTCAGGGGAAGTTGTTGCTTGGGGTTGGTTGGGATTTGTCGCATCGTGTTGCGAAGGGGTTTGCGGCGTATGAGGTTGCGAAGGCGAGTAAAGGTGTTTCCGTTGTGGATGTGGCGGAGATGAATCCAAAGGGGGGTAGACAGTTGCGGGGAGTGTTTTTGGGGAGTTTGGTTGTTGTGGAGGTTTTGTTGTGGGCTTTGTCGTTTTTTATGGATTGGGTTCCGGTTGAGACGTATTTGGGGGATTTTCCGTGTACGCTGCAGAGCTTTAATTCAAACTGGAGCTTCACGAGTAGTTTTGATATTTATATGGGTGGGAATGCGGAGTTTGGCGTCTTGGAAGCGTTGAGTGCAAACCCCGTTTTCATATCTTTACATTGACATGAACGTTTTTTGTAGGTACGGGATACCCATGACATCAGGTCTTGTTGGCGGTTTAGGGCCGACACCTGCAGCTGCTCCTAATTCAAATTTCCAAATGGAAGGTGTTGGCGTTGTCTACGTTGTTAGTACCACATGTATCAACGCTCAAGTCATATTTGGCCCTTCTCAAAATACAACCAGTATTGAACTGTATAATGAAGAGTTCTGGGGTCAGCTGTACAACACCGCGTTGAACGTGCGATACCCAGCAGGAACACATACCCTCTCCCAGTTCTCAGGCTACGACTTACTTCAAAAGTGCCAAATAAGCGTCGTAACTGGACTTGGAGACGTCACGTTCAGCTACACTTCCGACGAGTGGGGCAGCATCACAGCCAATTCGATTGAACGCATCCGTATCAACAATACATTGGAACTTACACCAAGGATGAGCCCGCAATCCGATTTCGCTACAATCGCGCGTACTTTGGGAGACTCTCAATTAACCTATCAAAATGTGACTAAATGGATTGCTCAGGGAGTTGGATTGAGCTTGAATAATACAGACCTGAAGTCACTCTTTGTGCGAGGGTCAACAGCAAGTGTGTTGTGTTGGTCGATTAATTTGGCGGGGCAGTATGATCCCACGTTGACGTGGAGAGGAATATCTGTCGCCGTAGCTGCTGTTTCACACTACGTGCTAAATCATGGGGATGGAACGAACACGGGGATGTGTGCGTTCAATGGCATCAATGGTGTAGGAATTCTTCTGGCACCGGATTGGATTGGGTCAATTTTGACAGCGATGCTGGGTCTGAGTATATTTCTGCTGATTGCTGTAATCGGGTCATGGTTGTTGATTGTGGGAGGCGGAGATCATGTTGACATTGCGGCTCAAATATTCGACCATCCATTGCGGCTTCTGTACTACATGCGTAGCTCACTGAAGAAACTCGTAACAAAGATTCGAGGGGAGGATTTGGGCCAGGTTTCTTTGGTGCGGCATTTGCAAAGTGTGAATGTCAGGTTTGGAGAAGACAAGTTGACTCGTGGCAATGAAGTTGGTACTCTGATAATTGATGCACCAAAGAAGGTTGTCAAGATGGCGAAAAACAGAGATTTCTCATAAAATTGTTTTCGATCTTTATTTTTCGTTTATTTGACTGGGCTGTATGATGATGAAATAGTTTTGACTACTGTTGTGGTATTACCAGAAGCTGTAGTTGAGACAATTGTTTTTGTGGTTTTGCTCCACTTTGCAGTGATTACGTCATTGCGTTTTTCGAGCATTTTAAGGTCCTTCATAATTGCAACTATGCGAGGATGATTTCGCGTTCTAAATACCTGTTCAAGAATTTCTACACTCCCCAACAGCGTTTTTCGTTGCTTCAACTTCATCACCTAATTTTGCAAGTGTCAGGCCTAACTCATGTTGAGCAAAGGCATAGTCCCGATGTTCGGTCGTTCCATAAACTTTTTGAGTAATCATTAAACACTCCAAGAGCAAAGATTTTGATTCTTCGAAATCGCCATGCCATCGATTAGATATTCCCAGTTCGCGAAGTGCAATAGCCACACTAGATGTTCACGAGTTCCATATACCAGCACAAATGTATTGAGGCATTCCGTTTGAAGAAGTCTGGCTTCCTCGAACTCTCCCAATTTGCACAGAACGCCACCAGCTCGCGGATAGTTACAGCCGCGTTCGGATGATCACGATACCGTATATTTTAACCCAAATATCCAAACAGTCGATATAAATTCTCTTGCACCTTCATAATCCTCAACATTGGAAGCAAGTTGAGCCAAAGTGTACATCGTGGCTGCAACTCTGGGGATGTACTTTGGTCCCGTACAGTTTCTCTTGGAGTTCAAGGCTTTCGAGATAATACTTTGGCGCTGACATAATCGCCAAGTGTAGAGGTCGTTCTTCCCAACGCTGAAATTGTGGCGGCAACACTTGGATGCTCACGCGTTCCATACCATTTGACTTGTATATCAAGACATTCTTGATACAATTTCTGTGCTTCTTGATATTCTCCAAGATTGAATAACGTAGAAGCCAGCTCATGGATTGTAACGGCCATTTCAGGAGGATCGCGAGTTCCGTAGTACTTCTCCTTAATTTCGAGACATTCAACGAATAAGCTCTTTGCTTCATGGTAATCTCCAAGATATGAGGCATTTTTGGCCCACAACATAGAGGGTGGAGGCAACACTGGGATGGTCTCGAGTTCCAAATACTTTTAATTTGATCTCAAGACTCTCCAGATAAAGTTTCTTGGCTTCTGTATGATGTCCAAGTTTGAGGCAACTCGTCCCAGCTCGTGCAATATTGCTGCAATATTTTGATGCTCACTTGTTGGGTGATGCTTTTTCTGAATTTCCAGACTCTCGAGAAACAGAATTTTGGCTTCATTGTAGTTCCCACATCGATTACAGATTGCCCCAGTGCAACCAGCGTCGCTGCATACTTGGCTTATCACGAGTTCCGTACAGCGTTTCTTCTATTTCGAGACTCTTCGAAAATATTTCTCAGCTCAGAATTATCTCCAGGCTTGAATCGATTTGTCCTAGTGCATAAAGAGTGTAGGCTGCATCGAAATTAGCTAAATTTCCGTAATGATTTTCACTGATATCCAGACTTTCAAGGAACATCTTCTTCGAAAGGTGATAGTTGCCTTTCAGCTATGAGAGAATTATTTAAAGATTGAACAGCCCAGCAAAACCAAACCTGTTCAATTTGTCCCAAGTGATAGAATGTCTCAGAAATCTGAATACTCTTTGAACCAAATAAGGCAGTCTCGGCTGTGTAAGGCTTTCGAAAACACTCTCAGCGTCAGTTAATCGTGCATGTGATCTAAAAACTTGCTCCATCGTCTCAGCAATAATTTCATCGATTCCAAACTTCCAGCCTGTTCCTGGGCAAAGAAAGAATATTCGCTACCAGCGTTGAATATGGGGTGTCAAGAGTGCACATTGAGTGCGTTGCATGGTGAGAATAGTGATCCTGGATCAATCGGAAGACAAGAATGCAGCGATCCAATAACTCTTGAAATCGAGGCCACGGCGCTTTCTGCTTGCGAGCAAGTTCTTGATTACGGCGTGAGTTGAGAGGAGGTTTATGGTCTCGTCCGAACGCAGCCATCCATTATCGAGGAGAATATTCAAAGCCTCATCAACGTCGAAGTTTTCGTCATCATTCCAAATTTTCGCGATTTCATCGATCAGAACTCTTGGGATATTGTTGGGAGACAAGTAAGAAAAGGAAGCCAGGATTTCCAAAACCCTCGAACCTAAAGGACCTATACTTGAACAATCATCTGTAAATAGACGGAAAATGTGGCCAATAGATCCACGATTTTCTGCTTCAGGTAATGTGGATTCCGAGCTAATGACCTCCTTCATCTTTGCAACAAACTTGGAATACGACATTCTTCGCTTAGACTTGATGTAACTCACAACTTGGGCAGCAGAGAGAGAATGGCCAGAAACGTAAGAGAATGGTGTTGAAAGCCTCGTCATCGCTTCCGACGTCCATACCCGTTCCTTGAACAAGATATTGTCTCGTTGTTTCGTCATCCCATCGATCCACTTCAACTAATTGCTCTGCTTCCAACTGCAGTCCTCGAAAATATTGCAAAATGCGGTCGTTACGGGATGTAACCAGTACGTCTCCTTGAAACTTTGACACGTCTCTAAAGCATGCGCGCACAATCTCAGGATCATCTGCATTATCAACCACGAGAAAATAACCACGTCTTTCTCGATCCAGCGCGAAACAGCCACCCGATAATCCTCCGCACTTGGATTCTCAGGGACCTTCAACTTCAGCTGCATTGCCATAGCTTCAAACGCGATATTCGCACTTGCGACTGTTTCGAGCGAAATCCAAAAGACTGTTTGATAGTTTTCGGCGTTGTCGTGAGCGAATTTCGCGGCAGGGTTGATTTTCCCATTCCGGGGACTCCAATGACGAGTGAGATGCCGTGCAAGAATATCGAGAGGCGAATTAAGGATTGTTCTGTATCGCGGCCTGTAAAGTTCTTGGCGATTGGGGGAATTTGATGATTCCAATCTCTTGGGCCTAGTGTTGGTAACGTCAGTGGGATTGCTGATGAAAGAGAAACCGCTGTATACCATCGAACGGAAAAAGAACACGCAGAATTCGTTCGACTGTGAGGCAAAGCTGGGATTCTTTCGTTGGTAACTCAGATAAGGGGAATCCGTTGATTTCAAAGAATTTCCGCATGGTCTCACGGACATTCATTCCAGAAGCAACGTGATTCAAATCTGGATATTGGGTTGATGAAAACAAGGACCCGTTGAATGGTGTGTAGGTTTCATTCATGAGGGAACCAATCAATATTGGAAATATTCTGGATTTCCCTGACTAGCAGCTTCAATCCAGCTTCGATCTCAAGCAAAACATTGTCTTGTGTATGCGATTATCGCGATTACTCATCACCGATGTCTTGCCAATCAAAGTTTCGAGCGAAGCGTCGCTGATGAGATAGATGAGTAGCTTGCTTCCGTATAGACCGTTTAGGAACCCGTCCTTCCAGTTCTCTGCATCATTGAGGCAATTCTTATCCCAAAATACATTGACAGGACGATTCATACGCCGTAGGCCAACCTTCTCGATCAGGCGAGTCAATTCACCTGCGAAGAGCGACTCAAACTGGACACGATAGGATATGAAGATATCATGAGTGCAACGTTGTGGCGGCGGCAGTGCCAGTCGCCATTTTCAATGTCAGCCATCTCAAAAAGGTTATAAAATCAATGAGCTGGAGAATAGCTCCATGCTTCTGTTTCCAAGATTAATTCTACCAACAAACGGCTGTAAACTACAGTGGCTTCTATTG